>SJYS01015762.1:28094-51310 GCA_006410695.1 Philantomba maxwellii
GACCTGACTATTTGTGGACTGTGAAATCAAGAGTTACCTTTTTAAATAAAGAATAAAAAACCTTTATATGGTTTCATAATAAAGGTTTTTAAATAAAAAACCTTTTGTAATAAATAAAGAAAATGAGAAAAATCTGTGCATTGTATATAACAAGACTAAATATTTTCATGAAACTTTTGTTTCAGTTACATAAATAAATATACCTAATATATGTTATATATAAATAATGTTGGGCTTCCCTGGTGACTCAAACAGTAAAGAAACTAGCTGCAGTGCAGGGGGCCTTGGTTCAATCCCTGGGTGGGGAAGATGCCCCTGGAGAAGGAAACGGCAACCCACTCCAGCATTACTGCCTGGAGAATTCCACGCACAGAGGAGCCTGGCAGGCTACGGCCAACAGGGCTGCAAAGAGCTGGGCACAGCTGAGCAACGAGCACTTTCACTATTCTTTCATAAATGATGTGTGTATGCGAATTAAATTATAATGTAAAACAAGGACTGTGGTCGAAACAGTTTGAAAGATGGTCATTTAATAGATCATTGGAGGTCCTGGCCGATGGTACATGACAAAGAAAAAGAAAGAGGGCTGTTACAATTGAGAGAAAAGATGTGAAATAGGTATTGTTTGCAGATGATACAGTCATTTCCGAGGAAAAGCCAACACAATCAGCAAACTGGTAGAACTAACAAGAAAACCAGCACAGTCTCTATGCAAGACCACTTCACCAAAAGCAGTCCTGTTCTTCCACGCCGGCAGAAACCTCCTGGAGGCTGCGTAGGAAAGCCGGCACAAGCCGCAGCAGCGCAGGGAGTAACCTGGGAAAGCGCGGCCCGGACCCTTGAAGGAAAAAGTCAAATTCCACTCAAGGGCATAAAAGAAACCTGGATGGCTGGAGAGATACACTAGTCAAGAAAGGGGTGGCTTATTAAAGCGTCGTCTGTCTCCCAGACCAAGAGATACAGTGTATGCCGAACCAAAATCCCAGCTGAGCTGGCTGGTTGGTTGGTTACAGCTTAGACCATTTTGAAACATAAAGCAAAGAATGAAGGGTTTTGGGGAGACGGTCCCCCTCAGTGTTAACACACACCCCTAACCATCACGGAAAAGGATGGTCTCAGGCACAAATCAGGAGAACACTCAGGAGCAGCCCGGCCGTTCCCAGGAACTTGGGCTACGGTGCGTGTGGCGCCGTCGGGCAGCCGGAAAGCTCCTGAGGTGGCGGCGGACACTGGCTGCTTCCGCGAGAAACTCAGCCTGCATTTCTGCTCCACAGCAGTGGCGAGGTGAGTGGGTGGTGGGGGAGCCTGCTGGAATCAACGCTTACATCAGAAAGGCCAGCTTGAAAGCTGGAAGAAAAGCACTGGCCGAGGCTGGCAAAGAGTGGAGGCAGCTTCTCCCTGGCGCCGTGTGCATCCGCCCAGAAGCCACAGTGCGACCTTGACTGGACATGAGGTCTCTGCAAATGTCATTTGCTTAAGGACCTTGAGGTTAGGTCACACTAGATTTCAGAAGTACGTTAAGTCCAATGGCTCAAAACAGGAGGAGCTGACACACAGGGCAGATGACCATGTGAAGATGGAGGCCGAGACTTGATGCCACCAGGCGCTGAGAGGCAAGGGGGGCCGAGACTCGATGCCACCAGGCACTGAAGGAGGCAGGAGGGGCCAAGACCGGATGCCACCAGGCGCTGAGAGGCAGGAGGGCACCTGCCCTGGAGCCTTCTGAAGATTCAGACTCCCAGAATGTGAGGGTCCATTTCTTTGGTTCTAAGCCACCAACTGTGTGGCCTTTGTTACGGCAGGCCCAGGAAGCCCACGCAGCAGCCCTGAAAGTGCAAGCTGGAGGGTAAATAACTGACGAATCTGTCATGAGGAAATCAACAATTTCTGTTCCATGAAAAGGATTCAATAAGCAGCATTAACAGCCAAGAGATTAACCAGGAGAAGCTTATCACAAGTTGGAAACTACCAAGGGGCAACCCCGCTGCTGACCCCCCGGTGAAGACTCCATGCTCCCATTGAGGGGCCTGGGCTCGATCCCTGGCCAGAGAACTAGCTTCCACGTGCCACAGCTAAAGATCGCGTGTGCCACCGCTAAGCTCCAGCACAGCCAGATAAACATATATGTTGGCTGGGCACCAAGGCCTCTGCCCTGAGTGCCCACAGCAGGAGACAGTGAGCAAAGGGATGCCGGGGTAGGCCCAGGCAGACGGGCCAAGCCCCGGCCCCACTCACACAGGGAAGGCTGCAGGGCCTGACACCACCTGGCAGGAGGCTCCCCGGTGGGGCTCTGCCCTCCCTGCGGTTTCTCTGAGAACCCGGGGTCCTTCCAGGGAACTCCGTGTTCTCCCGTCCACCTCCCATGCACCATCTGTCCCTGGGGCCAAGCGGGGAGGGGTGGCACAGACCAGAACAATCTGTTCTGCGGTCCTCAGGGCCCCAGCTCTGTGCACTGGGTCCACCCCCAGGCATCCAGCTGCCCCTCTGGGGTCTTCTGCCCTCCAAGGGGACCAGGCCTGACAAGGCCTCTGGCATGCAGACCTCCAGCCCAGGACGTCCTGGGTCCGGGGGACAAGGTCCTGCAGCCCAGGTCCACGACAGGGAGGCAAGGCTGACACTCAGCCACCACCAGCTGAGTGAGCATTGGTGAGCATCTGTGGGGGATCAGCCCCACAGGTCAAAGGTCACTGCTGTCCTCACATCCTGGGCAGACAATGGCAGCCCGGGTGGCACGGTCCCCCCAGGCTCCGGGGAAGCTCGTGTCCAGCCTTTCCCAGGCCCTCGCTAGCCTGATGGGAGCCTGGCTGCGGGACCGTGATCGGGCAGCAGGCACGCAGAGGACGAGGCTGCTGGCAGGCAGGCCGTCGCAGCCCCACCTACACCCAGCTGGACTCACGGCCCAGCACACACAGCCAGGGCCAGCCCAGTGGGCCCGACTCCAGCCTGTGCCTCCTGGCAATGTGCCTCGGGTAGCCCCAGGGTCCACCGCAGGCTCTGGGGCCACCAGGCCTCGACCTCTCCCTCGCAGGGTGGCTTCGGAGACAGTGGTGGTCGTGCCCACTGCCCTGTCCCTTCCTGGCTATCACGTGACCACAGTGCCTGCCAAGGGCTCACCAAGGCAGCTCGTGGCACTGAGGAGCGAGGCCACGAGGCAGCAGCAGAGGCCGGGGGGGAGGCCACAGAGGAGCCTGGCCTGGGGCCCGCCATCACTCAGTCGACTTCCCAAGAACAGAGAGAGAAGGGAAGTTCCAGGGCTGCTGAGGCCTCCGGGGGTTCCCACCCCATTTTTAGCTGAGAGCAGTGAGGCAGAGCTCCCCCAACCCCCGCCCAGGCCCTACCGTCTGGATGTAAAAATAACAGCAATGGGTATTAACGATTCACCTCACCCAGGAGCCTATCCAGGGATCCTGCCGACGGCCACCACTGGCCAGACGGGCCACATCAGCCATGGACACGTGACGGAGGACCCAGCACCTCAGGCGCCCGAGGCCCTGCAGCCGCCCAGACCCTGCTGGGAGAAGACAGCTGAACCGCCTGCCATGGGAACGCAGCCTGCAGGTCACTGCCTGTCTCTCCGCTGTCCTCCCCACACGGGGACACAGGAAAGGGAGGAAATGCTCGAAGCCGACCTGGAGGGGACAAAGGGGTCAAGATTCTCAGACAGGTCAGGGCCAGGGCAGGGGCCACACACAGGGCATGGAAAGTGGGCTGAGCATGAATCTGCCCACGGCCAGCCGGGACAGTGGCGGCCAGCCCAGGGTCGAAAGCTGCAGGGGTCAGTCCACATGCCAGCCAACACAGCAGGCGTGCTGTACCCACGTCGTCCGGCCTGAGCCGCCCTGACTCAGGTAGGCCAGGCAGGGCCCCGCTGGGCCAAGTGTGGCTTAGTGGACAGAGCCACGAGGAGGGAGACGAGCCATCCCCGGCTCAGCTGGGCCTCACTGGCCGTATGGGCTGTCCCCAGCCACGGGGAACTGTGCACTGGGCTGAAGGGAGCTGGGCTGCTTGGAGTCAAGGTGCTCTGGGGTTAAACTGGGTGGACTGAGCCAGGTGGCTTGGAGAGATGCCGTGCTCAGGGGGCCAGGGGAGCCTATTGCCCTAGACCAGGCTGGTCCAGCTGAGGAGAGCTCAGGAGTCAGCTGTCCTGGGTTGGCTGAATCGGGCTGTGCTAAGCTGAACTANCTTGGAGAGATGCCGTGCTCAGGGGGCCAGGGGAGCCTATTGCCCTAGACCAGGCTGGTCCAGCTGAGGAGAGCTCAGGAGTCAGCTGTCCTGGGTTGGCTGAATCGGGCTGTGCTAAGCTGAACTAGGTGGACCTGGACTGGACTGGACTCGGCTGGACTGAGTTGGGCGGAGTCAGAAGAAACTGAGCTCAGCTGAGTGCAGCCCAGCTAGAACGGCTGGGTGAGATAAAACGGGCAACCCGAAACTGTCGGGGCTGGATGGGCTGGGCTGGGCCGGGCTGGAATTTTCTCTAGCGAGCTTGCCTACCCTGGAGGGGTGGGGCTGAGCAGGGATTGGCTGAGTTGAGCTGTATCACACTGGGCTGAGCTAGGTTGAGCTGCACTGTGCTGGGCTGAACAGGGCTGAACTGGGCTGACCTGGGTTTAGCTGGGCTGAACTGGGCTGAGCTGGGCTGAAAGGGGTTGAGCTGGGCTGAACTAGGCTAAGCTGAGTTGAATAGGGTTGATCTGGGCTTAATTGGGCTGAACTGGGTTGAAGTTGGCGGAACTGGGCTGAACTGGGTTGAGCTTGGTTGAACTGGCTTGAACAGGGCTGAACTAGGCTGAACCGGGCTGAGCTGGGCTGAACAGGGCTGAGCTGAGCTGAACTGGGTTGAACTGGCTTGAACAGAGCTGAACTAGGCTGAGCAGGGCAGAACTGGGCTGAGCTGGGCTGAAAGGGTTGAGCTAGGCTGAATAGGGTTGAGCTGGGCTGAACTGGCTTGAACTGGCTTTAACAGAGCTGAACTAGGCTGAGCGGGGCTGAACCGGGCTGAACTGGGCTGAAAAGGGTTGAGCTGGGCTGAACTGGCTTGAACTGGCTTGAATAGGGCTGAACTAGGCTGAGTGGGGCTGAACTGGACTGAGATGGGTGGGAAAGGGTTGAGCTGAACTGAACTGGGTTGAGCTTGTTTGAACTGGCTTGAACAGGGCTGAACTAAGCTGACTGGGACTGAACCAGGCTGAGCTGGGCTGAACAGGGCTGGGCTGAGCTGAGCTAAACTGGGCTGAGCTGGGTTGAACTGGGTTGAGCTGACCTGAATAGAGCTGAGCTGGGATGAACAGGGCTGAATAAGGCTGAGGACGGCTGAACTAGGCTGAGCCAAGCTGAACAGATTGAGCAGGGCTGAGCTGGCCTGAGCTGCACTGGTCTGAACTGACTGAGCTGGACTGAACTGTGCTGAGCTGGGCTTGGTTGAGTTGAACTGGGCTTGATTGAGTTGAGCTGGGCTGACCTGAGCTGAGCTGAGCTGGGCTGAACTGAGCTTAGCTGGGTTGAGCTGGGCTGAAGTTGGCTAAGCTGGGCTGAGCTGAGCTGAACTTAACTGGGCTAAGTTGGGCTTATCTGGGCTGAACTGGGCTGAATAGGGCTGATTTGGGCTGAACTGAGTTGAGCTGGGCTTATCTGAGCTGAACTGAGCTAAACAGGGCTGAACTGGGATGAACAGGGCTGAGCTGGGGTGAACAGGGCTGAGCTGGGCTTGGTTGAGTTGTGTTGAGCTGAGCTGAGCTGGGCTGAACTGGGCTAAGCTGAGCTGAACTGGGTTGAACAGGAATCAATGGGGCTTAGCTGGGCTGAAATGGGTTGAACTGGGCTGAACTGGACTGAGTTAAGCTGGGCTGAACTGGGTTGAATAGGATTGAATTGGGCTGAACTGGGATGAACAGGGTTGAATTGGGCTGAACTGGGATGAACAGGGTTGAATTGGGCTGAACTGGGATGAACAGGGCTGAATAGGCTGAGCTGAGTGAACTGGGCTGAGCCTGAGGGGGGCGCTTCAGAGGGCGCTGAGGAGGACTTGAGGGGTCTTCATCCTCTCTCAACGGGGCTGTAGTTGGAATTCCCTGGGGGTCCACAGGCAGAGAACCAGGGGGCCTGGGCTGCTCAGGGGAAGAATGGGGTGAAGGGCAGCCGGGATGGAAGAGCTCAGGGACCTGAGGGCTGACCCACTGGCTGCAGGGAGCGGGGCCCAGAGGGCAGCAGGTGGGTCCACCCACAGGAGGCCCACAAGGACTGGGGTGATTTCTGGGAAGTGGGGGCCTTTGGATCCCCAGGGGGATCTGAGTTAGGGTTGGGAGTGGGGAAGCAGCCTGGTGATTCCTGGGGGTCTCTGACCCAGGCCAAGGCTAAGGGTGGGCAGAGGGGACAAACTTGTGGTTGCTGGGGTTCTCAGGGTCCCTGATCTCCAACAGGGGTCTGAGTAGGGACAGAAGAACAGCCTGGTGCCTCCTGGAGGTCTCTCCGGTCCCCAGGCACTGACAGGGGTCATGGGCTCTGAGCACCCACCTCCAGGAGGTGGGTTGGCACCTCCACTCAAGTGTCCTGTGTCCAGGCACTCAGGCCAAAGGCAGTGACTGTCACTGCTTCCTGGAGGGGTCCCTGGAGGGGCCAGGAGGTGGAGCACAGCTGCTCCCTGGAGGGGTCAGGAGGTGGAGCACAGCTGCTCGCTGGAGGGGTCAGGAGGTGGAGCACAGCTGCTCGCTGGAGGGGTCAGGAGGTGGAGCACAGCTGCTCGCTGGAGGGGTCAGGAGGTGGAGCACAGCTGCTCGCTGGAGGGGTCAGGAGGTGGAGCACAGCTGCTCGCTGGAGGGGTCAGGAGGTGGAGCACAGCTGCTCG
This sequence comes from Philantomba maxwellii, assembly GCA_006410695.1. Lineage (NCBI taxonomy): Eukaryota > Metazoa > Chordata > Mammalia > Artiodactyla > Bovidae > Philantomba > Philantomba maxwellii. Next base: position 34,936 of record SJYS01015762.1, read on the forward strand.
CTGGAGGGGTCAGGAGGTGGAGCACAGCTGCTCGCTGGAGGGGTCAGGAGGTGGAGCACAGCTGCTCGCTGGAGGGGTCAGGAGGTGGAGCACAGCTGCTCGCTGGAGGGGTCAGGAGGTGGAGCACAGCTGCTCGCTGGAGGGGTCAGGAGGTGGAGCACAGCTGCTCGCTGGAGGGGTCAGGAGGTGGAGCACAGCTGCTCGCTGGAGGGGTCAGGAGGTGGAGCACAGCTGCTCGCTGGAGGGGTCAGGAGGTGGAGCACAGCTGCTCGCTGGAGGGGTCAGGAGGTGGAGCACAGCTGCTCGCTGGAGGGGTCAGGAGGTGGAGCACAGCTGCTCGCTGGAGGGGTCAGGAGGTGGAGCACAGCTGCTCGCTGGAGGGGTCAGGAGGTGGAGCACAGCTGCTCGCTGGAGGGGTCAGGAGGTGGAGCACAGCTGCTCGCTGGAGGGGTCAGGAGGTGGAGCACAGCTGCTCGCTGGAGGGGTCAGGAGGTGGAGCACAGCTGCTCGCTGGAGGGGTCAGGAGGTGGAGCACAGCTGCTCGCTGGAGGGGTCAGGAGGTGGAGCACAGCTGCTCGCTGGAGGGGTCAGGAGGTGGAGCACAGCTGCTCGCTGGAGGGGTCCCTGGAGGGGCCAGGAGGTGGAGCACAGCTGCTCGCTGGAGGGGTCCCTTGAGGGGTCAGGAGGTGGAGCACAGCTGCTCGCTGGAGGGGTCCCTTGAGGGGTCAGGAGGTGAGAAAAGGACCCAGAAGAAGCCATCTGTCCCTCAAGGCTGGAGCAGAGGCCCAGTGTTCCCTGAGCCAGACCACCCCACCTCAGCTCCACAGCCCACCCCGGGTGAGCGGTCAGCCTGGCACATATGGGTGAGAGTCCTGAGACCAGCGCTGACCCTGGTCCTGTCCCCACAGTCTCCAACCAGCCTCCAAACATCTACCCCTTGAGGACCTGTTGCGTAAGCAAAACCTCTGTGGCACTGGGCTGCCTGGTCAAGGACTACTTCCCAGGGTCACTGGCTGTGACCTGGGACACGGTGCCCCCGGACGGGAGCGCCCTGACCTTCCCTGGCATCCAAATGGCGGACTCCAGCCTCTACATCACCGCCAGCCTGCTGACCGTCTCGGGCGAGCAGCCCAGGCAGTTCACCTGCAGTGTTTTCCACCCTGAGACTAACTCCACCGTCATTGGGAGAGTCAGCACTGGTGAGCCAGGGCTGGGGCGGCTGGGAGCGGGGGGCGGGCCAGCCAGGCTGGAGGAGCAGGGGGCAGAGGCTGGGGGTCTCCAGGAGACCAGCCCCGCGCCTGCCGCCTCTGCCCCCAGAGTGCGCCAAGAACTTCAGCGACCCCGCAGTGAAGCTCTTCTACTCCTCCTGCAACCCCAGTGGCGACACCCACACCACCATCCAGCTCCTGTGCCGGGTCTCCAGCCACACCCCAGGCCCTGTCAGGGTCACCTGGCTGGTGGATGGGCACGAGTCCAGAGAGCTGTATGCCCAACTCGGCCCTGAGATACAGGAGGGCAACCTGACCACCACCTACAGTGAAGTCAACATCACGCAGGGCCAGTGGGTGTCCGGGAAAACCTACACCTGCCGGGTCAACTATCACGGCGTCAACTTCGACAACCACGCCCGCAGGTGCACAGGTGCGGCTCCTCCTTCGCCACCGCTCAGGCCCGGGGGCTCGGGGGAGGGCGGTCACTTCGCCACCGCTCAGGCCCGGGGGCTCGGGGGGAGGGTGGTCAACCTCACGCGGGCCGCTCTCGCACACAGCTGAGTCCGAGCCCCGCGGCGTGAGCACCTACCTGATCCCACCCACCCCCCTCGAGCTGTACGTCAACAAGTCACCCAAGATCACCTGCCTGGTTGTGGACCTGGCCAGCACGAATAACTTGAGCCTGACCTGGTCGAGGGCAAATGGGAAACCTGTGCACGCAGACCCCCTCGACATCAAGCGTCAGTTCAACGGGACGATCACCGTCACGTCCACCCTGCCGGTGGACGTCGTTGACTGGGTTGAAGGCGAGACCTACTACTGCAGAGTGAGCCACGGCGACCTGCCCAAGGATATCGAGCGGTCCATCTCCAAGGATGGTGGTGAGTGGCAGGCTGAGGGGAGATAGATGGACCTCCTGAGAGAAGCCTGGCTAACCACACACCTGTCCGCAGGCAAGCGTGTGGCCCCCAAGGTCTACGTGTTCTGGCCAGACAGAAAGGAGCTGGAGAATGAGGAGGAGCTCACCCTCACCTGCCTGATCCAGAAATTCTTCCCCAAGGACATCTCTGTGCGGTGGCTGCATAANTAACCACACACCTGTCCGCAGGCAAGCGTGTGGCCCCCAAGGTCTACGTGTTCTGGCCAGACAGAAAGGAGCTGGAGAATGAGGAGGAGCTCACCCTCACCTGCCTGATCCAGAAATTCTTCCCCAAGGACATCTCTGTGCGGTGGCTGCATAACAAGGAACTGATGCGGGAAGGCCAGCACACCACCACGCAGCCCGACAGGGCCGACAACAGCTTCACCTTCTTCACCTACAGCCGCCTGGCGGTCCCCAAGGCCAGCTGGAAGATGGACGATGAGTTCACCTGCCAAGTGATCCACGAGGCACTGCCCAAGACTAGGACCCTGGAGAAATCGGTGTTCATTAACAGCGGTAAATAATGCCCGCCCTCCCCCCCGCCCCTCTTCCGAGGCAGGGGAGGAGCCAGTGGGACCTTCTGTCCACTGTCAATAAACACTCTGGTGCCTGCTCAGAGCCCTGGGCATGCCTGTTCTTGGGGCTCATGGGCTGCGGGTCAGGGTAGGGGGGGATGTCCTGGCACAGAGGAAGGGAAGGCTCGGCAGGCAGACAGGGCTGAGGCAGGACTCCGTCCAGCATCACTCTCCACGTCGAGGCCCTCCCCCTACCCCTCTATGAATTCTGCCCACTCAGCAAGTTCTAAGAGCCAGAGGGCGGTTCTAGGGGAGGGATCACAGAGATCTCAGCCTTTTCTGGGGGTCTCAGATCCCCGGGTGGGGGGCCTCCACCCGAGGCTCCTGCCAGCCCCTCTGGACACGGATAAGCCCCCAAGCTCCCAAGTCCAGCTGCTCACACAGAGGCCCTCCAGGTAGAGAAAAAGGTCAAGTTAGACCCGCACACAGACACCAGCATGCGGGTCCCTCCACTGTCACCTCTGGGGCACAAACAGGCCAGCTGTGCACGTGGGCTAGTGTGGGGTCTGCTCCTCTGGCCCCCCTCCCGAACTCCCCCCTACCCATGCGGTCCTGCTGGGCTGGGCTCAGTGTCCAATGCCCCATCTTGCTGCTTAGCCTCACTCCACTCTGAACCGGTCTGGGACACACCCATCACTCCCAAGCACCCTCAGGCCACCATATCCACTGGTGCCAAGGCTCCACACCCATCTGCAGCCAGCCACAGGCAGCGTCCCACACACTCACAAGAGGCCCACCCTCTCACCCAGAACACACCCTCACACCCNCCCCACAGGCTGGGCAAGGTCCTCGTGTCTGGGCACAGCCTTCAGGCACCCCTTGTGATGATCTGTTGACTCCAGGGGCCACCCCGGGTCCAGGCTTCCCCTGAGGGCTCCAGGCAGGGAGGCCAGCCCCGTGCTCTTTGAGGGGTCCCCAGGCTGATGAGAGTGAAGCTGAGCAGGAATGGGACCCAGGGGGCTGGGCTAGGCAGCCACAGGCCATGCAGTTGATGGAAGAGGACACTCCCCGGGCTGGGGACCACCACCCGCTGTGGAGCAGGGAGTCGGGGTGGGACAGAGGTGAGGAGCCCGCAGAGCTGAGTGCATGTGGCCAGCAGTCAGCAGAAAAGCTGTGCAAACGGTGGGAGACAAAACCACAACCACCTGGGGGTAGAAGGATGGACGACAGGGGCAGGGGGCCGGACTCCCCACAGAGCTGCCTGCGGCTCAGGGGCCTCTGCCCCCACGGCCAGGCCGGCTGGAGGGGCCAGAGGGGAGGCCACCCAGGACCAGGGCACCAGGCCCAGCTCTCTCCACTCCCTAAAGGTGGCCAGGCCTGCCCTCCCCACCTTGACGCCAGGCCAGGGGGCTGACCACCCGCTGCCCACAGAGCTGGCGCTCGAGGACCTGTGTGCGGAGGAAGCTGAGAGCGAGGAGCTAGAGGAGACCTGGACCAGCCTCCTTGTCTTCATTGTGCTCTTCCTGCTCAGCATGAGCTATGGCACCGCCGTCAGCCTCTGCAAGGTGGGCACGGACGCCCCACTTCCAGGCGGGGCCCCCCAAGGTGGGGAGCCCCAGCTGGGCCCAGAACCCGCCTCACACGTGCCTTCCCCCAGGTGAAGTGGCTCCTGGCTGCCATCCTCCAGGGGCAGCCCCAGGGCTCCCAAGACTACACCAATGCCATGCAGCGCCCACTGCCTCCTGGTATCTGAGCATCCCTGTGGCTGCCGCGCTGTTCTGGGAAGGAGAAAGGAGCAGACAGCCACTGAGGGGCTCAACGGCCAGCATGCAGGCGTCCAGACAGTCCAGCTCAGCCTCAAGGCCAAAGGCAACAAGGAGGCCCATTCACAGCTCCCACACCCACCTTACTTAGGGAAAGTCCCAGGAGAGCATCTGTCCCCTCCAGGGACCTGGGCTGGGAGTGGACACTGACCACCCTAGGCTCCTCCCAGGCCCCTGGGGTGGGGGCCACATCCTGACTAACAGAAACACCCCCAAAACACAGGGAGGGCCTGGAGCTCACAGCCCGCCCCATGCTCAGACTCCAGAGCCCACCCAAGACTCAGAAGCCCTGGCCCCGGCCCCACAGCGCCTGAGTCCAGCCCAGTCAAGCCAAGAGCTCCCTCCCCAGCCTNTGGGGGCCACATCCTGACTAACAGAAACACCCCCAAAACACAGGGAGGGCCTGGAGCTCACAGCCCGCCCCATGCTCAGACTCCAGAGCCCACCCAAGACTCAGAAGCCCCGGCCCCGGCCCCACAGCGCCTGAGTCCAGCCCAGTCAAGCCAAGAGCTCCCTCCCCAGCCTCTGTCCCGCCTCCTTGCCCCAGGTCCAAGGGCCCTGCCCCCACCCCTGCCCTGTCCCCATGTCCACCCTCCCTGCTGTCCACCCCCGGGCCCTGAGCCTGCAGAATAAGGGGGCAGGGAAGCCCTTCTGAGGAGAGCTGTGGGGGTTTTCAGGGCTACAGGCAGGGCCTCCAGAGTGGGAGGCAGGTCCCACAGCACAGGGGGATTACCACAGGGCCTGCCTCGCAGCCAGTTGAACCCAGGCCCACCCCAAACACCCCATTCAGCCCAGCAGCCCATCCCAAACCACTCCCACTCAGCCCAGTAGCCCACCCCAAAAACCCCCCACTGTGGCCTTGTCTGACCTCTCTCTCCTAACTTTTCCAAGTAAAGTTCATTAAAGTAAAAAAATCCCATGAACATACTTTAGGGGAGGTACCTGTGGTCCCATGGAAGTGGACGGTACCTCCACCCAAGGAAGTAGACAAGGAGCAGAGGGAAGCAGGCAGAAGACAGCTCTGGGTCCTGAGCACCCAAGTGTCCAGCCAGGCCTGATTCAAGCATCCTTTGATGCCCAAAGGGACTCTGCCTCAGCCTCCACCACACCTGCTCCACTGGCCTCCAGCCCAGACTCACCGCCCTTCCCCACACAGAGGCCAAACAGCAGTCCCACTCCCAGCAGGCAAACCCTAAGGGGTCAGTCATGGTCAGCGCTGACAGGAGAGACCATTCATGGTGAAGGCCCTTCTGAGAGCCGCCACCCATGCTAGGAGACCACACCCCATGGACACCACATGGACCAAGCAGCCTGCAGGGATCGAGGGTAGAACACCCAGGGTTGGGCAACTCTGAGGTTGTCCAGAGACACCAAAAGTCTGATCCAAATAGAACATGAGACCAGGAGAGAGCCTCATGCAAGGCCACGGCCACAGCCCTTGCCGTGCTCCACCCTCACAGGTGAACATGACGCACTTGCACAGACCCCTACGGTCTCAGGAGACAGGCCAGAGCCCAGACCCTACCTGCAGGGCTCTCTCAAGCCAAGGCCAGGCACCCTCCTCCCTGTCCCCTGAGCTGTGACTCCTGAGGGCAGAGTGGGCTCTCTTCTCTCTCTAACTTGCACCCCAGACCATGAGACCCACTGGGGACCCCAGAATGAAGGCCACAAGGGCTCAGCTCTATGAGCTGGGCGTCATCACACACAGACCACACACGTCTTCCCAGAGTCAGGAGGGAAAGAGGTGAGGTACGAGAGAGAGGGTCCTGGGCTGAGCAGGCGGAGTTTGCCAAGCGCAGTAAGTGATTCCCTGACACTCCAAGGGCGAAACTAGTGGCGGGAGCTGAGCTCTGCTCAGGTAGAGACAAGAGGCCCCATCTATCACTCCTGAGGCCAGGGACTCCTCCCCAACTGCACCTGTGAAGGAAGGCTCCCTGGAGTCACAGGGAGAGTGTAACCCATAATAAGCGTGGTCAAACCTCCAGTTAGCCTGTGCTAGAATCTTTCTCAGTAAAAAATGCATATGCATATGGGGAGGGCCCGAGGACAGGTCAAGTGTGGGAAAAGAGGTGAGATAATCGGCCAGAGGAGAACAAAACCCAAAAGAACTGCCCCATAGACATGAGTTAACATGCACATGAGTCTACACACACATGAGTCTACGTACATATGGGTCAATGTACAGATGAGTCTACATACACATGAGTCTACATACACAAGTCAACATACACATGAGTCTACATACATGAGTCAACATACACATGAGTCAACACACACGAGTCAACACACATGAGTCAACACACACATGAGTCTATGTATGTGTGAGTCTACATGCATGTGAGTCAGCATATATGTGAGTCTATGTACATGTGAGTCTACTTACATGTGAGTCAACATACACGTGAGTCTACGTGCATGTGAGTCAACACACATGTGAGTATACATGCACACGAGTCAACATACACGTGAGTCAATGTACACGTGAGTCAACACACACATGAGTCAACACACACGAGTCAATGAACATGAGTCAACATACATGTGAGTCAACACACATGTGATTCTACATAAACGTGAGTCTACATACACATGAGTCAACACACACGAGTCAACATACACGAGTCTATATACACATAAGTCTACATACACAGGAGTCAACACACCCGTGAGTCTACATACATGAGTCAGCATGTAAGTGAGTTAACACACATGTGAGTCTACATAGACATGAGTCAAAACACACATGAGTCAACATAGGCATGGGTCAACATACACATGAGTCTATGTACGTGTGAGTCTACATACACGTGAGTCAGCATACATGTGAGTCTATGTACATGTGAGTCTACTTACATGTGAGTCAACATACACGTGAGTCTACATGCATGTGAGTCAACACACATGTGAGTCTACATACACGTGAGTCAATGTACACATGAGTCTACACACACGAGTCAACACACATGAGTCAATGTACACGAGTCAACATACACATGAGTCTACATACACAAGTCTACATACACGTGAGTCAACACACATGTGAGTCTACATACACATGAGTCAACACACACGTGAATCAATGTACACATGAGTCTATGTACACGAGTCTACATACACGAGTCTACATACATGTGAGTCAACACACATGTGATTCTACATAAACGTGAGTCTACATACACATGAGTCAACACACACGAGTCTATATACACGAGTCTACATACACAGGAGTCAACACACCCGTGAGTCTACATACATGAGTCAGCATACAAGTGAGTTAACACACATGTGAGTCTACGTAGACAAGAGTCAAAACACACATGAGTCAACATACACATGGGTCAACATACACATGAGTCTATGTAAGTGTGAGTCTATATACATGTGAGTCAACACACATGTGATTCTACATAAACATGAGTCTNGTGAGTCAACACACATGTGAGTCTACATACACATGAGTCAACACACACGTGAGTCTACATACACATGAGTCTACACACACATGAATCAATGTACACATGAGTCTATGTACACGAGTCTACATACACGAGTCTACATACATGTGAGTCAACACACATGTGATTCTACATAAACGTGAGTCTACATACACATGAGTCAACACACACGAGTCTATATACACGAGTCTACATACACAGGAGTCAACACACCCGTGAGTCTACATACATGAGTCAGCATACAAGTGAGTTAACACACATGTGAGTCTACGTAGACAAGAGTCAAAACACACATGAGTCAACATACACATGGGTCAACATACACATGAGTCTATGTAAGTGTGAGTCTATATACATGTGAGTCAACACACATGTGATTCTACATAAACATGAGTCTACATACACGAGTCAACATACACGAGTCTACATACACATGAGTCAACATACACGTGAGTCAACACACGTGAGTCTACATACACATGAGTCTACATACACATGAGTCTACATACACGAGTTAACATACATGTGAGTCAACACACATGTGATTCTACATAAATGTGAGTCTACATACACATGAGTCAAAACACACATGAGTCAGCATAGACATGGGTCAACATACACATGAGTCAGCAGCCTCTTCGCTGCACTCCTGCCTGTTAGGGAGGATGCCCACATCCTTTCTTTCCAGGCTGGTATCTCTGCCTTGCTCTGTCTTGAATAAATAAACCTCTTCTCTGTGTGCTTTCCACATGTTGTGCTGTGTCTCTAACCATAAACTTCGCACCTGTATTTACAGTGTTTGCCTCCTTGGAACATTCGTGCTTTCAAATGAGGCAAGAGCCAGGCGCTCCTTCCTCCTAGTCCCCAGCCCCTGGGGCTCCAGCAGCGAGGACTCCGGGATTGCATCCAGGCTACGCAGGTCCAATTCCAGGGCAGGGAGCTAAGCTCCTGCTTCAGGACCGCTCCCTGCCGTCTCTCCAAGGACAGTGGCAAGCAACCCCTGTAGTGGGGTTGGACGGTGAGTGCTCAGCCAAAAGCAGGGCTGTAGAGAAGGACAAGAGGAAGGGTTATGCCAGCCAGCTGGGCTCTGAACCAGTGACCCTGCTGCACATGCCCTCCCAGCAGCAAGATGCCAGCTTCTCAGGGTCCCCTCTGTCCCTCCTCCTCTTCTTTCTCCATTAACCCACCACTGAACAATGCCCCCCCAGAAATTGTGTCCACGTCCTAAGCCCTGGAACCCATGAGTGTGACCTTATTCAGTCTTTGCAGATACAATTAAAGGATTTTAGGATGAGATTGTCCACGTGGGCCTTAAATCTAACAACAAGAGTCCTTACAAGGGACAGAGGAGGGGAGGTCAGACTCAGGGTGGGAGGTCATATGAGGACGGGCAGAGATCGGGGCAATGCCTGGGTTGCCTGGGTGGTCGAAAGCTGGAGGAGGTAGGAAGGCAGGGCAGAGCCCTGCCCACACCTTGATCTCAGGCATCTGGCTCCAAGTGAAAGTCACTCAGTTGTGTCCAACTCTTTGTGACCCTGTGGACTATACAGTCCATGGAATTCTCCAGGCCAGAATACTAGAGTGGGTAACCTTTTTCTTCTCCAGGGCCTCTTCCAAACCCAGGGCTCAAACCCAAGTCTCCCTCTGTCTCTAAAGCATGAGATTAAATTTCTGTTGTTTCGAGCCCTGCAGTGAGGCCTTTATCACGGCCCCAGGACCCTCACTGCCAGCCAGCAGGCCTTGGCCATGCTGAGGCCCCTCCTGCTTCTGAAGAAGCCCAGGAGGACTCGTCCAGTCCCAGCTCTTTCCTCTCCAGCCTGGACCCACATTGAACAAGTCCCTGACTCCCGAAGGTGCTCAGTGAATCTTACCAACAGTGCCCAGTAGGGCTCAGACCCTTCCCCCAAACTCTGCGGCTCTCAGTCCTATAGACCCCACGTCCATCCGTCTCAAGTACAAGCTCTTCTTTCTGCCCAAAGCTCCATGCCCATCTGTGACCTCAGTAGGGTAGTGCTGCCTGTATGGGGCACAGGATGCTGGAGAGGGCAGCCCCCAGACCCCCCGCCACCTTCCTCTGTCTCCTGCACGCCCCCCAGGCCACAGGGGACCACACGTCCCGAGGCCTGTTCCTCCAGCTCGCTCAGGCCCAGCACCAGAGGACACGAGGGACGCAAGGACCCCCAGAAGGCACAGAGCCCTGGGCGCTTGAGGGCCGGCAAGAAGAAGGATTCTCGGAGCCAGCCCTCCACGATGCAGACACCGCTGGTACAGTGGGCGTGGGGTGGACCAAGGCCAGCCGGCAGCCTGGGAGGAAATATCCCTTGTGGGTGGCACTATGGGTGACCCAGGGTTCGTGATAGACCCCAGAGGTCCTTAAACCAAGCCAGGGTGTATGTGCCCACCTGGCATGCCGCCCTGGGCTCCCTTTCCTCCATCCATCTCCTCCTACCCTCCCGGCCCCACCCCTGCCCCAGGGAAAAGCCGGTCTCCCCCTGAGGCCCAACATCTCCACCCGCCAGCCGCACTCCCCACAACGGTGTTCTTCCTGGGAGGGGACTCTTGGTCCCTGTATTGCTCCAGCACCTTCTGTGTGAAGAAATGAAGGAACAGAGCTTCCCTGGTGCTCCAGTGGTTGAAAATTCACCTTGCAATGCAGGGCACAGCAGCTCGATACCTGGTCCAGAAAGGTCCCACCTGGCGCAGGGCAGCTCAGCCCGGGAGCCACAGCTGCCGGGCTCTGGAGCCCACAGGCTGCGCCCGCTGAGCTCACCCAGAGCCCGCGCTCCACGTGAGAGAGGCCGCTGCAGCGAGAGCGTTTGCCCCACGGTCAGGGCAGCGCCTGCTGTCCGCAACCAGAGAGAGCCCGCACGTCACAGCCGAAGACCCAGCAGAGCCAAAGTCAAAATAAACGAACTCTACAGGAGCACAGACGCGAACCAAGCCCCCCAGCCCACTGTGCGCCCAGGCAGGGGCCGCCCCCCGGGGGCCGCCGGGGAGGCCAGGCGCCTGGGCAGCTAGCGGGAGAGTCCTGGGCAGGAGACAGGGCGGAGGCAGCAGGGGCAGGCGGCCAGCCACCCCCGCCGCACAGGACTCCAGACTCCAGACAGGGGCGACCCCCACCCCCCGCTCCGGCTCAGTCAAGGACCCCGCCACTCCTGGAGAAAGGGGAAGGGCTGTAGCCAGGCTGGAGAGGCCCCACCCCGCAAGCCGCCCTGCACCCTGATGGTCTAGGAGGCCTGCTCGCCGGGGTCCCCCTGAAGCGCCCGTCCCTCGGGGCTCCGGCCTCTGCTGACCCGTGTGGCCTCCTCCCCCTCCAGCCTCGCTTCTTCTCCACTCTGGGACCATGTCTCCCGCAGGGACCCTAGGCCCCTGGCTCTCTGGCTGCTGCGGCCCCTGCTTCTTCCACTGTGACCTCAGCTTCTTTCCACCTCAGTCCCCCAGCACAGCCCCATGGACAGCCCCCTGGTGCCATGACCCCCACCCACGGCACCTGCCTCCGCACCCACAAGGTCTCAGGCCAGGGTCAAGTTCCTGGGGGTCCCACAGTCCAGGCCACACACACCTGGCCCCACCACAGCCAGACCACAGACCAGACATGACGTGGAGGCAAGCGGCTGCAACTGGCGGGACAGGAAGTGGGTGAGTGACCCCATCTATGGGGTCACGCAGCCGATCTCAGCCTGCCCCTCGCAGCATCAGCCTCACCAACAGCCCAAATGGCCCCGAGCGGGGCAGGGTCAGCTGAGACTGCACAGCCATCAGGAGAGCCTGGACAAGGCCTAGGCCTCCGCCCACTCCGGCACCTTGGGGCAGGCGAGCAGGGCGACCTGCAGTGCAGGGCCGTGGGGCCAGAAGGCAAGGGCCCCTCCCAGCCACACGGGCCCTTGGGCCGCCATGAGCAGGTGGGTCCCGGAAGCTGCTGAGGGTCATCTCCTCTGTAGTTGGGCATTCTAGGGCCTCCTGGGGCGGGAGGACAGAGGACAGGCTCCAAAAAGAAAGGCAGACTGCCACCCACCAGACACGGAGCAGGATGCTGTGCACAGCAGGCTGGGCTGGGCTGGGAGCTGAGAGCTGGCCTGGCCTGGGCTGGGCTGGGCTGGGCTGAGCTGAGCTCAATTAGGCTAAAATGGACTGAGTTGGGCTGAACTGGGCTGAGCCAGGTGAGCTGAACTGATCTAGGCTGAGTTGGGCTGAACTGGGCTGAGCTGGGCTCAATTAGGCTAAAATGGACTGAGCTGGGCTGAACTGGGCTGAGCTAGGTAAGCTGAACTGAACTAGGCTGAGTTGGGCTGAACTGGGCTGAGCTGGGCTCAATTAGGCTAAAATGGACTGAGCTGGGCTGAACTGGGCTGAGCTAGGTGAGCTGGGCTGAGCTAGGTGACCTGAGCTGAGCTGAACTAGGCTGAACTGGGCTGAGCAGGGCTAAGCTGGGCTGAGCTGGGTGAACTGAGCTGAACTGGGCTGAAATGGGCTGAACTGGGCTGAACTAGTCTAGGCTTGGCTGAGCAGGGTTGACCTGGCCTGAGTTGGGTGAGCTGAGATGAACTGGGCAGAACTGGACTGAACTGGATGGAACTGGACTGTGCTAGACAAGCTGAGCTGAACTGGGCTGAGCTGGGCTGTGCTGCGTGAACTGAGCTGAAATGGGCTGAACTGACCTAAGCTGGGCTGAGCAGGGTTGAGCTGGCCTGAGCTAGGTGAGCTGGGTGAACTGGGCCAGACTGGGCTGAACTGGACTGAACTGGCTGGGCTAGGCAAGGTGAGCTGAACTAGGCTGAGCTGGGTTCAATTAGGTTAAAATGCNGCATGTGGCTCCTGGGACCTGTGCGCTGTGTCTGCAGCCCTGCTCCCTGGGACTTGGCCGCCAGTCCCCCGACGTGTGAACTCCCTGCCCCCAAGTCTCCAAACACTAAGAAGTGGATTGAAACCTGGTGGCGCGACTTGCTTCCTGAAGTTCCCTTTTTTTCTGGGTGGTTTCTGCCTCAGAGGGCCTGGGGGAGCCCAGACGCGGCGAGTTGCGTCTTGTGGGTGAGCGGGGTGGTTTGAGCAGTGCTCTGGGACCCAGGGGAGGAGTGGGAACCCCAGCCGTCACGGCTTTCCACCTTCCGCTGGGATTATGCCTGGTTGAGCCACCACAGCCCAGGGTCTGGGCCCCTCGCCTGTGCCCTCTGGGCCTCCCAGCCCTGGTGGGCTCCCCTGCAGCCCTGTAGAGTGTGTCGTTCCCAGTGTGTGGCCCAGCGGGGGGCCGTGTCTGGTCCTCCCGCGCCCATGGGCTTCCCTCTAGACCACTGTCTCCGTCTGGGTCCTGACTCTTCCCACCTCCGCCCCCTGCCTTCCTCCACAGCCCCGAAGTCTGACAGCGGCCGGCGCAGCATCTGCGGTCAGAGGGCAGCTGCTCTCCTGGCTTCAGCTGCTGCCTGCTGGCAGCGTCACGGTGGTCACTGGGGCCCAAAGTGATGGTGCAACCGGGAGACGCGGCGCAGCCCCTGCCCTGCTGGCTGTGGGCACGGCGGCCTCCCTGCGTGCGCACGGCAGGGCCCCTCTGCTTCTCGCGTCGTGAAGTGCTCAGGGCGCTCTAGACCCCATGGGCACTCTGGCTGTCCCACAGACAGAGCAGGGGATTGGGAGACGCTAGAGCCCCTGCCCCAGAAGGGCTGTGGGCGGAGGGCTTGTCCTTGGAGAGACAGCAGGGAGCGGGCCTGAAGCAGGGGCTTAGCTCCCTGCCCTGGAATTGGACCTGCGTAGCCTGGATGCAATCCCGGAGTCCCAGCTGCTGGAGCCCCAGGGGCTGGGGACTAGGAGGAAGGAGCGCCTGGCTCTTGCCTCGTTTGAAAGCACGAATGTTCTAAGGAGGCAAACACTGTAAATACAGGTGCGAAGTTTATGGTTAGAGACACAGCACAACATGTGGAAAGCACACAGAGAAGAGGTTTATTTATTCAAGACAGAGCAAGGCAGAGATGCCAGCCTGGAAAGAAAGGGTGTGGGCATCCTCCCTCACGGGCAGGAGTGTGGCGAAGAGGCTGCTGACTCATGTGTACGTTGACCCATGTCTGCTGACTCATGACAATGTTGATTCATGTCTGTGTTGACTCACGTGTGTGTTGACTCACCTGTGTGTTGACTCATGTCTATGGGGCAGTTCTTCTGGGCTTTGTTCTCCTCTGGCTGATTATCTCACCTCTTTCCCCACATTTGACCTGTCCTTGGGCTCTGCCCTTATGCATGTGGATCTTTTTACCAAGAAAGATTGCAGGGCATGGGTAACAGGAGGTTTGATAACATTTATTATGGGGTGGCACCCCCCCCCCACTTTGTGACCCTCAAGGCGCCTTCCTGCACAAATGCAGCTGGGGAGGCTTCCCTGCCTGACAGACGGGGTTCTCTTGTCTTTACCCCAGCTGAGCTCAGCGCCTGCCACTAGCTTTGTCTTTGGAGTGTCAGGGAATCACTTACTGTGCTTGGCAAACTCCACCTGCTCAGCCTTGGGGCTCTTCTCTCTACTACCTCAAATCCCTCTGAGAGACGAGAACCCCAAGACGTGTTTATTTGGAAGATGAAGGGTGAAGGTCTGTCTTCTGTAGCTTCTCCAGGTTGGCATCCGTTCATAGACACTTAGCTGGGGGTCACGGAGTTTCTGTCTTGTTTTATTAAGGGGCCAAGGGTGACTTCTGTTGCTATTTTGAAAGAATCTGTTCTGATGAGTTGCGGGAATCTCTGCATCACTGTCATCTTGCCTAGAAGACTGTAGTGCTCCAAAGAGAAGGAACTAAGCATGTGGATTAAATGATGACAGGACCGGAAGTCAGGAAAAAATATATTGTGCCCAGGGGCTCGGGTAGGAGTAAGAACTTAACCAGGGGCCTGGTAGGAGGAAGACGGTTATGTTTGGTAAGATTTTTTGATGGTGATGCAGTAGAGTCCGAGCCTGGATCATCTTGTTCAAAAGGATGGAGCCATTCGCCATGGTCAAATACATTTTTAATGTCCTTTTTTTATTGGCCCACGGTGATGCATGTGGGTTTAGTAGGTCCAGTTAAAAGTAGTTGGACAACCTGGAGGTTAGCTGACAAAACCAGTCTCATTTCTTTTCAAGAGAGTAAGCCTGAGACCCAGTCTGGACCTGGTATTTCAAAGAGACTTGTAGCCAGGTGGCCAGTTGTCTGATATTATCTAAGCAGGTTTTAACCTTTAATTTGGTATCAACACATAAATAATAGACACTATTTGTTTCTTCTTTATGCTAATATATGGACTAAAGCAATTTCATTGTCTCAAACGTAATAGGTACTAGATGAGACTTTGAAAATGTCAGGCTCAGCCACCAGCTGCCAGCTGGTGTTGTCTTAAGAATGGCTGATGGCCTCAAGTCTGATGCAGCTCATAAAACTGAAGTTCTCAGCAATACAAGAAGTTGTGTCAAATCCCACCCATAGTGTCCTCTAATATTACCTTGGATATCTGAACCACAGTTCTTCCCTCTCGACTTCTAATTATAACTTTTTCCTGAACAGCCCAAACAGATGTCACCATTAATGATTTTAGTGTTTTTCTAGGTATGAGAAGTTGAAAGAATTCGGGGCTCTAAACATCCTTACCTGAGAGCACCTGACTATCTGAAGGCTTGTTCTGTCAGGCTTCCCAGAGCACAGAGATCCTCTTTGCTGATCTCCACCTTGAACTCCTCTTAGAGGCTATTGAAGGCAGCAGCTATAGTGGTTCATGAATCAATCCTGTGGAGATAGTTGGCAAGGGCCAGTTTCCGATTGGCAGAGTCCCTTCATGATCATGAATTGGACCAAGCTTTGGGGGTCATTTCATGACCATTTCATCCCACTGTGCTAGGAATGCTCATTCCTGGTTCCGGAAAAGATTTCATTGACAGGCCACTCAATGTATTGTTACTGGACTAGACCTTATTAACAGTAACTATATGTGAACCATGAACTTCCAGATGTTCAAACTGGTTTTAGAAAAGGCAGAGAAACCAGAGATCAAATTGCCAACATCTGCTGGATCATGGAAAAAGCAAGAGAGTTCCAGAAAAACATCTATTTCTGCTTTATTGACTATGCCAAAGCCTTTGACTGTGTGCATCACAATAAACTGTGGAAAATTCTGAAAGAGACGGGAATATCAGACCACCTGACCTGCCTCTTGAGAAACCTGTATGTAGGTCAGGAAGCAACAGTTAGAACTGGACATGGAACAACAGACTGGTTCCAAATAGGAAAAGGAGCATGTCAAGGCTGTATATTGTCATCCTGCTTATGCAACTTATATACAGAGTACATCATGAGAAACGCTGGGCTGGAAGAAACACAAGCTGGAATCAAGATTGTCGGGAGAAGTATCAATAACCTCAGATATGCAGATGACACCACCCTTATGGCAGAAAGTGAAGAGGAACTAAAAAGCCTCTTGATGAAAGTGAAAGAGGAGACAGAAA
>SJYS01015762.1:111560-124492 GCA_006410695.1 Philantomba maxwellii
CCCGGGGCGCGGGGTGCTCCTCCGCGAATGCCCCCGGAGCGTCCTCTCTGCCTCAGCCTCCTCATTATCCAGCAGTGCCCTTTCTGCGGTTTTTACAGCCGACGCTGGAGAACAGATGGCTGGGAGCAGAGGCGGCCCTTGGCGTGGGCTCCCCGTGAACTCGGGGACCCAGACAAGAAGGCAGTGGCCAGAGCCGCCCCGGGCCAGCGGGGTCGCGGAGGTCAGGAAAGGTCCTCGAGAAGAGCACCTCGTTTGGGGGGCCCAAGGAGGGGTCCCCTCCCCCCGCCTCTTGGCCGCGGTTCTGGTCAGTCACCAGATCCTGCCGCCGAGATTTAGGAAAAGCTGTTCTGGCCTCTCTTCTGCTTCTTTGCAGCCACAGTCTGCACAGCTGCGCTCCGCCCTGCTCCAGTCCGTGTCCGTGAAACAAGCCCGGCCCCAGCACGCGGCCCGCCCCGGGGTTGCCCTCGGCGCCGCAGTCAGCGCTTTCCCCTGCAGGGGCCCCGCGCTGGCTCCCCACTTTGTAAGGGCGCCTCCAGCTCTGGCTCCCTCTCTGGAGCTGCAAACAGCTGCGGCTGCTTAAAGCCGGGGTGGCACTTCAGAGAGAACAAGAGACCCTGTGTTCCCCACATGGTCCTGCGCCTTTGCTGGGGTGCAGCTGAGAGCCGCGCGGGGCTGGCTGTCCCTGGCCAGCTGACTGGGTGTTGTCTTACATCGCGGCTCCTGCCAGGCAGAGTGCCTGCGGGTCTCGTACCTCCGAGGCGGGGGAGGGGACGTCCGGAGACCGCCTGGCAGCCCCCTGCTGACCTCCGTGTTCAGCCTGCGGTGGTGCCCGGCAGTGAGGGGTGCAGTGGCCTGGGATGAAGGGGCCTCCTGACACTGTGCACTGACATCTCACCAGGAGAGGACTGCACCCGGGGCTCCAGTGAGGGGATCTGAGGTGACTAAACCACAGATGAGGGCGCTCAATACCCACTGTGCCCTGCGTCACTGGGGGCCCTCCGTGGACCAAGCCGCTCTGTCCCGTCCCCATTTTACAGATGGGGACACGGAGGCACAGGCAGTTACGCCGCCCCTGGTGGGAGGAGCCAGGGGTGGGTTCACACAGTCTAGTCCAGCGCTGCCCTGGGGGCAGCGGTCAGGGTCTCAGCACAGGGGTTCAGGGTGCCCTCCTGGGACCTCAGTGCCCTGGACAACCCCGTCCTCCAGCTGGGAAGGAGGGGAAACACTAGCTCCTCCTGCGAGGTGGGGAGGGAGAGACGAGAAGGGCGCTGTGTGCTCCCTACCTGCGGCTCTGCTTACACTTTCTGTTCATAAACGGTGGGACCATTTGGACCCCAAAATGGTGGTGGCAGTGGTGTGGAGAGGTGGACATCTCACTTTGGGGTCAGAGTCACTTCCACGTCAGCTCCTGTCCCGTGCATCGCCATTCCCTGTATCTGAAAATGACTGGACTGTGTGCCGCAGGGTGAGTGCCCCAAAGGCTGGGAGGACGCCCTCGGGGCAGCGCAGCCTGGCACTCCCGGCCCCTGAGGCACACACTAACGCTGGGAGCACCGCTCTCCTTTTGGATGGCTGTCTCTGTAAAACAGGAACTTGGCTAAAGAGGAGCCTCTCTGGCGTGGCGTTGCTCGCGAGGCAGCTGGAGGACGGGGGTGTCCAGAGCACTGAGGCCCCAGGAGGGCGCCCTGAACCCCTGGGCTGAGACCCTGACGGCGCGCCACCTGCCGCCAAGGTTCCCAAGCGCCTTCAGGCCTCGGCTTTCCAAAGGCCGGCTCGGACCCCGCCGGCTGGAAGCCCCGGTGCAGGAAGACGGGACCACTGAGCCGCCGGCAGCCGCCTCCGTGCGACCCCACCCGCTGAGTTAAAAGGAATCGCCCCAGGCGAGGGAGGCCTCCCGGCCCCTGCCGGCAAGAAGCTCCCTCCGGGTGCGGAGCCCGCGGCATTCCTCTCCGCGGGAGCCGCGCGGCGCGTCTTCTTGCGCCGGGAGCGCGGACTCGGAGGAGGCAGGCGTGCTCCTCGGCCTACGGGTCTTGGGAGCGGCTCCAGCCGGTCAGGCAAGCAGCCAGCGCCGCCTCCAGGACTCAGGCCCCTGCGCAGCTGGACGGCAGCTTGGCAGCATCTCCTCTGCCCTGGGCGGTGCTGGGAAGCCGCTCACGGAGGGGAACAAGACCCTGGCCGGCCCAAGCTCCGGGCAGAACCCCCCTGACGCGGCCTGTGTCCCATCCAGGCCTGTGGGTGGCGGTCGTGGTGGGGCAGAGGCACCATCGCTGGGATCGGACGGGAACTGCACAGCGGGCTGGGCAGAGGACAGGACGGCCAAGGAGACGCGCCCCCACCCCGCAGGGCCGCGGCGCTGGGGACCCTGAAGGGGAGGCCTGTCTGAGTTGCTCCAGGCAGGCGGGACGGCCCCTACCTGGCCCAAGAGCCACAGGGGTGTGGACTCAGCTTGAGGGCAGCCCTGGCCCCCCAGCCATTGGTATTCAACATAGGGGTAGAGATTCAGACACGAGATGCCCACCCTGGCTGAGCTTCTTGAGCCGGGGTGGCACCCAGCGTCTATCCCCTCAGTTGCGGTTTTCCAGTCGCTCAGTCGTGTCTGACTCTCTGCCACCCCATGAACTGCAGCCTGCCAGGCTTCCCTGTCCCTCACCACCTCCCAGAGTTTGCTCATAACTCATGTTCATTGAGTCTGTGATGCTATCTAACCATTCGGACAGATGGTTGTAGATACAATGCAGGAGACCTGGGTTTGATCCCTGGGTTGGGAAGATCCCCTGGAGAAGGGAATGGCAATCCACTCCAGTATTCTTGCCTGGAAAATTCAGTGGACGGAGGACCCTGGTGGGCTACATCCGTGGGGTCACAAAGAGTTGGACACAACTGGGCAACTAAGCAAGCCTAAGCATTCTGTGGTTTGGATATAGTACAACCTGTTTACATAGGCATCCATTTAGGCGAGGGTTTAGGCCAACATCATGTATGTGGGAAAGCATGTATGTGGCAACCCATTAACGTGGTCAGATTAGTCCTTAAGACGTTCATAAGAGCTCATGTTTTAGAGGGAGGGAGGAAGAGGTAATGCCGTCATTGTTAATAGATTTGGTTATATCCTGAGAAAATGTGAGAGAAGAGCTGGGAAAAGCGCTATAACTCAGAAGAACTGAGACCGTTACAGGCTGTAGGGTGTGGAGGTGTTTGTTGTTCACCCCCAGAAACAGCAGACGATAAAACCCCGTGAATCTCTCCTTTCCTCTTCCAGAGGGACAGAGCTCTCNAAACACTAGCTCCTCCTGCGAGGTGGGGAGGGAGAGACGAGAAGGGCGCTGTGTGCTCCCTACCTGCGGCTCTGCTTACACTTTCTGTTCATAAACGGTGGGACCATTTGGACCCCAAAATGGTGGTGGCAGTGGTGTGGAGAGGTGGACATCTCACTTTGGGGTCAGAGTCACTTCCACGTCAGCTCCTGTCCCGTGCATCGCCATTCCCTGTATCTGAAAATGACTGGACTGTGTGCCGCAGGGTGAGTGCCCCAAAGGCTGGGAGGACGCCCTCGGGGCAGCGCAGCCTGGCACTCCCGGCCCCTGAGGCACACACTAACGCTGGGAGCACCGCTCTCCTTTTGGATGGCTGTCTGTAAAACAGGAACTTGGCTAAAGAGGAGCCTCTCTGGACGACTGGCGTGGCGTTGCTCGCGAGGCAGCTGGAGGACGGGGGTGTCCAGAGCACTGAGGCCCCAGGAGGGCGCCCTGAACCCCTGGGCTGAGACCCTGACGGCGCGCCACCTGCCGCCAAGGTTCCCAAGCGCCTTCAGGCCTCGACTTTCCAAAGGCCGGCTCGGACCCCGCCGGCTGGAAGCCCCGGTGCAGGAAGACGGGACCACCGAGCCGCCGGCAGCCGCCTCCGTGCGACCCCACCCGCTGAGTTAAAAGGAATCGCCCCAGGCGAGGGAGGCCTCCCGGCCCCTGCCGGCAAGAAGCTCCCTCCGGGTGCGGAGCCCGCGGCATTCCTCTCCGCGGGAGCCGCGCGGCGCGTCTTCTTGCGCCGGGAGCGCGGACTCGGAGGAGGCAGGCGTGCTCCTCGGCCTACGGGTCTTGGGAGCGGCTCCAGCCGGTCAGGCAAGCAGCCAGCGCCGCCTCCAGGACTCAGGCCCCTGCGCAGCTGGACGGCAGCTTGGCAGCATCTCCTCTGCCCTGGGCGGTGCTGGGAAGCCGCTCACGGAGGGGAACAAGACCCTGGCCGGCCCAAGCTCCGGGCAGAACCCCCCTGACGCGGCCTGTGTCCCATCCAGGCCTGTGGGTGGCGGTCGTGGTGGGGCAGAGGCACCATCGCTGGGATCGGACGGGAACTGCACAGCGGGCTGGGCAGAGGACAGGACGGCCAAGGAGACGCGCCCCCACCCCGCAGGGCCGCGGCGCTGGGGACCCTGAAGGGGAGGCCTGTCTGAGTTGCTCCAGGCAGGCGGGACGGCCCCTACCTGGCCCAAGAGCCACAGGGGTGTGGACTCAGCTTGAGGGCAGCCCTGGCCCCCCAGCCATTGGTATTCAACATAGGGGTAGAGATTCAGACACGAGATGCCCACCCTGGCTGAGCTTCTTGAGCCGGGGTGGCACCCAGCGTCTATCCCCTCAGTTGCGGTTTTCCAGTCGCTCAGTCGTGTCTGACTCTCTGCCACCCCATGAACTGCAGCCTGCCAGGCTTCCCTGTCCCTCACCACCTCCCAGAGTTTGCTCATAACTCATGTTCATCGAGTCTGTGATGCTATCTAACCATTCGGACAGATGGTTGTAGATACAATGCAGGAGACCTGGGTTTGATCCCTGGGTTGGGAAGATCCCCTGGAGAAGGGAATGGCAATCCACTCCAGTATTCTTGCCTGGAAAATTCAGTGGACGGAGGACCCTGGTGGGCTACATCCGTGGGGTCACAAAGAGTTGGACACAACTGGGCAACTAAGCAAGCCTAAGCATTCTGTGGTTTGGATATAGTACAACCTGTTTACATAGGCATCCATTTAGGCGAGGGTTTAGGCCAACATCATGTATGTGGGAAAGCATGTATGTGGCAACCCATTAACGTGGTCAGATTAGTCCTTAAGACGTTCATAAGAGCTCATGTTTTAGAGGGAGGGAGGAAGAGGTAATGCCGTCATTGTTAATAGAATTTGGTTATATCCTGAGAAAATGAGAGAGAAGAGCTGGGAAAAGCGCTATAACTCAGAAGAACTGAGACCGTTACAGGCTGTAGGGTGTGGAGGTGTTTGTTGTTCACCCCCAGAAACAGCAGACGATAAAACCCTGTGAATCTCTCCTTTCCTCTTCCAGAGGGACAGAGCTCTCCGTCTGTGGCTGGACATGGGGCCCCCAGAGGAGAGACCCCATCTCCCTGCCTTCCAGCAGAAGCTAGGGGCCTGCAGCTCGGTTGTGGACCTCCAGGCCGTGGACTGGTAGCCCCATCGGATCAGCAGCAACATTAGATCAGAAATAAAGAGCGTGACGAGTGCACGGTGTGTCGTCCCGAAACCATCCCCGCTCATCCTGGTCTACGGAGAAGTTGCTTCCCACAGAATCGGCCCCCGGTGCCTGAAAGGTCGGGGCGCGCTGCTCCTAAAGGTGAGTCCCCGTGTGTGGACCATGACGCCAGGGGGGAGTCTTCTTTGGGAGGGGCTCATCAAGTGCTCCCCGCAAGTGGACAGGCCCCAGACGGTCACTGCAGGGACCTATGGGTAATTTTGTGTCCACCCGACTGGCCACGGGTGCCCAGGTTAAGCAGTTTCTGGGTGTGTGTGAGGGGGTTTCTGCTGAGCTCAGCAGTGGAACGGGTGGTCTCAGTAACACAGGTGCCCCCCCAGGGCAGGTGGGCCTCCCCAGGGTGGGTGGGCTTCCCCAGGGCAGGTGTCCCCCCAGGGCGGGTGGGGCTCATCCATCCACTGAGGGTCTGGATAGAACAGAAGTCGGAGGAAGGCGGGATTTGCCCTTCTGCACCTGCCTCAGCGTTAAGCCGTGTCATCCCATCTCCTGTCCCCAGGTCCTCAGGCCTCTGGACGTGGGGCGACTCACACCACCTGCTTCCTGGGTCCCCAGCCTGCGAACAGCAGCTCGTGGGACTTCTCAGCCTCCGTCATCACAGGAGCCAAGTCCTCACAGTAAACCTCTCCGGGGGAGCACGTGCCCCTCGTCCGTGTCTCTGGAGACCTCTGGCTGCTACAGAGGTTAAAAACCTGACGCTGAACTTCAACCGGAAGAACAAACACAAGCTTGTGCCTGAGACACGGTCCTGGGCCTTCCCACGCGGGAGTCGGGGTGACCGCGGTGGCTGCTCCGCCCTGTCGTGGGTCAGCTGCAGGGGCAGGTGTAAACCTGGGGGCCGCTGCCCAGAAGGCCCAGGAGAGGCAGGCACGGCTGCGGGCACCGTGACTAGCAGGCTTTCGGGCGGGGGTGCTGTCCTAGCCAGTATTTCAGGGTCTTGTGTGATGGCCGTGGTCAGAGCCACGCCTGTCTCGGCAAGGGTCCAAGAGGCAACCGGTAGCCAGAGCAGGCGGGAGGACGGCTCTTCTCAAGGCTGTTTGCTAGACCATCAGGTGTGAGCCTCCCCTGTGCAAAACGCCAGCGCGGGGACTTCCCTGGCGGGCCAGTGGCTGAGGCACCACGCTCCAATGCGGGGTCTGATCCCTGGTCAGGGAACTAGATTTCACACACGGCCACTAAGAGCTTCTATGCCGCAGTGAAGATGCAGTAACATCTGGTGCCGCCAAATAAATAAACGTGAAACCCAGGCGGACGACAAAGTAAAAAGCATCAAGGACGACAGAGCAGCCTCTAGACTCCAGGGGACTCTGAGCACAGACGCGAGGAGGTCGCTTGCTGGCAGCTGGGCACTGTCTCCAAAGCCCAAATTCCGCTGTCAGCAAAGTCAAAAGGCAAACCGGGGAAGAACGTCTGTCGTGTATAGGGTAGGCCCAGGGTGGGACCCTGGGTGCATCATCACCACCTACACCTACAAATCGCCATGCAGACAGAGAAGGTGTTCCAGAAGATGGGGCGGGTTGGCTGGCATCCCTGGAATCGAAGT
The DNA here is from genome assembly GCA_006410695.1 of Philantomba maxwellii. Taxonomy (NCBI): domain Eukaryota; kingdom Metazoa; phylum Chordata; class Mammalia; order Artiodactyla; family Bovidae; genus Philantomba; species Philantomba maxwellii. The sequence goes on from SJYS01015762.1 coordinate 118,629, forward strand.
TCCCACACAGAGACGCCTACTCTGTGCTGAGAGTTAAAGGAGTGGACCTCGGGACCCTGTGTTGGTGCAGGCGGGAAGTGGGTGCCCTGCCCCAGAGCGAGGGATGCCAGGACATCGCGAGTGGCACTGCCCCGCGGCCACCCATGTGAGCGGCTCCTGGGTCACCTCTGACCTGTGGAGTCTGAATGCCGGGCACCCGGCCAGCGAGACTTCTGAGAGTGAAGCCTGGAGTCAAGTCCAGGGTGGCAGAGCCAGGCGAGGTCAGGTCAGCCGCCACGCAGCTACCCCTTGGAACATACAGCTGTGCGAAGCAGTCAGTTAAAACATGGCTGAAAAGGGACTGCATAATACAATCCTATTTGGTTAACAAATCATGTGTGTAAATGCATGTACGTGTAAAAATATATTTATATGTAAGTGATAATACATGTAGAACACCTCTCCCTGTACAAGGAAAACACGGAAGGTTAGAAGTGAATCCGAAGTGTTAAGAAATTATCTCTTTGGAGAGAATTCAGTTGATTGAGCTTTGCTTTTTTGTTTCTCTTTATCTCGTATTTTCTTTACAGTGAATATGTATTAATGGTGCAAGGAAAATAATGGCAGCGTCTGTGGTTCAAACGGAATTTGCCGCCCGTGGAACATAAAGGCTCCAGTGAAGTNTTCAGTTGATTGAGCTTTGCTTTTTTGTTTCTCTTTATCTCGTATTTTCTTTACAGTGAATATGTATTAATGGTGCAAGGAAAATAATGGCAGCGTCTGTGGTTCAAACGGAATTTGCCGCCCGTGGAACATAAAGGCTCCAGTGAAGTGGGGTGATTGTGCGTCTGTCACCGCATGGGGCAAGCTCGCGCACGTGATGCTTGAAAACCAGGCTGTGTGGCTGAATAGACAGCTCACCTGGGCTCAGGATAACGCCGAGGAGCCCTCCCTGCTTACCAGGGGTTGTTCTGGGCCCCCTCTGTAGTTAAATTTTGATACTTCCCTGTGTTCCCACGATGGAAACTGTGTCACGATAAGCCAGTACAAGACTTTCATGTTGGCGGGACTTTGCTGGCGGTCCAGCGGTTAAGAATCCGCTTGTCAGTGCAGGGGACACAGATTTGATTCCTGGGCTGGGAAGACTCCACGTGCTACGGGGCAGTCCAGTCTGTGTGCCACGACTGCTGAGGCCCGTGTGTCCTGGGCTGGTGCCCTGTAGCAAGGGCCGCCGCCGCAGTGAGAAGGCAGCGCTGCGCGGCGGAGAGAAGTCCCCGCTCCCTGCAAGTGGAGAGAGCCTGTGCCCAGCAGTGAAGACCCAGCACGACCAAAAACTGAAAAAAAAGAGTTAAATGTTGGAAAAGGAAAGTAAAGAGCAAGGCCCGAAAACAGAAGCCAGCAGTGGGCGTCCCGGATAATTCACGAAGCGCGGGGCACGGCAGTGACCGTGCCCACGGACCCACCTCAGCGTCNTGTGGTGGGCCTGGGTGTGGATCTGATCCCTGGTCAGGGCGCTTGGGGCTTCCCCGGTGACTGCCCCGCGGGAGCCCCAGGAGGCACGGGCTTGACCCCTGGGTCAGGAAGGTCCCCTGGAGGAGGCGTTGTTGCCTGGAGAACCCCGTGGACAGAGGAGCCTGACGGGCTATAGTCCTTGGGGTTGCAAGGAGTCGGACGCGGCTGAGCAGCTGAGCATGCGTGTGCCGGGGGTGTGTGCAGTTCCCGGCCTTTGTTCCTGACACCCTGCTTTTGCTGCTGGCTCTTCAGAAGCCGCGCTTGGGCTTCTGGCCTCTTTGTGTCTCGTCCCTAATTTGGCTGAACTGTGCCTGCACGCAGTTATTTTCAGTCCCTTACGGTTGCTTTGTGTCTTGTTGCTGGAGGAGATGTCTGTCCAGGTGCAAGCCCTGCAGCAAAGCGACCCGGTCCACCTGCGGCCAAGTACTCGAGAGTCGCTTCAGCGCAGCGTGGCGAGATGAGGCGCTGACGCACCCGCCTTTGCCAGAAGGTGCCCGAGAAGCAGGAAGACAGAGAGCCCTACGAAGCCTGGAGTGAAGCTTGGAATTCTGTCAGGTACGGGCCCCCACCCGTGTGACTGACATAAGGAAACCCTCTCTAAATAACAAAAGCATCTCCCAGAACCTCACGGTCTCTCTTCATAGTGGTCATCATTCATTCCAAAATTACCAGGTGCGCCAGAAAACGGTTTCACACAAGCCAAGAAAAATCAGAGATGTAAACCCATAGGTCACCAATACTGGAATGATTAGACTGAACCTTAAAATCTGATTAGTATGTTTGAGAAAATCAATGGAATAAAATGGAGAATTTCATCAGAGAATTGAAATCTAAAGTAAAAGAATCATTTGGAAATTCTAGAACTGAAATACAAAATAGCTGAAATGAATAACAGAATAGATGGTTTTAAAAGCAGATCACACACAGCAGAAGAGAGGATTAGTGAAATGGAAATTATGTTAAGTGCAAAATACTCAGCTGGAAACAGGAAGGGGGAAAAAAGAGCTAAAAATACATAGAATAAGACCTGTGAATGACTGAATAGATGGTTTTAAAAGCAGATCACACACAGCAGAAGAGAGGATTAGTGAAGCGGAGATTATGTAAGTAGAAAATACCCAGATGGGAACAAGGAGAGAAAAGCAAGTATAAAGACACACGGGCATAGTGGACGCAGGAAAAATCCAACGTGGGTGAGACTGGAATCCTAGAAAGAGATTTTAAAATTTAAAGCATTTAGGAAAAAACTGTACCTTGCCTTTGAAGTGCAACAAATACAAAAAGACCAGAATTTTCCAACAGAAGCGATGCAAGCAGAGAAGAGCATACAGGGAACGAGCCTTGAAGCTGCCGCAGGGCAGGGACCGAGGGCTCCAAGCCGCACCCTGGACGTGGGCAGCACCCCCACGGGCCCTGTCCCCTCGCCGGCCGCCTGGTGTTGGTGTCCCTGACACAGGGCAGTGGCCAAGCCCCAGGGTCCCTCAGGCGCCCCTTGCCCCCAGACACTCACCGAGCCCTGCCCAGGTCCCCACCTGCAGGGTCCACACAGGACACGTGGGGTCCTGCAGCCCCACAGGCCTCCAGCCAGGGGGAGGGGCGGGCTCCCTCCCCAGGCCCCCCGTCTCCCCTCATGAGGTCCAGGGACGACTCCTGCCCCCTCCCCGCTGGATGGGGAGGAGAGGCCTCCTGCCCCTCAGGACTCCCTGCAGGGAGGCGGGTGTCTCCTCAGCCCCCGTCCCTCCACCCTAACCCCAGAGTGCACCTGCCCCCACGGTCTTGGTGGGCTGCGGGAGAGAGGGGCCGGGCCGGCCTGGCTCTGGGTGGGGGCTGGGAGGCCTCTGCTCTGACTCCAGGCCCAGCTGGGCGGGGGGCCCCTCCCGGTGCCCGGGCACCCTCTCCTCCTCCACTCTACCCAGTGACAGGTGCAGGAGGGAGACAGCCGTCCCACGTCCAGCGTCCTGCGCAGCTGCTGCTCTGGGGCCGGCCTGGCTCTCTGTCCTGGGACCTTTTTCTCCTCTGTGTGGGGCAGGAGGCGCTCTCAGCGCCCCGGGCCCCAGGTCTCTCTCTCGCCGGCTCCCTTGGGGTCCCCACAGTGGCACCCTTCCTCAGAAGCCCGCAGCAGGCTTGGAGTTCGGGGCAAGCCAGGACCTCTGGGCCCCGTGCGCGTGTCAGGGAGGGGCAGGGGGCCAGCTGGGGGTGCTTTCAAGTATGTCCCGAGTCCTCCCCCCTCGGGTGTGGGCTTGACGCCCAGGTGGAGCTGGTGCAGTGACGGTGGCTCAGTCATCAAAACCTCTCAGCTTCTGTCCTGCGGTTCCCGGCCCCTGGCCATGGGGAAGCCCGCTGGCCCCTGGTGAGGACACTGCAGGGACCCCTGGGAGAGGCTCAGGCCCCACCAAGAGTCACGTGACGGAGCTTGGAGGCAGACCCCCCTCCCCAGTCCAGCCCAGTCTTCAGAGGACAAGCTCTGGCCAAAACTGTGACCACAGCCTCTGGAGACCCCGGGCCAGAACCGTCCTGTGAAGCCCCTCCCAGACCCCAGACCCACAGAATCTGTGAGATGATACAGGCTTGTCATTTTAAGCTGCTAACTTTTGTGGTTATTTGTTAGGCAACAATTGATGACTAACATCCTGAAATTTGGCCAGTGAACTGTTGGACCATGAAACAGTAATTGCATAGGACAATTCTGGGGATCGCGGGGCCCACGTGAAGCCTGTTGAGGGTGGAAATACTCTGGGGTCCTCTCTGAGGAACAAGGACACGTGCATGAGGACAAGCCTCGTCACGGCAGCAACCTCTGTTTCCGCAGCGTGAGATGGGAGACAGACACTCTGCTCTTCCCGGCAAAAGACCAGCTGTCCCGCCTGTCACCAAGCTTAACTGGCTAGGCACCACGCCCTGTGGAGAGGATGCCCTGGAGGGCGAGATGCTGATGCGCAGGGTGGGCTCAGACCACCCTCCCCCAAGCCTGAGAGCCGCTGGGGACTTGCCATTCCCGCGGGCCCTGTACGCTGCCGCCAGTCGCATCCGACTCTGGGCGACCCCGTGGATGGCTGCGTGGCTTTCCTGTCCCTCCCCGTCTCCTGGAGCTTGCTCAGCCCGCTAGGACCAGACCGCGGGAGCCCGTTCTGCTTTCGCTATTCAGTGACACCTGGGATTTAGCTCTAGAACAGTGTGAGGCTGGGGTTCAATTCATCCTTCCCCTCCTCTCANGACTCTGGGCGACCCCGTGGATGGCTGCGTGGCTTTCCTGTCCCTCCCCGTCTCCTGGAGCTTGCTCAGCCCGCCGGGACCAGACCGCGGGAGCCCGTTCTGCTTTCGCTATTCAGTGACACCTGGGATTTAGCTCTAGAACAGTGTGAGGCTGGGGTTCAATTCATCCTTCCCCTCCTCTCAATGGGAATTCCAACACCATTGAACGGTCTGTCTTTTCCACGATGGTTCGAGACCCCTAAATTTCCACGTATAGTTGGGGTTGTGTCTGTACTCTGGGTTTTAGTCTGTTTGTCCATTTGTCCCTGTACAAATACCATGTGGCTTAATGGATATTACCAGATATAATATTTTCATATACAGAAGAGCAACTTCCCTCTTCTTGAGCTTTCTTTCTTTCAGAATTTTCTTTCTTTTTTTAGAATTTTCTTGACTGTTTTTGTGCAGTGTGTCATTCAGATGACTTTAGGATCAGCTTATTGAGTCATGTGAAAATCCTGTTGACATTACGGTTGGGATTAAATAGAATTTACACACTGACTGATGAAGAGTTTAAGTATTTACAACGCTGCTTTCAAGTGGGAACGGGGCATTTTCGGATTTACTTAGAACTCCCGTAGTCTTATAGTCAAGGTTTAAGGTTTTAAAGAAAGATGGTTTTGGAAGTTCCCCGCTGGCTTAGTGGTTAAGGCTCTGGACTTTCGCGGTGGCAGGCCGGGTTCGATCCCCGGTAGAGAAACAGATCTGGGTCACGCGGCTGAGAGGGGAAAACACGGTTCTGTGCATTTCTTTTCAGGCCTATTTCCCGGGCCCAACGGCATCTGGAGACGATCTAACAGCAGCAGGAACGTCCCTGCCGTGGGTGGGCACGAGCGGCTGTTACGAGGTGGGGCCTGCCGGCAGGGCACGGGGGCACCGGCAGGCGGGGGCCGGGGCACCCACAGGCGGAGGCCCGGCCTGTAGGCACCGAGGCGGGCGGCCGGCCGGGCGCCGGTTTCAACCCTCGGCCTGAGCCGACCAGTCCGGAGCGCTCCTCTGCAGGCCCCGTACCTCGAGCCACGCCCGCGGCCCGGGATTCGCCCGCCAGCCCAGCAGGCCCCGCCCCGCGCTCCGCCCCGCCCCGCCCCGCCCATGAGCAGTGGCCCCGCTCCGCCCCGCCC
>SJYS01015762.1:140742-157686 GCA_006410695.1 Philantomba maxwellii
CGGCGCCCCAGGCCCCTCTCCTGGGCTCGCCTCTGGTTTTGCTGGGAACGTGCTGAGCCCCGGCCGAGGTCTGGCTCAGCAGGAGAGAAGCCCTGCACCCCCGTCTTCCCCCCAGGAGCCTGGCAGGGCTGGGGTGGTTGCCCATGGGGGTGGGTGCCCACAGGGGTGGGCCACGGTGTGCTGGGCAGCCAGCACAGGGACGCGGTCCCGTCTAAGTCACCGTCTCGCCGTTTTGTTTCTTCACTTGGAGCTGTGGGTTTTCTCTCTCTCCTTGGAATTCTCAGATGCCTCTAGGTTGGAGCTTTTGTTACTGACCTGATGAACCCTTTCACGTGGGAGACGTTTCTCAGGGGAAGTTTTACTGTGTTCTTTCTGTTTGTCTGTTTTTCTTGGCATAACGTACGTGAAGCGTGTAACTGTACCAACCTTGGGTGAACTCCTGGGTTGGTGTGGGTGACTTGAGGTCTGAGCACACACCATGTACCAACCTTAGGTGAACTCCTGGGTTGGTGTGGGTGACTTGAGGTCTGAGCGCACAGCATGGTCCAGCGTGTGCTTTGTGCCCCAGAGAGCTCCCTCCTGTCGGTTACTTTCCCTGGTTTCCCTGCTGCAGACGGCTGGAGTCACACAAGCAGTGCCCTTCGTGTGTGTGTCTGCTCGCAGGCTTCATCTGTGAGTGTACCGCGTCCTCTTCTGCCGCGGTCCTCTTGGTCCTTGTGGCTGCCGTGCGTGTTCCGGTGGACTCGTCTCTCGGGCCGGCGCTGCAGGCGGGGTCCTGGGGCACTGGCGTGCTGTTGGTCTGCAGTGGACGTGCCGGCCCCTGCGCTTGCTGGCCTTCCTGGGGGGCGCGCAGCGCTCAGGGGCCTGCTCTGCTCTCCCTGGTGAGCAGTGAGGTGGGCTGCTTTTGCTTGGTTCTCTCTGAGCTGCCTGTTGCATCTTTTGTACAAGTTTTTTTTTTTTTTTAACTGAATTATCGTTTTGTTATTGATTTGTAAACTTCCTTATAAATTTGGAATTCAAGTCTTCTGATGCATGTACGTATTTTGAATCTTTCTCCCAGTAGATGACTTTTCACTTTCTTAATGTCTTCTGATGAACAGAAATTTCTTAGGGACTCTTCAGCAGAGTCCCTATATATCCGTTTTTATAGTTAGGGGATTTTGTGACCTAAGATCTTAATTCTTGGGACTTCCCTCTGGGTTCCCAATGCAGGGGACCTGGGTTTGATCCTTTGTCATAGAACTAAGATCCCACATGCTGCAACTAAGATTGGACGCAGCCAAATAAAAAATGATTAAATTTAAAGAGATCGTGGTTCTTGTCTATCCTAAGGTCTGAAGATACTCTTCTGTGTTTTCACTTAGGAGCTTCATTGTTGTATATTTTGCATTTAAGTTTGTGATCTGCCTCAAATCAATTTTTAATAAATGGTATGAAGCAGAGGTTGAGGCTTGCATTTTTCAATTTTTCTATTTCTTTGTTTAAATATAGTTGATTTACAATGTTGTGCCCCTCTCTGCTGCATAGCAGTGTGATTCAGTGTATCAGTGTATTCAGTATAGCAGTGTATTCAGCATAGCAGTGTGATCCGGTGTGCTCTCCCGTTCTGTAGGTTGTCTTTTTTCTTTTTTTATGGTTTCCTTTGCTGTGCAAAAGCCTTTGCATTTGATCAGGTCCCATTTGTGTGTTTTTGTCTCTGTTGCCTTGGGAGACTGACCTAAGAGAATGTAGGTAAGATTTTGTGTTCTTTTTGCAGGATGTGAGGATGTGTTCTGAGGTCATTGACTGGCATGTGACTGTCCAAGTTTCCCAGCACCACCTGCAGAGACTGTCTTTTCCCCGCTTGGTGCTCTTGCCCCCGCAGCTGAGAGTGGCTGCCCGTGAGAGAGTGGCTTCCCTGCGGGCCCCCTGTTCTCCGTCGGCCTGGTGCCTGCCTCTGCCGCGGTGCCGCACCGTTGGGGTCGCTGGCGCTTTCTCACGTTGTCCGAAGTCTGGGGAGAGAGCTGTGCCTCCCGCGTTGCCCCCACCCCGCCTCCGGATTCACAATTCTGGGTCTCTTATGGTTCCTTGTAAAATTGCGTATTATTTGTTCGAGTTCTGTGAAAAATGTCATGGGTATTTTCATAGGGATTGAATTGAATCTGCGGATTGCTTTGGATGCTGCCACGTTAACAATATTCTCCCAGTCCAGAAGCATAAGGTGTCTTCCCATGTCTTTGAATTCCCTTTGATTTACTCTGTTAATGTTTTATAATTCCCAACGTGAAAGTCTTTCGCCTGCTTGGCCAGGTTTTTTCCTAGGTACATATATTTGGTGCTGTTTTAAAAGATACTGGTTTTTTTTACATTCCCTTTCTGAGATTTCATTGTTAGTGTAAAGAAGTGCAACTGATGTTTGAATGTTAATATTGTATCCTGCCACTTTACTATGTTCATTTAGATCTAGTAGTTTTTATGTGGAGTCCTTAGGGTTCTCTGTTAACATATATGGTGTCATGTCATCTGCACACAGTGACCGGTTTACCTTTTGTCTTCCAATTTGAGTACCTGTTACTTCGTTTTCTTGTCTGATTGCTGTGGCTAAAACTTCAATACTATGATGAGTAGACGTGGTGGGAGTGGGCATCCTTGTCTTGTTTGAGATTTCAGTAGGAAGGCTCTTAGCTTTTCACCGTTGAGTATTATACAGGCTGTGGGTTTTCATAAATGGCCTTTATTGTGTTGAGATATGTTCCCGCTATTCCCCCTTTGGTGACAATTTTTTGTTGTGAATGAATATTGAACTTTGTCAAATGCTTTTCCTGCGTCTCTGAGATGACCGCGTGGGCTTTGATTCTCTTGCTGGTGTGGTTCGTCACGCCGATGGGTTTGCCTGTGCTGAGCCGTCCTGGGGAGACGGGGATGGTCCTGCTTGGTTGCGCTGGATGACCTTTTATCTGTGTTGTTGAATTTGGTTTGCTCATATTTTGTTGAGAATCTTTGTATCTATATTCAAAGATACCGGCCTGTGATTTTCCTCCGTGGCGGTGTCTTTGTTTGAGTTTGGTATTAGGGTGACGCTGGCTTCACAGAATGTCTGCGGGAGGGTTCCCTGCTCTTCAGTCTTGGATGAGTTTGAGACGAGTCAGTGTAGGGAGTTCTTTTTTGTATGTTTGGTAGAATTCACCTGTGCAGCCCTCTGGTCCTGGACTTCTGTTTGTAGGGAGGGTTGGTTGGTTGGTTTTGCAGATTCTGTTTCTCTTCCCTTGATCGAGTCCGTTCGCATCGCCTGTTTCTCGCTGGTTCGGTTTTGGGGCTGTGTGCTGCTGGCTCCCCCCTGCTCCGCGGTCGGGCCTGTGGCGTCCGCTCGCGCGCGGCGCCCTCCTCGCTCCTGGGCCTCTGCGGTGTTGGGTGAGGGTCCTGATGTTTCATTTCTTAATTCATTTTTTCAGCTTCTCTTTTCTTCTTGGTGAGCCTAGCCAACAGTTTGCCAATTTTGTTTACTCTTTCAAACCAAGAATCGTCTCCTGGTTTTATTGATTATTTTTTTCTATTTTTTAAAAAAATGTCTATTTTATTTATTTCCGTTCTGCTTCCTTCAGGTTTTCCTGGTTCTTCTGTTTTAGGTCATGAGTTAGGTTGTTTACTCGGGATCTTTCTTTTTTTGAATGAAGGCCTCCATCCCTATGAACTTGCCTCTTAGAGTTGCTTTCGCTGCATCCCATAGATTTTGTGTTCAATCTCTGGATCAGGAAGATCCCCTGGAGAACGAAATGGCAACCCACTCCAGTATTCTCACCCAGGAAATCCCGTGGACATAGGAGCTTGGCAGGCTACTGGCCCTGAGGTCACAGAGGGTCAGACGTCACCAGTGCCGGCACAGCAGGCGGTTTTGCACGTCTGCTTCGCAGCTGCCGTCCGCCTCGGGTTTGCCACATGCCATCTAGTCTCCATGCCGTGGTGTTTCCTCATCTCTTCTCTCGTGATTGAGTCCTAGTCTCGTGCGTTGTACTCAGAGAAGATGCTTGAGAGGATTTCTGTGTCTCATGCTTGTTGAGGTTGGTTTTCTGCCCTAGTACGTGGTTAGTCCGAGAGGATGTTCCTCGTGTGCTTGAAATGAGCGTGTCTTCCGGTCCTTCTTTGGCTGCGATGCCGTGAGCACGGCGTTCGGTCTCACTGCTCTGCGGTGTCTCGGGGCCTCTGCCGCCTTCCCGGCTCGCGGGGAGGCCGCCCGCCCGTGTCAGGGGGCTGCCAGAGTCTTCTGTTCCTGTTGTGTCCCGTCAATTGCTCCTTTACGTCTGTTCAGTTCAGTCGCTCAGCCGTGTCCGACTCTTTGCGACCCCACGGACTGCAGCACGCCAGGCCTCCCTGTCCATCACCAACTCCGGGAGTTTACTCACACTCAGGTGCATCGAGTCAGTGATTCTGTCTAACCATCCCATCTCACCCTCTGTCGTCCCCTCTCCTCCTGCCCTCAGCCTTTCCCAGCATCAGGGTTTTTTCCAGCGGGTCAGCTCTTTGCATCAGGTGGCCACAGTATTGGAGCTTCAGCTTCAGCATCAGTCCTTCCAATGAATATTCAGGACTGATTTCCTTTAGGATGGACTGGTTGGATCTCCTTGCAGTCCAAGGGACTCTCAAGAATCTTCTCTACAACCACAGTTTGAAAGCATCAATTCTTTGGTGCCTAGTCTTCTTTATGATCCAGCTCTTATTTCTGTACATGACCACTGGAAAAACCACAGCTTTAACTGTACAGATCTTTGTCAGCAGAGTGATATGCTATCTCTGCCTTTTAATACGTTGCCTAGGGTTGTCACAGCTTCCCTTCCAAGAAGCAGGTGTCGTAATTCCACGGGCACAGTCACCGCCCACAGTGATCTTGGAGCCCAAGAAAGCAAAGCTTGTGGCTGCTCCACTCTTTCGCCTTCTGTTTGCCATGAAGCGATGGGACTGGAGGCCAGGATCCTAGCTTTTCGAATACGGAGTTTTAAGCCAGCTTTTTCACTTTCTTCTTTCACTGTCATGAAGAGGCTCTTTAGTTCTGCTTCACTTTGTGCCATTTAGAGTGGTGTCCTCTGCATATCTGAGGTTGTTAATATTTCTCCCGGCAATCTCGATTCCAGCTTGTGAGTCATCCAGCCCGGCATTTCCCATGATGTACTCTGCATATAAGCTAAATAAGCAGGGTGACAACATACAGCCTTGTCATACTCCTTCCTCAATTTTGAGCCAGTCATTGTTGAGCGTCTGGCTCTAACTGTTCCTTCTCGACGTGCATACAGGTCAGGTGGTCTGGTATTCCCATCTCGTGAAGAGTGTTCCACAGTGTGTTGTGATCCACACGAAGGCTTTAGCATAGTCGGTGAAGCAGAAGCAGGTGTTTTTCTGGGATTCCCTTGCTTTTCCTGTGATCCAGCAGATGTTGGCAGTTTGATCTCTGGCTCCTCTGCCTTTTCTAAGCCCACCTGGCATGCCTGCCTGACTCCAGTCTCCGGAATTCCACGAGGCAGTGTTGTCCCTTTCCCGCCGGTTCCGTCAGGTTTTATTTGGTATGATCTGAATCTGTGGTGTTAAGTCCATACTGTTGTCAGTCTTCAAATAAGCCAGCCGGCTCTCTCATCAGCAAAGCAGGTGAACTCGGGAGTGGCAGCGGGCGCGCTGTGGCCGGCTGGGCCTGGGCGGGTCCTGCAGGCGGCAGAGAGGAGCCTCACCGGGCAGACAGGAGGAGGAGGAGGTTGGGGTCTCTGAGGGTCCGTTGAGGACAGCGAGCGTCGTGTGGCGGCTGCTTCCCCTTGGCCAGGTTCCCTTCCTCGTCGCGGGGCCGTGGGGCCAGCGGCTTCCTGCCCGGGGTGTACAGCGAGCGCGCGGGAGGCCTGTGTGGGAGCGCGCCCCTGCGGGACTCCGCCCGTCGCCCGCAGCGCCCCTGCTCATCTGCACGCTTGGTGGGACTCCCGGCTCTTCCTGTGGCGTCGTCTGTCCTGATCACAGGCGCTCTTCGTCTGGGAGATCCTTCGCGCCTGGGTGTCCGCCTGTCTGGCCAGCTGCGTGCCTCCCTCCGGGGCCTGCCCCCTGGAAGCTGCCCTTCTCCTCTGGGGGCGGCCCTTCCTCCTGCTCTCGCTCTCTTTTTAAATCTTCACCTGTGCCCACTCTGGTTTGGTTATTTCTGAGATTTTACAAAATGTTCAGTGATCACATGTTTAGTTTTTCAAGGGCCGTGTCTTTTGATTGCAGCCTGTTCATGCTTTCCTGTGTGTCGACGCCCTTCCAGTACCTTGAGGCTATGGTGGCGCCTGGGACGCTCTCCTCCCTTAGCAGTCTGCCCGTGGAGCCTGGTGCTTCTTCCTCTCTCCACACTGGCGTTGCTGCACAGGTTGGGTGATTCTGGCGTTGCTGCACAGGTTGGGTGATCTTCAGTTGTCGGCCTCTTTGCACCTGTAGCCCCCCCAGGGCACCCACTGGCTTCTTGGTGCCCCTGGATCTGATCACGGGCGTGGTTTCTCGCGTGTTGCNCTGGCGTTGCTGCACAGGTTGGGTGATTCTGGCGTTGCTGCACAGGTTGGGTGATCTTCAGTTGTCGGCCTCTTTGCACCTGTAGCCCCCCCAGGGCACCCACTGGCTTCTTGGTGCCCCTGGATCTGATCACGGGCGTGGTTTCTCGCGTGTTGCCACATGGGATGGGTGTGACAGCTTGTTCACCCTGATTGGGTGCTGCACAGGCCCGGCTGGCTCTGTGAAGGTCCTCCGGGAGAGGAGGCTTCTGTGCCGAGCCCTGTAGCATCACGGCTCCGCTTCCTAAGCCGCTGGGTCAGGCCCTCCCCCCGCGTGCCCCCAGGCGCTGGCTGGCCCTTGCGCTCCACGTTTGTGCTCTCTGCCGTCTCCATTGTTGGGGAGGATGCTGGTCAGGTGCCGTCTTGAAGGGAGAGGCAGGCCTTAGTGTCACAAAATGTCGACAGTCTGAAAACATCTATGTGCTAGTGAGTTGACTTTTGCATTCGTTTACTATCCTTGGGAGAGCGAGCTGTGGCTGGTTAATGGGGAGTCTGTCTTGCACGAGCCTGCATTCACTAGTCCCTTTGTGCTTTGGGAGACTGCACACACGCCCGCGTCGTGCGCCTTGTTCAGAGCCGACTGCGCTTGCCCAGCCTGCGCGAACTGAAAGCTCACCTGGGGGCTGGGACTCGCTTCCCTGGCTACAGGGCTTCTCTTTTGGGTGATGGAATGCACCAAGGTGGTAACGGTCGAACACCTCTTGTGGATATACTAACCACTCCCTGGGGCAGCTTAAGCGGGTAGATTTTACAGTATGTGAGCTATAGAGCAATGGAGATGTGATCAGATAACTTGCTGCGATAATTTCAAGCCCCACCCGACTGCTGGGGGACCTGGCCCGTGGTGTGTGGGGCGGAGCTAGGTCCCGGGCTTGCGCGCCCTCAGGAGAAGACCTTCCTCTCTGTGTGTCCGCGGAGCCCCTGTGCGCACTGGGCTGCGGGGCAGACTGTGCTTGTCCACCTGACAGCCTGGGCGCACGCTGTGATGGGAGCAGCGGCCGCCCTCCTCTCTGCAGACGGTCAGGGTGTTGGCTCAGCCCTGGCCTCGGCTCTGGGGCCGTGACCGCGATCCTGCCTCAGTTCAGCCTGACCCGAGGCCTCGGCGCTGCGTGGCTCCGGGCGGGCTCTGTTGGAGGTCGCAGGGGTAGAGCCACAGGGGCCGGGGCACTCAGGGGACGTGCTGACTGCTGGGTGCCAGCCCGCCTCCCTGTTCCCCTGGGCGCTAGCTCCCTAGGCACCCCCCTTTGGCCAGGGGTCCGTCTGAGCCCACAGCCCTTGGCCACAGGGGCAGCGGAATCGGCTCCTCGCTCTTTGTGGGGGAAGCGCAGGGCGCTGGCCCAGTGTGCAGTGGTCTTTGCCAGAGGAGAGTGGGCCCGAGGCGGGAGGACGCGGGCGGGCTGCGTGCGCCCCAGCCCCTGGCTCCTGCGAGGCTCGCCGGGGGCGCGGGGCATGTCTGCCCCCCCTCGGTGCCCCTGCGGCCTGCTCCCGTGGCTCCGGGAGGGCCTGCTCCAGGAAGAGGTGTGCGTGCAGATGAGGTCCTGGCCGGCCTGTGCACACCAGCCTGGGCAGAGGCTGGCGTGGGGCCCGTGGGCAAGGCTGGGTGGGCGCGGGCGGCAGGGCCTGGGCGCTCAGGCTCAGGAGGGGCCTTTGCAGTGGAGTGTGTGGACTCGGGGCCCATGGTCAGTGTTCAGCGCCAGGCGGCCGGCTCACCCGCAGCCCTGCCCAGACTCGGTGAGCGCGGGGCCTTGGGGAGGGCTCTGCCCCGGGCTGGCCTGCCCCACTCCACCCTGCAGGGAACTCGCACCCCGTGTCCACACATACGATTTTACTGGAACCCCTGTGAAAACGGAACGTTTTTCAAAGCGTGAAAGCGACGGGGAAGGCTTGACGCTCGGCCTTCAGTTGCCGAGGCAGTCACGGGGCGCCGGCAGCGGTAGCGAGCGGCGGCTCGCCTGTCGGGATCCGCGGTAACGTGTCGTGTTGTGTCCTAGGGAGGCGTCAGATCCATCATCTGGGGAACCAGCTGCAGCTGAACCAGCACTGCCTGGACACCGCGTTCAACTTCTTCAAGATGGCCGTGAGCAAGCACCTGACCCGCGGCCGGCGGACGGCGCACGTGGTGGCGGCCTGCCTCTACCTGGTGTGCCGCACCGAGGGCACCCCGCGTATCCTTCGCTGCCCGGCCTCCCGGCGCCTCCCGCCGCTCGCGGGCGCCCCGCGGGCCTGGCTTCTGGCCTCCTCTTTCCCGTCGTCCGCGTACTTCCCTTCTGCGCGGGGAGAGTTCGTCTCCCCGCCGGGCCTCCGGGCCTCCGCCTCTGCTCTCCTGGTGGGAGCTGGGGCCGCCGCGTGTCCCCGGCCCTTCCTCGGGCGCGCTGCTGCGTCGCGTGCAGGAGCCGCGGCCTCTCTGCCCCTCCTCACACGCCGTGTCCCTCCGTGTGCTCCCGCAGCCTGCCCGCGGGTGGGTGGCCCGCTGCGGCCCGTCCCTGAGCCGGGAATGCGCCAGGGGCCCTGGAGGCTGCACGGGGGCGACCCTCCGTATCAGAGCCTCTCGTCGAAGAGTCCTGGGCGTTATCACTTCAGCGTGAAAGAACCCTTGTTTCTTGAAAGGGTGAAGCCCTGGGCCCAGAGGCCCACGAGGCGGCGCAGTGGGGCTCCGGCCAGGTCAGCGGCACAGCCGCCAGCCCCGCCGCCCGAGCGCACCCCGCCCTCCTCCCCGGTGGGGCCGGAGCAGGCGCCGCTGCGGGCGGAGCGGCGGTCCCGGTCCCCGGGGTCGTGGGGTGGGGGAGCGCGAGCACCCCGGCCGCCCGCCTCCTGCCCACCACTGCCCCCCACCCTGGCCCAGGAGCGGAGCCTGGCGGGCCCGCAGAGGATGGACCAGAGGCCCGGGCAGCTGGGAACGCTGCCCGGCAGAGGGGCCGCACCAGAGCCCGCGCCGTGGGGGGCCCTGAACCCAGCCCGTGCAGACGGCCGCCCGGAGGCTGAGAGCTGCCGCGCCGCCTGGCCGGGGGTGGGTGCTGGCCGAGGTTGGGGAGGGTGCTGGTCTGCAGCTCTGTAAGTGGGCCGAAAGCCCGGCGCGGGTGCGTTTTTGGCCCTACCCTTGGCCTTGAAGAGCTGCTAGCCTCCGCACGGTGGACTGCAGTGTGTGGGGGCAGCGCTTCCGCCACCTGCCTGCCCTCGGTCCCCTTGGGAGGGCACAGGTGTGGCCAGCCGCCTGAGCTTCCCTGGTGGCTGGCGCTCCAGGCCCCGTCCTCCAGCCGGTGTCCTGGCGCCCTGGACAGGCCTCGGCTCCCTGCCTCTGCGGCCCACCTGCCCTGCCGCTGGCTCGCTCTGCCCGGCGCAGCCACCTTGTCTTCCAGGCGAATTCCGAGCCCCTAGAGCGTATCCAAAGACTTCCCTCTCCTCTCCTCGCCCCAGACTGCCCTCCACGCTCCCTCTCTCTGACTTGCTTTTTAGACCATCTGTCCTTGGGTGGGCGTGTCTGGCAGAAACTTCCAGGCTCTAAGGGGCTTCCCTGGTAGCTTAGCTGGTAAAGAATCCGCCTGTAATGCAGGAGACCCCAGTTCGATTCCTGGGTCAGGACGATCCCCTGGAGAAGGGATAGGCCGCCCACTCCGGTGTTCTGGCCTGGAGAATGCCGTGTTAGGGTATCGTCCATGGGGTCGCAAAGAATCAGACGTGACTGGGCGGCCTTCACTCGCTCTCTCGTCCAGGCTGTGAGTGGACGCCGCGGCCCCACCCGGGTGACCCAGCCGCTGTCTCCCGCAGCTGCGTGTCCGACATTAGCGCGTCTTTTGTGACGCACATCCACAGGAGGTGTGTAGTCCTTGGTGTTTACTGGGCTCCAGCTGAGCGGCCAGCAGGCCTGTGTGTGAGCAGGTGAGCCCAGTGCCCCCAGTCCCGAGGCTGCTGACCCCGTCCCCCCTGCTCGGCCTTTAGACCTTCTCCCCCGGGCTCAGGGGGCTTCCGATCTGCAGGCCTGGGGGGGGCGCTTCCACACTGAGCCTCCCCTCCCCAGGCTGCCCGGGATCCTCTGTCTCGGAGCACAGTCCCGTGAAGACCCAGTCCTCCCCAGCCCACCACTGCCTGCTTCCCTCTGCCGGCCCCCCACCCCTCAACCACTTGCCTCCCCAAGGGAAACCAAAGAATTTAAAAGATCTTAAGTAACTTGATTTTTAGGGCAGCAGCAAAACTGAGAGGAGAGTCTAGACTTGAAACCCCCGTCCACACCCGCGCACGGCCTCCCCCGGGGCGCACGACCTCCCCCCAGCACGCACGGCCTCCACCAAGGCAGTCGTTTGCCCGCAGTGGTGAGCCCATCGTGACACCGCACTGCCTCCCAGACCGCGTGGTCTCCGCCGGGGCTCACGTCCTGTGGATTTGGCAGACGCAGAGAGAGAGGGTGGTCCAGACAGGGCCGCGGTGGCTGGTGGGCGTTTGTCAGGAGGCGCTCGGCGTGCGGAGCTGCAGGCTGCGCAGAGAGAAGCGCACGGCCCAGTGCTCGTCACTCGGGGGCCTTGGCACTCAGACCTGCCGCTCAGCGTGTCCTGCCTGCCCACGTCCGATGATGCCAGGTGGGGCCGCTCCCTGGGGTCCAGCAGGCGCGCCCTGGGCTGCGTGTTGGCTGGAAAGGAGCCCCCCACCTTGCTGCGTTCCGCCTCCTGGCAGTGCCGTTTCCGGTTCGCCCAGCAGGGACTGACCCTGGGCTGCGGCAGTGAGCGCGGAGTCCTGAGCGCTGAGCTCGCGGGGAGCGCCCTGGGCTTCATCTTTTGTAAACAGACTTCTCGATTCCCGTGACGTCCCATCCGTCCATCCTCTCCTTAACGATGGATGGTTTGTGTTCCGTTGAAGAGAGCCTTGCCCCAGTTCGGGAAGTGCTCCCTTCTGGAAGCTCTTGGTTTTGTGTTTCCCACTGGAGTTGAGGACCTCTGGTCCCATGTCTGCTGTGAGGAGAGGGTCAGAGTTTGCTGCTTCCCCTGGGCGTCCAGCCAGAGTGCCGTCTGCTGCAGGCCGGCCCTCCCCGCACACAGTGCTGGCACCACTTCCAGCTCACGTGGGGTCTGTCGCTGCCACCTCGGACCCCTCGTGTGGGTCTCTTGGTGCCAAGACCAGGAGACTTTGTGTGGCAGGTTTGTGACCCGCCTCAGAGCCTGCAGCCTGAGGCCCTGAAGCCCAGCGCTCTTCTGCCCTGGAGGCGTCTGGCTGTGTGCGGTGCTGTTTCTCTGTACACGTTTTTGAATCAGATCGTACATGTCTGTGGGGAAAAAAGAAAAGAAAACAACTTCTGGGATTCCGACTGGGGTCTGTGAATCAACCTGGGTGAAGCCGACATTCGCGGACAGCAGCGGCTCTCCAGGCAGGGGGCGCCCCTTGTTTCCTGCGGCTGTTCTCCACCTTCTGTCTGTCTTGAGGAGGAGGGCTTAGCTTTTGTTCGTTAGATTTATTCCTCGGTGTTTGTGTGTTGAGCTAAGGTAAACAGTATCTTTTGCTCCTGGGGTACAAAAGTACAGTGGTATGGTGAAAGCGCAGAATTCAGTGCGATTCTTAGGCGCTGAACTTGGGGCGCGTGCCCAGCTGCGGCCGCCGCCCGCCGCGCAGCCGTCGGAGGCCCACTCGGTGCCCTGCGGTGGAGGGCGTGAGGGGCGCCCCCGCCTCCGGAGGCGTTTGCAGCGCTTTGCCGCTGACGCCTGCTCTGGGCTTGCTGTCGATGCCTTTATGTGCCTTTATCAGATACCAGGTTGGGCATCTCCTTTTTCCTGGTCACTGGGAGCTCTTTGTGAAGGGCGCTGGCTCGCCTACGTATTCATCGGTATGTGCATCACGTGCCGTAGTTTTTCCCCTTAATCTGCACTGAGCTGAAGTACACTGACTTTTTATTTTTCGGCCGTGCCCCACGGCATTCAGGATCTTAGCTCCCTTCCAGCTTTGCTTGGTTGTGCTTTGCAAGGCCTTTGTCCGGTTCCTTCAGGGACCGGAGCACAGGAGTCGGGTCCCCCTGACGCCCCGTTTCCCTCTGTCTGCGGCGCTGGTAGCGACGGCCCTCCGTCACGCCTTGCGTTTGTGATTTTGCTGTCTTTCTTCTTTGATCTGTGTTGCCAGGGGCTTGCCAGTTTTCTTAGCTTTCTTCTTGGTAACAGCTTTGTTGAGATGAAATCCACGCGGCGAGCTGTGGGAGTCAGTGGCGTTCGGTCACGCTCACGCCGCGTGGGGCTGTCACCACCGCCAGCGCGAGGCCACCGGTGCGCCTCCGGAGGCGCTCGGGCCCCGGCCGGAGCAGCCTGCTCCCCGTTGCCCTCTGTCTGCCCGCCGCCTCTCCCTGCACGCCGCCGCTGGAGCTCTGTGTTCAGCTGGAGCGGTGCTGCCGGCCTGCCCTCCAGGCGCTGGACCGTGTTGCGTCCGCCCAGCCGTGCAGGACGGCTCCGGCTTCTCTGCAGCCTCACCAGCGCGCGCGCAGCCTTCTCAGAAGAGCGGCACTCTGGCTTTGTTCATCTGTAGTGTGCGCTTATTTTTATTTCACTGACTTCTGCTTGTTATTTTTCCCTTCTGCTGTCTTTGGGTTTAATTTGCTGTTTTCCAGCTTCCCAGGCTCTTGGCTTCCATCTCTCTGCTCTCCTGCTTCCAGCGCTGGAGGCTGTGACTCTCTCCTGGGGCCGGTTTGGTGGCTCCGCACTGGCCTGCTGTGTTGTGTGACCGGCCCGCAGCGGTTTCTGGTCCCCGTTTTCGCCTCTTTAAGCCGACACTGAGCCTCGTTTGCGCGTGCGCCCGCCGGCTTTGGAACCAGCTGCGGGTTTGCTGCTGCGCCCCGCGCCCTCGCTGTCTCGAGTGGCTCCGTGCGGCCGGGCGGCAGGCCCTGGCGCGCCCCCTTTCCCGGGTCTGGGACCTGACTTCGGCTCCGCGTGCCGGCCGCGCTGGTGGCCGTGCCACAGGCACTTGAGAGGAGTGGGTATCTGCACCCGTCGGGCGGAGCGGTCTAGATGTCAGTCTGGTGAAGTCGGTCAGTTACGTTCAGATCAGCCTTGCTGGTTTTTCCGTCCCCTTGTTCTAAAGGAAGAGGTTGAAACTCCTGCCGCAGATGAGGAATGACATGCTTTCCTTTTTAGCTTGTTGGGGCCGCGTTGTATTCTGATGCTGTTTAGAGGGTTCAGGTTCAGGGTCCTGTGTCTTCCTGGTGGGAGTGACGCTGGCCACTGTGGGGCGTCCGCCCCTGTCGCCACGTCTCCCCCTGGGCCCTCCTGTGTCGGCATCGGTGCCGCGAGACCCGCTTCCCTGCGCGGAGGATGCCCACATACAGCCTGTCTTTTCCCGTGCCTTAGCACTCAGTCCTCGCTGCGTCTGAGGCATGTCGGTCACAAGCAGCACGTGGCTGTCTGTCCTGAAGCGGACTCAGGCCCCTTGCCTGTGCGCGGTAAAGCCCCCCACAGCCCCTGGCTGTGGCGCAGGAAGGGCACGGGCGGGCTTCGCGGCCCCGTCGGGGGTGATGGGCATCGGCCCGCATCACTGCCGCTTTTGCCTTTGTTCCAGAGTTTGACTCTGATGTACTTAGAGGTGGTTTCTTTGGTACTTGTCTAGCTCCTGGAATCTGAGACTTCTGTCTGTTTGGGGAGAGTCTTGGGCGGCGTCTTTCTAAGCACGGTCCCCGCTCTGACCCTGCTCCCTTTCCAGGCTCCGGTGGCAGCTGTTCAGTCACTCAGTTGTGTCCGATGCTTTGTGACCCCGTGGAGTACGGCAGGCCGGCCTCCCTGTCCTTCACCATCTCCCAGAGTTTGCTCAGACTCATGTCCATTGAGTCAGCCATGCCATTCAGCCATCTCATCCTCTGTTGCCTGCTTCTCCTCCTGCCTTCAATCTTTCCCACCATTAGGGTCTTTTCCAGTGAGTTGTCTCTTCGCATCGGTGGCAAACGTTTTAGAGCTTCAGAATCAGTATCAGTTCTTCCAATGAATATTCAGGACTGATTTCCTCTAGGATTGACTGGCTTGATCTCTTTGCAGTCCAAGAGACTCTCAAGAATCTTCTCCAGCCCCTCAGTTTGAAAGCAGCAGTTCTTCGGGGCTCAGCTTTCTTTATAGTCCAACTCTCACATCCATACACGACTACTGGGAAAACTGTAGCTTTGACTGTACAGACCTTGTTGGCAAACTGCTGTCTCTGCTTCTCAGTATGCTGTCTAGGTTTTGGCGTAGCTTTTCTTCCAAGGGGCAAGGACTCCGGTCGCATGCACATTAGACCCTTTCCTCGCGTCTCAGGTTTTGTTTTGTATTTGCCATGTTTTCCTTTTTCTTCTCCTCTCCCTGAACATTGTCCCACGACGTATCTTGAGCTCTCTCGTCCTCTCTTTGCTGTGCGTCACTGGATGTTAAACCAGTCTGTTAACTTCCTGACTTCTGCGATTGTTTCTCATTGGAGTGTTTTATGAGATTCCGGTTCTTTGGTGAGATCTTCCATCTCTGGAGTTACACGGAAGCCTTTGATAGTGGCTCCGACAGGGGGATCACCGAGGGGTCCGCTTTCGTTGTCTGAGTTTTCTTTCGGTTTTGGGGATCTGCTTCTGTCTGTTAGCACACTCACGGGTGCGTTAGCCGCTGAGCCGTGTCTGCCTCTTTGTGACCCCGTGGACTGTAGCCCACCAGGCTCCTCTGTCCATGGAGTCCTCCAGGCAAGAACACTGGAGAGGGTAGCCATTCCTTCTCCTGAGGATCTTCCCGACCCAGGAGTCAAGTGCAGGCCTCCTGCACTGCAGGCAGAGTGTGCACCGTCGGAGTCTCCGGGGAAAGTGTTTATGGAGTTGCTGGATGTAGTATTTGAAAACTAGTGGCAGCTATGGGCATTTCCCGCCCAGAAGGGCTGTCATTCGCTCTGGCGGGCAGAGACCCGGGGCCGCTGTCTGGGCCTCACTGTGCGCCTCAGGGCGCTTGGTGCAGGACCTGGGCAGGGCCCGCTGGGGCCATCGCAGGGTCTTTGCCCGCTCTCGCCCCTGGGAGCTGGCGGCTGCCGGCCACGGATGGAGCCTCTGCGCCCTCGTGCCATGCGGAGCAGGAGCTGGCAAGACTGGGGGGAGCTGTGTGCGTGGCGTCGGGCCCCTCACGGTTGGCTGCCGTGGCGGTCCTGGTGAGACTGTGAGCTCCAGGATGCGGCCTGGCCTTGGCCTCCTGCCCTCGGGGCGGCCGGGGCTGGAGCTGGAGCCGCCAGCAGGCCCGGCCTCTCCAGACACCTAGGCTCGTGCCCTTGGGTGCCCTTGGGTGCGGCTCCGGATGCTTCCCTGTGCTTTCCAAGAGCGGCTTGCGCGGTGTCTGGCTTCTGGGCCTGCTGCCCACAGCACGGGCGCTCTCCTGTCTCATTGTGGCTGGGAGTGAGGCTGCCAAAGCAGACTGCTGCTTCCCGCTCCCCACTGCCAGCTGGTGTCTGGGCGCTGCCGGCCCTTGCTGCCCTCTCCGAACGACTTCTGGCCTTCCCGCGGGGCCGGGCGTCACCGCCAGGTGGAACCGATGCGGCAGGATGCCGGGGTGCGGGGTCCGGTGGCCTCTGTCCTTGGCAGGGCGTGGCTGTGAGCTGGTGCTCTCCACAGAACTGAGCGCCGGCTCGCGAGTAGCTGCCCGCCGGTGCCGGCTGCCTGGGCCGGGCTCGCAGCGCAGGGGCCCCCGGGGCAGGGCGGGCCCTGGGCGCTGGCTGGGTGCTGGGCAGCCATCCCTTGATGGCACTGCTGCTCAAGGACCACAAACGCCGTTTCATTTTAACTTGGTTAAAAGTCGAATCCCAATTTCCTTTTTAAAATACACACATCCCCCCCGCCCTGTCATTTTTATCATGAAAACTCTCAAACCCATGGGAAAACTGAGAGGGTTGATGATATGGTGGGAAGCCCCGACCACACCCCGCACACAGCTCGCGCACACACCCCGTCCGCGCTCCCCCGCTCCCCACCCGCTGGTCCCTCGGCTCGTCCTCCTGGCAGTTTTCAAAGGAAGGTGCAGACGTCTGCCTGCTGTCCCCACGCCCTTCAGCATGCGAGTTATTAACTGACTAGACCCCAATATTTGTTTATGGTTTTTCTTTCCTTTTAAGGCAAAATTGGCATGAAATGAAATGCACAAGCCTTGATTGTGCCCTCGGATGACGTCTGATGAGCACACAGGTCTGTGTGACCAGCTCTTCCTCCAGGGAGCAGGGCAGTGCCAGCAGCCCACCCCGAGGCACCCACGCTCCGGGACCCCCGGGGGTTCGTTTTGCTTGTTCTGGAGTGCCGTGCCCGGGAAGCACGTGTGTGCCCATCTCTGGAGTGTGGGTGACAGGTGGTCCCTGCTGTTCCCGTCTTTGCTCTTGTGCTTGGAGTTCTGTGACTTCACCTTCCTTGGGGCGCGGGTGTGGCCGGGCGTGGGCTCCGCTGCTCCCTGTCCTGAGAGCCGGAAGGCCCTCCTGC
>SJYS01015762.1:158633-171339 GCA_006410695.1 Philantomba maxwellii
CGCTTGGCGGCCCCGGGCCCCTGCTGTCCTTCCCGCGGTGTGCTGTCGTCGGGGCCTGGCGGCACCTGGGCTCCCAGCTGTGTTGACGTCTTCTGTGGCCGCTGGCTCCTGCTCGTGTGCTTACTGTGGCCTTCCTTTCATTTCTTGCGATCTCACTTTTTTGTTTTCGAAGTTCTCGCTAGAGCTGGTCTGCACTGCAGTCTTACCTGTCCCGCTCACTCCCTGATGAGGGGCCTGTCTTCAGAGACTGAAGCAAGCTGCCTTTTACTCCAGGACCTTGGCGGTCATGCTCCGAGCTCGCCGCCCGCTGGAACGAGGCTGTGGCTTCGGGGCGTCTGTCCCTCTTTCCCGCTGGACGCCCGCTCCGGGCTCAGTCCAGCGTCACCGGATCCTTCCTCAGTGACTTCTCAAGCCTCAGCATGAATAACACTAAGTTCACGTCGGTCGCCGAGCTGCTTTCCTCTGGGGCTCGTGTCTGACACGTACAGCTCTGTGCGTGTGGCTGGCTAGGTTTCGGCTCGCTTAGGGCGTGTTCTGATCGCTCCTTACTCAGGTGCTGAGTGAGCACAGGGCCTGTGCCGGCGTNCTCAAGCCTCAGCATGAATAACACTAAGTTCACGTCGGTCGCCGAGCTGCTTTCCTCTGGGGCTCGTGTCTGACACGTACAGCTCTGTGCGTGTGGCTGGCTAGGTTTCGGCTCGCTTAGGGCGTGTTCTGATCGCTCCTTACTCAGGTGCTGAGTGAGCACAGGGCCTGTGCCGGCGTCCCCACAGCCGTCCCCTGGGGACCGGGACTGGCAGTGCCTGCCAGCCGCCCGGGGGTCCCGTGCGTGTGTGTCTGCCCCCTGCCCGGTGCCCAGCGGGCGCTCCGTGGTGCTCGCGGGGCACAGTCGCGAGCGTGGCCGTGCTGGTGGGGCAGGCTGGGCAGGGCCCGTGTGGATGCGGAGGCTGGCCCGCACAGGCGGCGGTGCTCCGGGGCCATGTTGTGCCCCGCTGCCTGCCCCCAGCCCCGCCCCCGTCCTGGTGGAGACTCACTGCCCCGCAACGTGGCCGCCTCACTGGATCACGACCCCGTGCGGAGCTTAGATCTGCAGCCAGGGTCTGCTCCCAGAGACCGTCCGGCGGNTTTTGTTACTTTATTGCTGCTTTTCACCTATATTTTTAATTTGGAAGAGATGCTTCCGTTTCGCTTTTCTAGCCCTCTTTGCAGCACTCACACAGGCTGCTGCTGCTGCTGCTCCTCCACACCGGTTGGCAGAAGGGAGCTTAGGTTCCCAAGCAGGGATTGAACCCTGCACCCCCCGCATTGGAAGTACGCGGTCTTAACAACTGCACTGCCAAGGAAGCCTCTGGGGGTTTTCAATTAGCTTTCTTTTAAATTTAATGCGGTTAATGAAGAAAGGATCATTAATCTACAGCGTTGTGTCTGTCTCTTATACACATCTCCTGGGTCTTGGTTTGGAAACTGGCAAACAGAATGGGTAGGCAGAGTGGACACGGGGGTGGTGGCGTCCCAGGGGCTCGTTGTAGAACCACAGGAGAAGCCCAGGTGACCTTTGTCCAAGGCGAGGGACGTTCTTCAAAGAACAAAACGGACTCAGACCTGTACATTTAAACGGTGTGACAGCCTATATTAATACTTGCAGTCTGGAGAAACTTGCTTTCTAGTTTCCTCATTTCCAAATGACTGATGGTAATGGCAAGACCACCTCTGGGGATGCCGGTGTGGATGGGACGCTCACGGGGAGGGGCCGCCTCCGGGCGGGGCCACCGTGGCCTGTGTGTGCCCGGGTTACGGCGCTGGGTGAGCCTGCGCTCAGTGGTGGGTCTTGCCACTGAGGACTTGGAAAGAAACTAACTTTGCCTAACTATGTCAGGGAAAGCAGATATGACCAGTGTGAGGATGCACGCAAAGTGCCCAGGGATCCCCCCTCCCAAAGGAAGCTGGTCCAGGGCCGGGCCTTCAGCAATCCCAGTCTCTGCACTGACCTCAGAGACTGCCGGTATAAATGGCATTTCTCAGCAGCCCTGCTGAGACCTTCTGGGGTCGCCCTGGAAAGGATCCCGGGGACCATGAAGATCCGGTTCTCCACGTGCTGTGTTTGGTCAGGGCAAGTCCACGTGGCCAGGCTTCCTTCCGGGCGATGCCTCAGGACAGCACTCCGGAAGTGCTTGGGCGCCACTTGGAAGGCAGAGGGCGGCGTTCCGGTGCTTCCTGCTTGACACCTCGGGGAGCGGGACAGTCAGGGCCGGGGTGGGAGGCGACGGAGCAGAGCTCCCCTCCCCTGGGCTGGGTCAGGGCCAGCGGGACCCTGTGCCTGCAGGCTGCACCCACACAGACAGTTCGCATGCCTCAGAGAGGGCGGGCCTCGGGCCTGTTGTCCTGGGCAGAACCCAGCCTGAGCACCAGAAGGGTGGGAGGTGACTGGCAGTCACGAGCCCGGCCCTTCCAGGGTGTGAGGCCGGGACAGGCTCGGCATGCTCGGGACACGTGTCTGCACTTAACTGTGGGTGTCGTGTGCGTGCGTCGAGGGAGGTCCTGCCCAGAGGGCTCCCGCTGCCCAGAGCTGCCCGCTCAGTGGACGTGCAGGAGGGCTCGGGACTCAGTCCATCCTCACTCTCACACGTGCCCAGGTGAGCACCTCCTGGGCTGAGCTCACAGCGGATGGCCGCTGGCAGGAGCCAGGGGCAGCTGCTGTGCCCTGAGGATCCTGGGAGGAGGTCTCTTTGTCTCTCCCCTCCTCCCATAGTGAGACGGACCTGGGGCCGCCCACAGCCAGCTGCAGACTCGTGAGCGGCCCTCAGACAAAGCGTCAGTGTCATCATGGTTTCTAAAGAATGCTATCGGCAGTGAGCATCTCTGCGATAACCGCGCGTCTTACACGCGCATCCTTTACAGACGCGACCTCCACGCTCCCCAGGGCGCCTTTCCTGCAGCGCCCAGCTCCCCCCGCCTGGCTCGCGGGACCGGGCGCAGGGCTGCGACGGGCGGGCAGCGTCGGGGACGTGCTGCGGGGAGCGCGGGGACGGACGCCGGCTGGCCAGCCCCGTCCCAGCCGAGGGGAGGCGGCGGTCAGCAGGGCAGGGACCCGGCAGAGGGACGCACCGACCTGCTGCAGGCCGGCCCGGGCAGGGCGCCCTCAGGAGGCCCCTCTGGAAGCCACAGCCCTTTGGGTGGGGTCAGACGAGGGCAGAGAGTAGCTGCCAGTGGGGTGAGCTGGGGGGTCTGGCCCCGACTGGTGCCCGCAGGGACCTCCATCGCCTCTCCTAAGGGGGCTCATTGCCCCATTCCAGGAGCCCCTGTGTGCCGTCCGCGGGCCCTGTGACGGGAGGCCCGCTGGGCCCTCACTCGGCCACCTCAGCACCGTGCCTGGCGTCCTCCTGGGGGCTGGTCAAGGGGCCCACAGGCCAGGCTTGATGGGGGGGCGCCTCTAGGGAGTCAGAGGGTCAGAGCCAGCGCTCCGCGAGGCCTGGGTCCTGTGGGGGGCTGGGGTGGACAGGTGGAGACGGGGGCCTCTGTCCCCTCAGGCTGGGATGGTGAGACGCCCGGCGTGGGCCCGGGCAGGGCTTGGCCCTTGAGGGGCGAGCAGGCAGGGCACTCAGGTCTGCAGACCCACCGCCGTGCCTGCTCTGGCCCACGGGGACGCAGCAAGGATGCCCCGGGAGTGGGTGGAGGGGCGGCCGGGGCCCCACTGTCCCGGCGCCTTGGGCGCTGGAGAATTCTGCTGAGTCAGCTGTCCTGCAGGCAGCTTTCCTTTTCAGCAGAGTCAGCAGTGCTGAGACCATGAGCCTCAAAGAACCACCTGGACGAGGGGTGGGGGCGCCCCAGGCTGCCGTGAGGGCCAGCAGGGCGGCTCCCGGCTGATCGAGCAGCACACGCCCTCCTGTTGCCGAGGGCTGTCCTGAGTTTTATTTCTTCGTGACAGGTGAACGTTTACGTGCTGGGCAAGACGTTCCTCCTCCTGGCAAGAGAGCTCTGCATCAACGCGCCGGCCATAGGTACCGTGGGACCCGTGGGCCGGGAGGGCAGCACGCGGGACAAGGACCCGCAGGGGGGCCACTGGCGCCTGGAAGCCGCCTCCCGTGAAAGCAGAATGCCGGTCAGTCCCCGGCAGGTGCGAGCGGGACCCCGGTAACAAGGGTCTCAGGGACAGCAAGGCCCCTGCAGACGGAGCCAGCCTTTCCATCAGGGTGGGCCTCTATGGGAGCTTCACCACGGGGATCACTTTTACCGTCGGCTGGAGGGACTGCTCCGTTGCCCACGGGCATCCAGAAGCACATTTTTTTGTACTGAGGAGGCGGCCCGTGGAGCCGGGGGGTGGACAGGGGCTGTCGTCCTGCCCCTCCCACAACAGGATGGTCCCCGGGGCTGGGGGGCGAGGGCAGTGGGGGCAGAGATGCGCTAGTCGGGGTGTCCTCTGACAGGGCTGGACGGAGCTGTGTCCTTGTGCTGAGGGACACGCGCATCCCTCTGGGGTCAAGCTGAGGTTTTCCAAGGACAGAGCAACCAGCCTGGAGTTTGTGGCACGGGAGCACAGAGGCAAGAGGCCCGAGGGGCCTGCCTGAGCCCACAGGCTGCCCGAGAGCCTGAGGTGGCAGGTCTGCTCTTGGGGGCTGGAGCCCCGAGCCCTGCAGAGAACCGCCGCCCTCCCCCACCCCGGAGCCAGACAGGACTTTGAGCGGCAGGTGGCAGTTTGGAAGGCAGCACGGCCTGATGCCCTTCTCCAGGGCAGTCTGGCTGCAGTCCAGAAAGCCAACCCCCCTGGGCGGAGGCCCGGCCGCCAGCAGAGGGCACCCCCTGGGCAGTGGGTCCATGGGACTGCCTGCTGACCTGTCAGGCCGTTAGGCCCATGAGACTCGCAGTCATTCACGTGTGTGTGGCGCTCGTTTTGTTAAAACTTTATTATGAAAATCCACTTAAATAGGTGAACTACTTGAAGTGGCTTTTCCCATTGCGGATCTGAAGGTAAGGTCTTAAGCTTCGAGCCACTTAGGATAGACCCCGACAGGACAGGAGAGAGGGCAGAGCCCTGAGAGCAGGTGGGGGCGGCGCCGGGGGACCTGGGGCCTGCCTTGCCCCCCAAACCCGCCCTCCGCCTGAGATGCACACCCCAGTGTACGGGCGGTGCCTGGGAGGCCGGCCCTGCAGCCACGGCTCAGGGACCAGGGCCCTGGCTGGGGAGGGGAGCAGCCCCGTCACACTCCAGGCCCCGGCTGAGCGCACACAGGAGACAGGAGGCAAGGGCGGCCCCGCGGAGCAGAGCGCCCCTGCCTCCCTGCACTCCCGGTCCCACTGCACTCCCGGTCCCGGGCTGGCTGCAGAGACGGGCTCACCGCCCGTCGGCGGCCCCGCGCCTCAGGCATAGAAGATGAGCTCGGGGATCTGGCCGCCCTGCACGCCGGTGCCGTTGGTGCTGTCGGAGGAGCACTGGAACTGGAAGGTCACCTTCCCGCACTGCACCTCCGTCATGCCCTCCTGCCCAAAGTAGCTGAGCTCGCTGCCATCCAGCACGGCGCTGGCCGTGTAGAAGGCGTCCTGCTCCACCTGCACGGGGTGTTCAAACCAGACTGAGAAGGTGTTGCTGGAGCCATCAGACACGAACTTGGTCAAGTTCTGTGCCAGCACCACCCCCAGCCGCTTGAGTTCGATCTTGACGCTGTACTCGGCTTTCCCGGAGCTAGAGCCGTACAAGCCCAGCCCGGCGACAAAGACTCTCCTGTCCACGGCAAACTGGATGCTGTCGCAGCGCCCGCGGTAGCGCCACTGGTTGCTGCGGTAGGCGGCGGACTGGAAGCGGTGGCACCTCTGGGGCGCGAGGCCCTTCCTCTTGGTCAGGGGGAACTCGAGCAGGGGCTTGTTGGCCGCTGTGTACCACAGGAAGATGTTGTGGGTCTCCTCCAGCGTCAGGATGTCTGACTGGGCGGCGCCGTTGGCAAACTCCTCCAGGGTCATGGTCGGAATCCGGACCAGGTAGAGGGCCGGCCCCAGCACGTGCCTCTTGTTGCGAGGGGTGACGGGCAGGCCCTGCCTCTTGCACTCGGCCTCCGCCCAGCTCAGGACGGCCTCGAAAACCACAGCCTCCTTGGTGTTGAGGGCCTCCCGGGTGACGATGATCTCCAGCGTCTGCCAGTCAATCTCACAGAAGCCTTCGGACCTCAGGGCCATCTCAGCCTGCGCGTCGATGACCTCCCAGCAGCGCTGGGTCAGCTCGGGCTCCTCAAACAGTCGGCTCTGCGACAGCAGGACACAGGCGTTTTTGGCTTCCAGACTCGTCTCCAGGAAGTTGACGCAGGCTTTTGCCAAGGCGGGGACGATGTACTTCTTGGCAGCGTAGAGGGTAGCCAGCACCGTGTCAGCCTCCAGGTCGATCTCGTCACTGTACATGTACCTGGCACGGCGGGCACCGAGTCACGGGCAGCCCGGGGCGCTCCAGGCACCGAGGGCCCGGCAGGGGAGCCCACCCGTCCTTGTGGCTTTCAGGAAGCTCCAGGCCGCAAGGAACCGCCCCATCCTCCCACCCTCGTGGGGTACTCACTTCAACAAGATCAGAAAAGCTGCAGGCTCCACGTCGGGAATGTGGATTTCCGACTTGACTTCTGCGAGGTCCCCGTAAAACATGGCATAGAAGACAGAGCTGCCCACGGCCAGGACATACTGCGGGCGAGAGGCAGGGCACGGCCCTGAGCCCGGGCCCCCCCTGCCCGCAGCGGCGGCCGCACCCGGAGAGGCCCGCCCGCCCTCGGGAGCGCCCCGGGCCGACCCTCACCGACCTTGTGGGCAGGCACCCTGCGGGCCGCGCCCGGCGGCCCCACGACGAAGTGCACGTCGGCCATGAGCTCGTTGTTGAACATCAGCGCGTTCCTGCAAAGACAGAGGCTCAGGGCGCGCGCGCTCGGCCGCGCGGGGGGGGGGCGCGCGGGCTCACCTCTCGCGCAGCGTCGGGTGGGAGGACTGCCAGTGGGGGCTCTCCGGGTTGTTGTTGTCGGGCGGCGGCGGCGCGGGCGCGGGCGGCGGCGGCGCGGGCGGCGGCGCGCCGGGCCGGCCCTTCCTGCCCGCGGCGGCGGCGTTGCTGTTGGCGAGGTCCGAGGCGGCGGCGGCCGCGGCGCTGGCGGGCGCGCAGAGCTCCGCGGCCATCTTCGCGGGCAGGGCGGCCTCGCGCGGGGGCGGCGCGCCGTGCGGCCTCGCGCCGCGCCGGGGCCTCGGGGGCGGCTCTGCGAGCACCAGGAGCGCGGTGAGGCACTGCGCCACTCGGCCGTGCAGGCAGGCCAGCGGCAGCAGCATGGGGCCGCGGCGGCCGCGCGCGCGGGGTGCCGGCCTGCGCGGGGCGGCGGGCCCTGCTCCCTCGGGCCGCCCCGCCCGCCGGCCGCAGCCTNGTTTTCATTCCAATTCCAAAGAAAGGCAATGCAAAAGAATGCTCCAATTACCGCACAATTGCACTCATCTCACATGCTAGTAAAGTAATGCTCAAAATCCTCCAAGCCAGGCTTCAGCAATACGTGAACCGTGAACTCCCTGATGTTCAAGCTGGCTTTAGAAAAGGCAGAGGAACCAGAGATCAAATTGCCAACATCCGCTGGATCATGGAAAAAGCAAGAGAGTTCCAGAAAAACATCTACTTCTGCTTTATTGACTATGCCAAAGCCTTTGACTGTGTGGATCACAATAAACTGTGGAAAATTCTGAAAGAGATGGGAATACCAGACCACCTAACCTGCCTCTTGAGAAATCTGTATGCAGGTCAGGAAGCAACAGTTAGAACTGGACATGGAACAACAGACTGGTTCCAAATAGGAAAAGGAGTCCGTCAAGGCTGTATATTGTCACCCTGCTTATTTAACTTATATGCAGAGTACATCATGAGAAGCGCTGGACTGGAAGAAACACAAGCTGGAATCAAGATTGCCGGGAGAAATATCAATCACCTCAGATATGCAGATGACACCACCCTTATGGCAGAAAGTGAAGAGGAGCTAAAAAGATGATAGTGAAGGAGAGTGAAAAAGTTGGTTTTTAAAGCTCAACATTCAGAAAACTTAAGATCATGGCATCTGGTCCCATCACTTCATGGCAAACAGATGGGAAAACAGTGTCAGACTTTATTTTGGGGGCTCCAAAATCACTGCAGATGGTGACTGCAGCCATGAAATTAAAAGACATTTGCTTCTTGGATGGAAAGTTATGACCAACCTAGACAACATATTAAAAAGCAGAGACATTAGTTTGGCAACAGAGGTCGGCCTAGTCAAGGCTATGGTTTTTCCAGGAGTCGTGTATGGATGTGAGAGTTGGACCATAAAGAAAGCTGAGCACTGAAGAATTGATGCTTTTGAACTGTGTTGTTGGAGAACCTTGAGAGTCCTTTGGACTTGAAGGAGATCCAACCAGTCCATCCTAAAGGAAATCAGTCCTGAATATTCATTGGAAGGACTGATGCTAAAGTTGAAACTCCAATTCTTTGGCCCCTTGTTGCAAAGAACCAACTCATTTGAAAAGACCCTGATGCTGGGAAAGACTGAAGGCAGAAGAAGAAGGAGACGACAGAGGATGAGGTGGTTGGATGGCATCACCGACTCAGCGGACATGAGTTTGGGTAGGCTCGGGAGTGGTTGGTGATGGACAGAGAGGCCTGGCGTGCTGCAATCCAAGGGGTCGTAAAGAGTCGGACAGGACTGAGCAACTGAACTGACTGACTTCCACTCGGGACCACACACTCGGGATCCCTGCCCCAGAGAGGACTGACAGGCGACGGACCGTTCAGAGTAACAACGCTGAGTGAGAAAGCCAGAGAAGAAACGATCCCTCTCACAGAAAATTCTAGACACAGCTGACTTCCAGCCGCTGCCTGCTGGCCTGGGCGCCCTCGCGGCCCCTTGCCTGGAAGCCCGGGCTGTCACCGCTGGCGTCGTCAGCAGCCTGCGGGGGTGCCGGCAGAGCCAGGACACTGGCCACCTGCACGGCCCGCCGCGGGGCCCCAGAGCTCAGGGCCCGCACACACGCAGCACGGCCTCCGGAGGACGGACTCGACGGCGTGTGCGGCCCTTCCTCCCCCACGACCCCAGCACCCGGCCTCCTCCTCCTCGCTGCGGAGCTGCGGCTCCCCCAGGCCGGCCGGCCTGCGACAGGGCGGGGCCGCTTGGAGGCCAGGGGTCAGAGGAACGAGTCCACACCAAGGAAGGCGGGCTAGGAGCGAGGGTGGGGTGGGACGTGGCGACAGTCCCGGTACCAGTGGTGGGCGCGGAGGAGGACGCGTCCCCGATGCTCTGGTCAGGAGCAGCCGTGAGACGCTGGACCTGGGGCAGGCCGGCGGTCCCTCAGCAGCAGCCGGTAAGCGCGGGCAGGGAGAGTGAGCCCAGCCCTGTGGCTGAGCGGCTGCAACAGGTGCTGGCCCAGAATCAGAGGCCTCAAGAGGCCACGTGAAGAACCCCGAGGCCCAGGGAGCGCCTGCAAGAGGCGTGTGAGCAGACACAGGGGAGCCGGGTCCTCATGCGGAGAGAGGCCCAGGCTGGGCCACAGAGCAGAGCCCCGCTGTGTCCAGAGCGGGACACGGGCAGGGTGGGCGGGGAGGCAGGCTGCCAGGGCAGAGACCACCAGGCATGCATGCAGGCCCACGGGGGGCGCCTGGCACCAAAACCAGCCAGCCTCAGCCGAGACCACCTCTGCCTGTGGGAGGGTCACACAGCTGACAGTGTGGACAGGGGACAGGCCGGCGGACACGGAGCCCAGCCCTGGTGGATGGAGCCCAGGGGGCCTGTTCCCCAAGCACCGCAGGCATCTCCAACCAACGGGCCTGTGGCCACAGCACAGTGGCGCCAAGGAGGGACAGCGCCAGCAAAGCGCCCGTCACCAGGCGGCACGATGGAGGCGCCCACCCCCGGCCGCCGGAGGAAAGCGGCAGGGCGGCAGCCGCAGGCCAGGGCACGGGGAGCCGCGGCGGAGCCCGGAATCGAGGGCGGACGGTGCCGGCAGAGCGCCGAGGTCCCAGGGTGCACGAATCGGCGCAAGAGCTGCTTCAGTGGGAAATCGGCAGCACCGCCAGAAAACGAGGCCGAAGCACTCGAGACAACAGGAAACCGCCGGAGAGACGGCACCGTCGGAGGCGCCCCGAGGCGCGGCCTGCACGCTGGGACGGGCAGCTCGGGGCGTCCGGGGGGCACGGAGGCTGGCTGCGGGGCACGCGGGCCAGGGGGCCCCGGGCGGGGGGAGGCCGGCAGCGGGAGGAGCTGGGCACAGGCGGGCTGGGGGCAGCCGCAGACACGGCTGGACTCACCGTCCTTCGTCAGGCTGGCGAGCGCCCCCTTGGCCTTGGGCCGACTGTTTTCTAGCTCAATCTCAATGGCGTCCTGGTAGGTGGTTATTTCACCTGAAGCAATAAGTTAAAAGCAAAAATCGATCGTGAGCTCCACCCTGTGAGGCCCTGCAGCCTCTGGCCGGGGAACGGGCGGTTACCTTCCACGTCCTCCAGCTGTTTCGACAGGACTTGTTCAAGCTGGAAAAGAAGGGCACGAGCGTTTAGTGAAGGGCGAGACCAGGCCCTGGGCACTGCAGGCCCCTCGGCCCCGGGCAGGGCCCCACCCCAACAGGAGGGACGCGGCTTCAGGCCAGACAGACGCTGGGCCGTGCAGGAAGGAGGCTTCCCTGAGAAACGGTGCTGGAGCGCTTGGGTGGCCTGGGGAGACCCCACGGACAGATGAGCGGACCTGGGGCCCAGGAGGGGCTGTGCCTGGTGCAGCCCACCCGCCACCACCCCCCACGGGGTTCAGCGCCCCATCCGCCTCTCCCAGGGCTGTGCACAGATGCACGCCCTCGTCAGTCTTCATAATGAAGCCGCTGTCTTAAAGGAAGAACAGGGAACGGTGCGGGCAGCGGCCGCGTGCGGGGCCCACCTGCTTCAGCCGCAGCTTCCTCTGCCCAGCCGTGTAGGACGGGGGGTCACACTCCTCCTCCAAGTCAATCTTCATAAACTCGTCCACGGTCAGCTGACTGGTGGGCGTGTCTTCAAACTCCGTGAGCCTGAAGCACACGGAAGAAATGGAATCTGGCACCCCTGAGCAGCATATTAACCAGCACCCAGTTAGTGAAACATCCCTTGGGGGTCGTGGGGCCCCAGCCCAGCGCCGGTACACACGCAGCTGTGCAGATGGGGCCCAGGCCTGCCCAGCAGCCTCTCGGTCCTGCTGGACTGCGAAGGCTGGCTTCCCTGGGAGCCAAGGGCAGGACCCCCAGGGAGACCCCAGGAAGGAGGCCCCCAGTTCCAGGCCATCACCGCACACGGGGCTCCTGCGTGGCAGTGAGCCCAACCATGATCAATTCTTGCCTATTTCCCACATCCCACACGATCTTCCAAGTGTTTNCCCCAGGGAGACCCCAGGAAGGAGGCCCCCAGTTCCAGGCCATCACCGCACACGGGGCTCCTGCGTGGCAGTGAGCCCAACCATGATCAATTCTTGCCTATTTCCCACATCCCACACGATCTTCCAAGTGTTTAATAGGAGAATCTATAAAGAGAACTAGAGGTCAAACGGGTAAACCAAACCCCCTCTGCTTTGAAAGCTGCCGTAGAACACTACCCCAGCTGAAGCTCAGCCATAGGGGCTCCCAACTCGGGGCAAGCGGGCCACAGTGACAGGAGTGCCGGCGACTCGCTCCCCCCAGGCCGAGCGGCGCTCCGGCCAGAGCTGCCGTGATGACGCTGGGAAGCCGCAGCCCAAGAAGCGGCTTCCTGACCGCTCCAGGACAGCAGCCACCTCCGGGGGTCACGCTGGCTGCGCCGGCCAGGGGACGGGCACGGCCGCTCTCAGCGCTGATTCCCGACCTGTGCGTCAGGGTGACCTCTCAAGCCACTGGCCCCCTCGGCCCCAGGTGGAAGAAAGGGGCCGGCACACGGACAGAGAGGCTGCAGGGGCGCTGCCGGGACCCCAGGCGGGATCAGAGCACCCACCTCTTGCGCAGAGTGGACTCGCACACCTTGACCACGCTGATGACCTCCTTGACGGTTCTCCGGAAATCATGCATCCTGGCTGCAACCAGAAGTGCTGGGAAGAAACACTGGGAATTCAGAAAGGGGACAATCCAGCGACACCTGGCGCGTCCCTGGGCAGAGGGCTCCGCCGACCTCAGGAGCGTCCCTGGGCAGGGGGGCCGTGACCCGCGGCGGGGGCTCCGGGAGCCAGGGCGACACCGCCCGCTCTCCCCCTGCGGGAGGCGCTGCGGGCCCGTGGCTATGGGAGCACCAGGAGGCCCGGGCGCTGCTCACACAACAGTTTTAAAAACAGAGAAGGTGCGGCATCACAGTCTCCTCTCCTAGACGCAAGAATTAAACGCGCTTTCCGAGAATTCTGTGTGCCTCTCAAAGCAAACGTGTGTGCTCTGAGCTGACTCGCACGGGAACGTCGAGGAAAGACAGAGGGGGCCCCGGTGAGCTGCACACGGGGCCCACAACCGGCTGCCCCAAGCCAAGGCCTGGCGCTGGGCTTCAGGCTCGGAGCTGGACGTGCCCCTGAGCACACTGACCCTGTGGGGCTGGCAGGGAGAGTGAGGGCCGGCAGGGGCTCCAGGTCCCGGGGTGTCGGCAACAGCAGGAGGGTCGTCTGTGGGCACCTGCCAGCCGGAGGGGAGCCCAGACCACAGTCCTGAGGGGGACAGGGAGCGGCCCGGAAGGGAGCGGGCACTACAGCAAGACGCAGCACAGCTGCGCCTCCAGCCAGGC
>SJYS01015765.1:0-13553 GCA_006410695.1 Philantomba maxwellii
TTTATACCAACTATTACATCGGCATAATAATTACTACTTGAAATTAGGACATGGGGGTGGGGTAGAAAATAATTAACATTAAAATAACCATTTTAATGATTTTAAGTATTATCTATTGGGAATTCCCTGGCAGTCCAGTGGTTAGGACTCCATGCTCTCACTGCCAAGGGCACTGGTTCAATCCCTGGTCAGAGAACTAAAATCCTGCAAGCCCCTCAGCACAGCCAAAACAAACAAACAAATATCACCTACTAGTTACTCTAAAATGCTTTTAAAGGTGTGTCAATCTGATGGCTCTAAATCTTCTGTCTATCCAGTGTCAGGCAAAATGGTAAAAGCACTGTGAAAGATTAACTGTTTTGGTAAAAAATCTATTCTCATAAAGAAAAAAGCTCTAAATTGAAAACAGAAATAGTATTAAGGATTCAATAGAAGGACTGATTTCAGATTAACAAATGATCCCTAATAGCCATCTATTTTCTATCATTTGGGTTGCTATTAATTCTTTACCCTTAAACACAGCTGTATGTTTACTAAACCAAAATCAACATGGTGTATGAAGTAGGGGTTATAAAGCTAGGTGAAAATAAAACAAGTGAACACATTTTGCATTCTAAATAAATTGTCTACATTCAATATTTAATTAGGGGAACTTTCTTCTGAAAGCTTCTGAGTAAATAAAATGGCAAAAAAGAATTTGTGCACATCTGTTTATGTATTCAGGAAAAGAATATTCAGGCTGGGCATTAGTCCATGGGAAAGCCTGCACGACATAATCCAGCCCACCAAACACACTGTTCATTTATTAATAAGAAAATTTCAGGTTAGATTCTTGCCAAGATGTGTTTTCTTTTCCAAAAATTATCTGTGGCTATATTTTACATTTGATTTACTTCCCTCAGTACATAAAAGAAATAAAAGAGTTATTGTCCACTATTAGTGGTTGGAATCTGTCTGAACTCTGATGAAAGAAATAGAAATTTATTCATTGAGATTATTTTCAGAAATAATATAATTTATAGAATGTGCTGATTGACTTTTATTTTTACTGTGCTATAAAATCCATAGTGATTTTGTTGTAAACCATGTCCAAAACATCCTTCAAATAAGTATAATTCAATAAATCCTATGTCTTATTTTTATTACCAATAATAGGAACTCAAATTTCAAGTATATATTNCTAATACTATCCTATATTGACTTTTTTTCTGTTCCTGAGTAAGTTCACAGAAACGGTTTCCAGTAAATCAAAGCAGATGGAGTTGTTTAAATTTATCTCAGAAATCATACCAAAAACCGTTAGAAGTAGATATAATGTATAACCTGCACATTTTCTATGGCTCTCAGAATTCACTGATTTTCATAATTTAATTCCAGTTGGAATGTAAGGCAAGGTTTTCTGCTAGTATTCACCAAATTATTAACATCTTCATATTTTTGATAGGTCTGCTTGTAAATATACACAAAGAAAGCTGAGTAGCACAAAGTAATTTTCACTTTAAATCTTATCCAAAAATATTCAGAACTGGCATAAATTCTGCTATTCACAGATTTCCAGGTGAATATTACATGTTTTAAGCATTATAGTTTAAAATGGTGAAATATTTCTGTCACTTTAATTGACCCTGTTATTTCCAGCATATTAGAGTAGTAGATGATATTCAAATTGCAGTGTTTCCATTGCTCAAACACAACCTCTATGTCAGAACTCCGATGTCTAAGCAGCCTTCACTGCTGAATGTGACTGGCATTGATGTTCATTTATTCATAAAGGAAATGCTTCTAAATCTAAATCAAGATCTTTTTCAGTATTGGTTAGCATGCAGTACTTATAATAATTTGTACTTTTAAAGTAAATCTTTACCTCCATGAGTAATCAATATGTCTTCCTCTTGAAACCCAAATTATGGCCAGTTATGGAGAAGGCAATGACACCCCCACTCCAGTACTCTTGCCTGGAATATCCCATGGACGGCGGAGCCTGGAAGGCTGCAGTCCATGGGGTCGCTGAGGGTCGGACACAACTGAGCGACTTCACTTTCACTTTTCACTTTCATGCATTGGAGAAGGAATTGGCAACCCACCCGTGTTCTTGCCTGGAGAATCCCAGGGACGGGGGAGCCTAGTGGGCTGCTGTCTATGGGGTCACACAGAGTCGGACACGACTGAAGCAACTTAGCAGCAGCAGCAGCAGCAGGGATGGTTCATTATGTTAGGGGTCAGTGTTAAATAGAACAGACTTTTATTTCCTCTCATTTGTCTTGAGAATTGGTAGCACATGTACTTTCCCCACATTTGTATAAAGATTGTGCTAATTTCTACACATTTTTGATTCTATTTTAATTTAATTTCACATCACAATAACCTTATGATGTGGCTACTTTAAAAGTAACCACATCATATTTAAAAGTAGCCACATCATAAAAAATTGAGGCTGAGTGATGAGGTATTTTGAAATATGTGTGCATTTTATGTGACTGTAGACATGGAGCCCCTGCCTGACATACTACCCCTACCCCCTTGAGCACTATGAAGTGCCCTCTCCCACCTTGTGCACCATAAAGCCCAGGTATTCTGGTGCTTCACCAGCTGGACTGATAGCATATAGGCTTAAAAGCCATTTAAAATTTGTTCAACATTCCCTTCTAAATTTGCTCCATAGACGTGCTTGTCCTCTTTGCCGGATGACATCTTATATAGGTATCATACCTTTCTAGTCTTTCAATCACTAGAATAGTCCCATTTTAGGAAATTTAAAATTTCCCATCTAATGGAATATCCAAATCTCAAACTCACTCAAATTTAAAATTTCTCCCTCCCTCATCTACATCCTTTATCAGGCTTGAATGTTGCAATAAAAATGGTGGTGTGCATGACATCTTTTCTCTTGCTTGCTCTCCTCCTTCATACTCATCAGCTACCAGGTCTGATCAGAGGAAAGGACCTGACTTAACTGGCTGGTTCTGATGTCATGGGATGTTGGCACCTTCTGATGAAGGCTGATAACCTAAGCTCTTTCTGTTTTGGACACTTGTTCAGATTCCTCAGGGGCACTCTAGCTGGAAGCCTCCTTGAATAACTCTTCATGGAGGCTCACTTCTCCTCTTGTTGGTTGCTTGCCTCTGTCCTGCTCAGATCCTTTGCTGGCATCCCCCTACCTCTCCAGATGATCTTTTCATACTGGCTTCAGGTTACATCCATATTTGGTCCCCTGAAACACTCTCCTTCATCCAGATATCAGCAGGAGAACCAGCTGGAGTGGATCTCACTCCAGCAACCTATACTCTGTCATTGGGCTGAACCTCCCCCAGGCATAGCTTTACGCCTCTCATCGTCCAACTTCAGACCACAGAAGACAAGGGCAAGGTTCTTTGAGCTTTGTAAAGCAGACATCTTACTTGGCTTGAAAGAGAGTGTGGGGGGATGAATGTTGAGCCATGCCACCCCCCCACAAAATCCATATGTTGAAGCCTTAGCCCCTGCTACCTCAGAATGTGACCTTATTTGGAAATAGGGTCACTACAGATGTAATTAGTTAAGATGACGTCATGGCGCTAAGCCAGTATAACCAGTCGGTTCAGTTGCTCAGTTGTGTCCAACTCTTTGCAACCCCATGGACCGCAGCATCCCAGGTTTTCCTGTGCATTACCAACTCCTGGAGCTTGTTCCAACTTATGTCCATTGAGTCCGTGATGCCATCCAACTTTTTGTAAGAATACCATGTATACTGGTATTCTTATAAAAAGAAGAAATTTGGACACAAACGGTGAATGTCATGTGTATGTGAGGGCAGTGGTCAGTATGATGCATCTGCAGGTCAAGGAATGCCAAATACCACCAGCAAGTTACTGGGAACTAGGGGATGCACGGAATAGATTCTCCCTCACCATCCTCAGGAGGAACCTACCCTGCTAATACCTTGATGTTGCGCTTCTAGCCTCCAGAGATGTGAGACACAAAATTTTGGTGGTTAAAGCTGCTCTGTTTACAGGCTTCTGTTACAGCAGCCCTAGGAAACTAGGTAGAGAGGGAGCCCTAGGTACAGAGGGAAGTAAATGTCTTGTATCCCTTTCTCATGCTCACATGGGCAGGGATGGAATAGAGAACACCGGAGAAATTCTCTTTCAGGCTCCAGATTCGACCTCTTACATCGCCTTGAGGTGCGGGATCAGCTGAAATGAACAGGACAGATTTTAAGCCCTCCCTTTACAAGTCCCATCTAGGTGGCCTGGCACCTCACTTTACAGTGTGAGGGAACCTAAGACCAATCAGTGACACTAGTTTCTTCATTCATGGAAAGGACAAGCACCAGGCAATACTCACTGACCCACACTGCCTTGTGTTCAGGCTGGATGCAGAAGTGTGGCTTAAATCGAATCTCTGTTTTCTTTCCAAAGTCAGACCAGCCAGTTGATCACTTCAGGATACTGACCTTAGAGACAGCTCATTCTCACAGTAACATCCTTGCAATAGTTTTCAGTGGAGAACTCACATTTATTAAGCACTTATATGTGATGGAGCCATGCAACACATTTTATATGATGTATCATCTTCCTTAATTATTAAAACTTTGAAAATGGATGATCACATTTCCCAAAAAGGAAATGGGGACTCAGAGATATTATGCAAATTAATCCCATTTTACTTTGGTAGTGCTAGACCCGGCATCAACTCTACATCTGAATCCAAATCTCTGGCTCCATAGATTGTAGGACCAAGTGTAAATGAAGAGACAAGGCTCTTTGTTTAAAAATAATTATTAAGAGTCTTAGAATGGTAATTCTAAAGCATTAAGTGGGTCCTGTGTGGCTGCCCAGGGTGCTGCTCCCGCTATGGTGATTCCCTAACATTTTGCTGGTGAAACAGTGGACAAATCTGAATGTTACACAAATTCTTAATAGTGGATTGAGCATCTCATTGATCCTGTGTTGGATTTTTTTAAATTAACTAATTAATTTATTCATTTTGGCTGTGCTGGGTCTTCATTGTTACGTGCAGGCTTTCTCTAGTTGTGACAAGCAGAGACTTCTCTTAGTTGTGGAGCTCAGGCTTCTCAACGCGGTGGCTTCTCTTGTTGTGGAGCAAGGGTTCTCAGGTTGGAGGGCTCTGTAGCTGCGGCACATAGATTTAGTTGCTTGGAATCATCCTGGACCGGGGATCGAATCCGTGTCCTCTGCATTGGCAGGTAAATTCTTAACCACTAGACCACCAGGGATGCTCTGATCCTGTGTGTTTCAACGGAGAAATAAGGTGGTATCTGTTTCACTAGATGTCTCAAAGGTATATTGACCTACTCTTTTTTTTGAAAGTTTAGTGTTCCATGGATTTCAATGGACAGGCCATTTTCCTAGCTTGTTTATGGACTGTCAGGTTTTCTGAATAAGATTATTGCATAATCAAGTTTGGTACTTACTGCTATTCCCACTCCTTTTGCAAACCTTCATTTATTTTGATAGCACTAACCTAATTTTTGTTGATATCTATCTCAAATTTAATATTTAACAATATGTTCTAATAGAAATTAAAATGATCACATCAAAATCGTTATCATTAAATCTTCCTATTTTCAACGTTTTCCAAGATGAAAGCAAATAAAACTTTAAAAACATGCAAGAGAATCCTAATTTTTGCTGTATCTCCTCAGGGTACTATAAGACAGGAAGAGAATCCCCAAATGTTCAGAGATCATTAAGTCAACAGAACAAAACACAGTCACGCTAAGTGGAAAGTGATTATTTACTAACCATAATTTGCTCCATAAGCCTCTTAGGTTCTTGTATGCAAGCCAGGAGACAAACTCCCTAATTGTCCTCACTGTCAGCAGGTTTTGACAGGCGTTCATTTCTTAAAATATCAAACTGAAAAGAAATCATCGCCTGGTTGTAATAATCATATACAGTTGATTTCCCTTTGGTAGATAATGCTAGACAAAGACAAGGCATTTATCACAGAGCAACACACTAAGGCAGGGCTGAGACAATCAATGTGAAGGATGTTTTTCCCTGTGAAGCAGCTTTATTCCCATGACCTTATTTCTGTTATTCAGAACCACTAAGGAGAAACTAATTAATATTTGAGAAAGACAAATAGCTCCTGTGCCCTATATTACTCCTAAAAAATGTCCTGGTTTAAAAATCAGATATTCTAATTTATCAGAATTTTCAAATGAGTAATGTCTTTGAGGAATCCCTGAGTTATTTTCCTCCTGGCTTTCAGGAATGAAATCTGATGATTAAATATCAGAGGCAATAAAAGGACTTTTTATTTTTTAATCCAGGTCCAAAAACCAGGGGCCCAGTGAAAATTAGTGGCACAGTTTCTCTGTGTGCCTACACATAAGTCAGTGGTAGCTATCTGTTGATTTCATTAGGCTATATTCTCAGTGAAAGCCTAGAGTTTTAGAAAAGAACGAGCTTGGCAGGACTACAGAGAGCCTCCACAACAAAATCAAAATACCCTGCTTAATCATTCTGCTAGGAGAAAAGAGGGAAGAGAAGGCAGAAGAATCAAAACACAACAAAAAATTTAAAAGCCATGAAGAATTCAGATAGACAACTAAAAGGAAACATAGAAAATTGTCAGGAAAGGAGAACAAGTAGGATACCAGATCAAATCAACAGTGGATTTAAGCTTGTTGGCCCAAATAAGTAGGAAAGTCTTACCCTGGAAAACTTACAAAATGAGAAAGAGTACTGTTCCTTTAGAACTAGATCTGGTTGGTTGGTTGCTTATGTTTGCAGGGGTCTTCAGATAGGT
Source organism: Philantomba maxwellii (assembly GCA_006410695.1). Classification (NCBI taxonomy): domain Eukaryota; kingdom Metazoa; phylum Chordata; class Mammalia; order Artiodactyla; family Bovidae; genus Philantomba; species Philantomba maxwellii. The sequence goes on from SJYS01015765.1 coordinate 6,757, forward strand.
GTTTGATCATTCTAGAATATAATCTCAAAGTTTACCAAGTCACCTAAACTAACTTGCCTTCCTAAATTTAATTCTGTGTTTCAAAGCCCCACAGGTAGCATCCTGTCTGTGCTTATTTTAATCAAAGTTTTATTTAGCAAATAACAAATAGATTACTAGCAGCTGCCCTCTCAAAGGATACAAGACAGCTTCCCTTCTTCTGATTCTCCCTGTCTACAGACAATGTAGGATTGGAACAACATCAAATAAAGTCATTTTATTATTTCAGTCTGGTGTCAGTTATTAGACGTGCAGTGTAAGGTTACAAAAGGTACGAGCTGCCATTTCACTTCAGGCAAATCTGTTTCAAAATAATGGCTAGGAAAATGAAGACTCAACCTTGATGGCAACAGTTCAATAACAGGGAGTTGAGCAAGGTCACTGGGCTGCACCAGCATCCATCCTACAGCGCGATCACACAGGTATCATTCATTTGGCATCAGAGAAATGAAATCATTATCACCAAGGGCTGTCAGCAGCGTCTGCTGCTCTGGAGAGTAATGCCTCATCTTTGCCTAATGGTTTGCATTTGAGAAAGGTCGCAGCAACCCAAAGTTTAACAATCCATGTCATTCGCCTGTAATAGTTTTTATTTATTTATTTATTTATTTTAATTTTAAGATGCTTCTTTAATTTTCAATAAATTAAACATTTACAATTTCAGTCAACTTTTACTAAGAATGTTTACAACACAGGGATTCACAAACTTGTTAAACTTAGCAAGGATTGCTTTTCAGAAGAAAAGAAAAAAAATTCAGTACATTTTATATCCCATAGCGGAGAAGGCAATGGCACCCCTCTCCAGTACTCCTGCCTGGAAAATCCCATGGACGGAGGAGCCTGGAAGGCTGTAGTCCATGGGGTTGCTGAGGGTTGGGCACGACTGAGCGACTTCATTTTCACTTTTCACTTTCATGCATTGGGGAAGGAAATGGCAACCCACTCCAGTGTTCTTGCCTGGAGAATCCCAGGGACGGGGGAGCCTGGTGGGCTGCCGTCTATGGGGTCGCACAGAGTCGGATATGACTTAAGTGACTTAGCAGCAGCAGCAGCAGCAGCGTTGATTCTGCAGAATATAGCTGGCATTCATTTTAAATGTAACCTTCTGATCTTCTTCCATTGTGTGGCCTGAATAAAAAGTATCTTCTACTTTGGGTTGCAATAGGACCTTGGAATGCTTCGTCCAATCTGAACCTCTTCATTCTTCTCTCATGCAGTTGTGGGATGAGCTGCAGCAGCAGATGCAGCACAGACGACACAACATTTGAATTGCCCAACTTTCCAGTCTTCGAATAATGAAATAAGAACCTTTCGGTGTTCTCTTTTTCATCTGTTTCCTGGGGCTCTGGTAGAGTCCGCATAATTGTGAGGCAAATCTCCTCCAATGCATTTATATTGGATACCTAATATAAATAAGAAGATACACAGACTATGCTTCTGCTTTGACAATATTTGCACAGAAGAAATAACCATAAACTGTCAGGATCATGAGGATATATATTTCAATATCCTAAATAGAATTCTTCTTGTGGACCATTGAAACTGTTGAAATTCTTCAATTTCTCTCATGACAAAAAATTTGGCTCCTAAAGGTAAAACCATCTTTCCAACCAGGAAAAAAAAAGCTATATATTGCACATATGCACTGATTAAGGCTTCCATTGTGAGTGCAGATACAAAACTTCTCAGTATTTGCTAAAATTCTATGACTGAGAGTAATGAGGGACTGCAAAAAGAGGGGTTATTCTTCTCAGCTTGCTGCCAAGTCTGAACCTTCATAACTGTTTTTAAAAGTCAGCTCTTCTGTTTCCTTTATTGCCATATTTCTTACACCAGAATGTTGGAAGTCATACACCTTGTGAGATTTTAGAGGATGTGTTATAGGAGATGTGAAAAGTTGTGTTCCTTGGATTCAGCGGTCAGAGAACTGGCTGAAATAACAGCCAGCCACAGAGCAGACTCCAGGGCTAGCTCTGGCATGAGCAAGTTGTCACTGTGGATGGTTTCTTCCAAACAGACAAACTTTCAAGCAAACACATGCCTTTCCCATGTTTTGCGTTTCTTGGGAGAATCAAGTGAAATTGTGGTCTAAAATGGACGTCTAAAATGTTTATGGAAATGTAGGAGTGTAAGCACAGGAGTTAAACTGCCATGGTTCAAACCAGGACCCCACTATGTGCTGTCTGGGGAACCCGGGGCAAGTAATTCAGCTTCTCATGTCCATAATGGGGATGATAATTGTGATGAAAATAATAATGAACAGCTGTCTCCTAGAACTATTTGAAGATCAGTTAGAATTCTGCCTGTCAAGTAAGGAATACTTTCCTGACAGAGAAAGCAGCCCTAAAATATGAATTTGTGTTCTTGTGGAAAAACAGAAATACAAGTCATTCAGTGAACTCAGTATGTTTTTTCTATGCTGTCTCCCTCATAGTGCATGCACGCATGCCAAATCGTTTCAGTTATGTCTGACTCTGTGCCACCCCATGGATGTAGCCCGCCAGGCTTCTCTGTCCATGGGATTCCAAGCAAGAATACTGGAGTGGGTTGCCACGCCTTCCTCCAGGGATGGAACCCATGACTTCTATTCTCCTGCATCGGCAGGCTGGTTCTTTACCACTAGTGCCACCTGGAAAGCTCCCTCCCTCATAATAGATGTTCAATAATTAAAGTTGGAAAAGTAGTAAGTGGGTCACTATATTTATCTTTGGGTTCAAATGAACACCAATGACAATATGTACTTTTTTTTAATAGTAAGCCTTGGGATCATTTATTCACAAATTACATCTCTCACACATAGGTTCTTCTCTTTCAAAAGATGATAGTACTTCATACTAGAAGAATTGTGAAGCTCTAAACCTGTGAACCATTGTCACTTGTTCTTGCTTACCTGCTACTTCATGGGACTGTATAAATTTTAATTGCACTCCAAAAATCAGTGTAGATATTGATTCAAAGCATCATTTTTTCCCCAGAAGATTACTTGTCGTTTAAAATTTGCTTAAATTATTTACAACAGAAAGTCTTTCCTGATGCAGCTTACTCTCCATAATCAAAGAAAGAAAGATATNTTGTTCTTGCTTACCTGCTACTTCATGGGACTGTGTAAATTTTAATTGCACTCCAAAAATCAGTGTAGATATTGATTCAAAGCATCATTTTTTCCCCAGAAGATTACTTGTCGTTTAAAATTTGCTTAAATTATTTACAACAGAAAGTCTTTCCTGATGCAGCTTACTCTCCATAATCAAAGAAAGAAAGATATGTGCAGATTTTTTCAGGTGCACTACCTTCAGTTTTGGAAGGTCTCATATAATCCACTGGTTTTGATCTGTTTACCAGTTAGAGAGCCTGATGAAATGAGACTCAGAAAATCACCTGGTTCCTAGTCTGCCTCCCATCTTTAAGAAAAATCAAACTTGACTCTAATTCCATTTTCAAAAGTATTCATTGATGAACCTTCTAAAAATTTTCCTTCAGAATTCATATAGATTCCTCGCTGGTAGATGGGGATTCATAGGAGGTGAATAAAATGTCATTAGCTATTTTTTAGGTCCAAATGTGTTGCTGCAAATAAGACTATTTCACTCTTTTTTATGGCTAAGTAATATTCCATTGTATATACGTACCACATCTTTATCCATTTGTCTATTGATGGACACTTACTTCCAGGTCATGGCTATTGTAAATGATGCGCTATGAATATAAAAGTGACTGTCATTTTTAATTTGAGTTTTTGTCTTTTCCAGATGTACACTTAGGAGTGGATCACTTACTTTGCTGTATTCCTAAAACTAACACAATATTGTAAATCAACTATCCTTCAAAAATAAAGATTAGAATTTATTCCCCAGGCTGTTCTTATATAGACTCATATTTATACTGTTTGTAAAATGAGTCAGCTATAATCATTCAATTGGTGTGGTACTGATGTCCTTAACTAAATGCAAAATTTCTTGAGGACCAGTTCCTCTTCATAGACCTTCTCATAGATCTGACACTTAGCAGAAAGATGGAGAGGTGGAAAATTTTCAATAAAGGCATTAGAATGGTTGTAAACAAAGAGCCTCTAAATATTTGTTTTCTAGGCACAAGGGTTTTAGTAGAGGTTATAGTGTGGATGGGAAAGTAGAAAAGAAGGAAACTAGTATTTATTAAGTGGCTACTACATATCAAGTATATATATCATTCTTTATTATCTACATGTAGTGTCTCATTTTATCTTATCATCACTGAAAAGTAAATATGACCCAATTTTGTAGGTAAACTAATGGTCAGAGAAATCACTTATTCAGAATCACACAGCTAGTTGGTGGCAAAGTTAGAAGCCACAATGCAGATTTGCCTGATAGTTGCCTATGTTCTTTTCCTGTTAACACAGTATTATACTATATAAATGTTTATTGTACACCTCATATGACTGTACTACTAGGGATGTTAAGCAGGAAAAGATACAGTTTTAGAACTATAAAATTAACTAACCCTGTGATTTTTCTCAAGTGAACAACAAAGCCTGAACAAATGTTAATGTCTCTATTGCAATAAAAGACTTACAAGACATTACAGATTATTTATATAAATCAGTTTTATTTCAGATCTGGTGGATGGTATGCATGGGAAAAACATTAAAATTGATGGGCTTCACTGTAGTACAGTTAGTTGGGGAAGTGGACTTTTATTGGGAAAACCTTTCAGCTGTTCAGTGTCTGCTCTGAAGAGCATTCCAGTCTCCTGAAGCAGCTGGCAGTGTTCTTCGAGCTGAGCAGGGAGACAGCAGGCTGGAGGGGCTGGGTCTACCTGCTGTCTCTGATTCCTGCCCCTCTGATGTTCTTTGACTTGCTACTCACTGGCACCACCTTCTGCAGGTATTTGGTATTAGCATTCTTAGTTCTGCTGCTCTGCTAATTTTTCTCCTATAATTCTGCTGACAGCTTTTGCTTGCTATTAATTATTACTTCCTATCTTACCTTCTTTGCCATTGCTGATTTTATTTTTAATTCCTGTACTTTAATAGATTTCATTTCCTTAAACAGTACAGATTAAATATATGTGTTCAATATAATACATAAATATATATGTATATTATATATATATACACACACATTGATACCAAAGAAATGTATGTGTGTGTATGCACACATACCCTTCCTTATTCTGAGGTGTTTTATTTATATTTAAGTTCCTAATTACTTGTCTAATTATTCTGCATCCCTTCTCTTCTTCCTGTCCCCTAACTTCCATGTCTTTCTATATTCTCTGTCTTAAACCCTCAAAGTGAAAAAGTGAAAGTTACAGTTGCTCCGTCATGTCCAACTCTTTGCAACCCCATGGACTGTATTCTCTGTCCATGGATTTCTCCAGGCAAGAATACTCCAGGCAAGGGTGGGTTGCTATTCCCATCTCCAGAGGATCTTCCCAATTCAGTGATCCAACCTGGGTCCCCCGCATTGCAGGCAGATTCTTTACAATCTGAGATACCAGGGAAGCCCAGAACCCTCAAAGCTTGCTTTCAAAGCTTACATTCTCGAATCTCCAAACTGANCTGTCTTAAACCCTCAAAGTGAAAAAGTGAAAGTTACAGTTGCTCCGTCATGTCCAACTCTTTGCAACCTCATGGGCTGTATTCTCTGTCCATGGATTTCTCCAGGCAAGAGTGAGTTGCTATTCCTTTCTCCAGAGGATCTTCCCAAATCAGTGATCCAACCCGGGTCCCCTGCATTGCAGGCAGATTCTTTACAGTCTGAGATACCAGGGAAGCCCAGAACCCTCAAAGCTTGCTTTCAAAGCTTACATTCTCAAGCCTCCAAACTGATTCTTATTCGGATCTTTGGGTCTCACGCTTCTGTGTCCAGTCGTTCATAGGACATCTTCATTTGGATGAACTGTTCTTGATCTAAATAGCTAATACTCCATCATATCCTTACAAAAGTGGCACCTCATTTCCATTTTTGTATTGTCACTTCTAAATAATAATAATAAAAATAATTACAGTAAACGTTTACTGAAAGCCAACTGGGCCAGCCATTATCCTAGCTTCCTTTTCTAAGGAAACAGCTAGTAAGTCCTAAGTAATGGAGCTAGAATTTGAAGTTGGNCCATGGACTGTATTCTCTGTCCATGGATTTCTCCAGGCAAGAATACTCCAGGCAAGGGTGGGTTGCTATTCCCATCTCCAGAGGATCTTCCCAATTCAGTGATCCAACCTGGGTCCCCCGCATTGCAGGCAGATTCTTTACAATCTGAGATACCAGGGAAGCCCAGAACCCTCAAAGCTTGCTTTCAAAGCTTACATTCTCGAATCTCCAAACTGACTCCTATTCTGATCTTTGAGTATCAGGCTTCTGTGTCCAGTCGTTCATGGGATCTCCATTTGAATGAACTGTTCTTGATCTAAACAGCTAATACTCCATCATATCCTTACAAAAGTGGCACCTCATTTCCATTTTTGTATTGTCACTTTTAAATAATAATAATAAAAATAATTACAGTAAACATTTACTGAAAGCCAACTGGGCCAGCCGTTATCCTAGCTTCCTTTTCTAAGGAAACAGCTAGTAAGTCCTAAGTAATGGAGCTAGAATTTGAAGTTGGTCTTCTACCTGACATGTGCCCTTATCCACACTACTTTCCTTGATCTGAGTTTCACTATCCTTTGTCAGAGTGAAAGATGTTTATTTAAGCTGGTTAGTTGAGACACTGCCTTGCACATAGGAGATAATCAGTTTATTTGTGTTGTATCCATCATACAGTCCTCTAAG
>SJYS01015765.1:13753-30317 GCA_006410695.1 Philantomba maxwellii
TGCTGCAGAAAGTATCTGTCATACAGAGAGCTATGTTTGCAAAGTAAACACCATTTTTATACTAATCTAACTGAGTGCATGGAAGAAGGAAAAAGAAGTAAATACTCCCAACTCGCTGTACTGAAGCTTTCCATCCCTTTATACTCTAATGTTTGCTGTTATTTCATGTATGTTCATTGATTTTTATGCCTCCCAGTTACCCTGTTGTCTCCTTTCAGGCTTAAATCTTTTAAGAATACTTCTTCTCTTTAACTCACTCTGAGTGTTATATAGGGCACAGCATGGCCTCACACCAGAAGCAATGAGATGCTTCTAGACAATGAATAGCATTCAAGTAGAGGAAAAGGGATGCACTGATTAATAAGTGAAATATATGAAAAATCACATTTGGAAATTGGAAATGTTAACTTTAACTTTCAAAAAATTGTGTAGCAAGGACTCTTCAGGGATCTAGGTATTAAGACCCATACTATGTATATTTCTTTATCCTTTAATTACTTTTTCATCTGGGTTTGAAAATGGAATCCTTTCTCTATTTCTGGGCAGTGGTTAAGTTGCAGAGGACATCAGGACAGGAACTAATGGAAGTGACCTGGTATCNAAATGTTAACTTTAACTTTCAAAAAATTGTGTAGCAAGGACTCTTCAGGGATCTAGGTATTAAGACCCATACTATGTATATTTCTTTATCCTTTAATTACTTTTTCATCTGGGTTTGAAAATGGAATCCTTTCTCTATTTCTGGGCAGTGGTTAAGTTGCAGAGGACATCAGGACAGGAACTAATGGAAGTGACCTGGTATCTTTATTCCACAGGCAATGAGTAATGAGGAGTCTGTTGGTGATTTATGTTAATCTAAATGTGAGACAGAATATTATCTTGCACTTCACAGTCCATGTCAGCAATGCTTCCATTTCTAGAAATATACAATTATCCATATGTCTTTTTCATGAAAACCTTAATTTGTACAGTCGTTTGAGGGCAGTTTGATTTTGTTCACAGTTTGCAAAATTGACTTGTCATAATGCTCCAATAAAATCTATCCTAGCTGAAAAAGTCTAATGGCTTTCTGTGCTAACTAGAGGAATTTACACTTAGAAGTCACATCATTTTTGCCCAACATAATGAAACAAGCAATTAGCTTTATGTAATACAGGATGGCTCAGTGGTAAGGAATCTGCCTGTAATACAGGAGACCCAGGTTCGATCCCTGGGTCAAGAAGATCTTCTGGAGAAGGGAATGACAACCCACTCCAGTATTCTTGCCTGGAGAATCTCATGGACAGAAGAGCCTGGCAGGCTACAGTCCATGCGGTCACAAAGAGTTGCACACAACTGAGCGACTAACACTTTCACTTTTCAATATATATTTTTACTTCAAGAGTTATTGTAAAATTGGTATTAAAATTCAGAAAAATATACATAGAAAATCCTAGGTAAAAAGACCTTTCCCTGTTTTGCACTTTTTTTTTTTTTTAGAAGAAAGAGGAAAATATTTTTTAAAAATTAATCTGATATTGGGACTGAGAGGGCTTCAAAACTGAACATGTTTCTGCATCATTCATTGTTGTTCTTGTTCAGTCACTCAGTCATGTTTGACTCTGTGATCCCATGGATGGCACCATGCCAGGCTTCCCTGTCCTTTACCATCTCCCGGAGCTTGCTGAAACACCTGTCCAATGAGTCAGTGATGCCATCCAGCCATCTCATCCTCTGTCATCCCTTTCTTCTCCTGAGTTCAATCTTTCCCAGAATCAGGGTCTTTTATTAATGAATCGACTCTTCGCATCAGGTGGCCAAAGTAGTGGAGTTTCAGCTTCAGCGTCAGTCTTTCTAATGAATATTCAGGACTGATTTCCTTTAGGATTGACTGGTTGAATCTCCTTGCAGTCCAAGGGACTCTCAAGAATCTTATCTAACACCACAGCTCAAAAGCATCAATTCTTCAGTGATCAGCCTTCTTTATGGTCCAGCTCTCACATCCATACATGACTACTGGAAAAACCATAGCTTTGACTAGATAGACCTTTGTCAGCAAAGTAATGTCTCTGCTTTTTAATACACTGTTTAGGGTTCTCATAGCTTTTCTTGCAAGAAACAAGTGTCTTAATTTCATGGCTTCAGTCAGCATCTGCAGTGACTTTGGAGCCCAAGAAAATAAAGTCTGTTACTGTTTCCCCATCTATTTGCCATAAAGTGATGGGACCAGATGCCATGATCTTCATTTTTTGAATGTTGAATTTTAAGCCAGCTTTTTCACTCTCTTTTTTCACCTTCATCAAGAAGCTCTTCAGTTCCTCTTCTCTTTCTGCCATTAGGGTGGTGTCATCAACGTATCTGAGGTTATTGATATTTCTCCTGGCAATCTTGCATCATTCATACAGGAACTTATTTGTTGAACCTTGTGTGGTGGGAGCTAAGGACACCAATCCTGTCCACAGACTATTCTCCCCAACTGTCTCTAATCCCAGCTCTCTGTGATTGCTTGTTTTTATTTCAAATTTTTAAAAATAGGTATGTGGCAGGGAAGGGACAGAGATGATGCTGGTGTTTATAAAAGGGAGGCTGTAATTCACAAGGGTTTGGGCTCTGGGTTCAGACTGTCTGCAGTCCAGTTTTGCCTCCTTTATTTGTGACCTTCACCTCTCTGTGACTCAGTTCCACACCTATAAAATGGAAAAAAAACCAATGCTATTTAATTGATAGCATTGTTTAATTATTATGTGAAAGGGTGCTCAGTTAAATTTGGTTTTCACAGTGTATGGAACAGCTTTAAGTTTCCTTCAAAGAAGGCATATAGATATCCAAAAGGCACATGAAAAGATACTAAACATCTCTAATTATTAGAGAAATACAGACCAAAACTGTAATGAGGTATCACTTCACACCAGTGAGAATGGCCATCATCAAAAAATCTACAGACAATAAATGCTCAAGTTCTGTAGCCACCGTGAAGAGCAGTGGCTCTTAAACTGAAGTTCTTTTGAAAACTAAAAGTGAAGCTACCGTATGATCCCGCAATCCCATTCTGGGGATGTATCTGGAGAAAAACATGATTTGAAAAGACGCTTGTTCCCCAGTGTTCATTGCTGCACTATTTACAATAGCCAGGATGTGGAAGCAAGCGCAGTGTCCATCAGCAGAGGAATGGATCAGGATGTGGTGGGAACAGACTTGTGGACACAGCGGGGAAAGGAGAAGGTGGGACAGATTGAGAGAGGAGCATTTTGCTATATATACACTGCCGTATGTCAAATAGATAGCCAGTGGGATTTGCTGTGTGACACAAGTTCAACCTGGTGTTCTGTGACAGCCTACAAGGGTGGGAAGGAGGTTCAGGAGGGAGGGGACATATGCATGTCTGTGGCTGATTCATGTTGATGTATGACAGAAACCTGTCATACATTGTAAAGCAATTATCCTGCAATTAAAAATTAAAAAAAGATGTGATATGTATATACTATAGAATATTAATCAGCCATAAAAAAAAACCCAATGAAATAATGCCACATAATAATGGATGGGCCTAGAAATTATCATACTGAGTAAAGTAAGTCAGACAGAGAAAGACAACGTATGATATCACTTATATGTGGAATGTTTAAAAATGGTACAAATAAAACTGTTTAAAACATAAATAGAGTTACAGATGTAAAAAACAACAACATCAACTTATGGTTACCAAGGAGGAAAGTGGGAGGACAGGTTAAACTGGGAAATTGGGACCAACATATATATATACACACTGTTGCTGCTGCTGCTGCTGCTAAGTCGCTTCAGTCGTGTCCGACTCTGTGCGACCCCATAGACGGCAGCCCACCAGGCTCCCCCGTCCCTGGGATTCTCCAGGCAAGAACACTGGAGTGGGTTGCCAATTCCTTCTCCAATGCATGAAAGTGAAAAGTGAAAGTGAAGTCGCTCAGTCGCGTCCGACTCTTAGCGATCGCATGGACTGCAGGGGGCTCCTCCATCCATGGGATATTCCAGGCAAGAGTACTGGAGTGGGGTGCCATCCCCTTCTCCGAGATATATATATACACACACTACTGTATATAAAATAGATAACTAATAAGGACCTACTGCATAACACAGGGAACTCAATATTCTGTAATGACCTGTATGGTAAAAGACTCTAGAAAAGAGTGGATATATGTATGTGTATAACTGATTCACTTTGCTATACAGTGAAATTAACACAACATTGTAAATCAACTATACTACAATAAAAATTAATTTAAAAAATTATACCACCTTGTAAAAAAAAACAATTTCCTGATAATTATAGATGTTGCATGAGGGGACAGCAGAAGAGTATTTTCAACATCCTACGTTTCATAACTTGTTTGTCACAAAAGACCAAGGCAGCAGTGCCCTCCTGTTGTCTTGGTGCTAGAGTTTAGGGAACAGTCAGGTCTGGGTAAATATCAGCCTTTATTAATGGGATGTCTGGGCAGTATCTTACTGTGGGTCTTTACTGCATGTCTGCATCCCAGCAGCTGGGAGCTGCGCCAGGGGGTGAGGCAGTCCTTTTATAATCTGGGGCTTCAGTGCTTAGCATAGTACTTTATATGCATGGCAGCCACTCGGTAAATGCAAGGTGCTCAGATACTCCTTAAAAAATATATCTTTGACAAAGTACCAAATTACTATGTGTTTGTGAATAATCTAGAAACTAGAGTCAAGTTTTAAAAAGGAAATCATTCATAATCTTACTATCCAGAGATAAACTGACATTTTATTATGTGTCTTTCTACTATTTTCTATGCATGCCTACTTTTGTTTTGAACAAACAATGGAATGATATGGTAAAGACTTTGGGTAGTTAACATTTTCATGAAATAACATACAATTAATATGACTCTGTCATCACATACTCTTCTGAAATATTATTTTTAATTAGTATATACAAATTACCTAATGTTTATTCTTTAGCATTTACATCGCACTCCACTTTATGCTTTTATATGAAAATGTGTGTGTTTGTGTTCTGTCATGCCTGACTTTTTGCACCTTTGTGGACTGTGGCCCACCAGGCTCCTCTGTCCATGGGGTTCACCACTGTTAAATGTGTCCAGACATGCTTCTTGTTGTTTCCTCCCTTGCCCCCACCAATGTGTTCCCATGGTACCCTTCACTTTGCTTATCAAAGTCCCTAGTACAGTAGAGTCTACTTGAATAAATATCTTTTGATCCTTTAATTTTTTCCCACCAGGCCCTTTCTAGTTTCACCATGATAACCTTAGTTGCTGGTATACTGCTTTGCTCTTAAAAGGTGCTCAGTGTATGTTTGTTCAGTAAGTGTGGGATAGATATTATTTTCATCTGAAAATGCGAAAAGATCGATTCTGAAAGTTCCTATGAAGGTTTGTTGTTTGGAGCTGGGTGTGTTTGATATGATCCTGCAGGAAGAGTGTGAAGCTAGGGGGTGGGCGGTGCACATTGGCGAGAGTTCTGAGCTAAGAGCCGATTACAGAAAGACTCTGGGAAGAGGAGTGAAAATATTTCTTTTGACTCATCCTTTCCTTTTACTCTTTCCATCAAGAGCTTCAGCTCATCCCCCTGACCTTTAGAATAAAATTCTTGGAAGCAATGGGAAGGGAAACAGAATCTTCATTTATTTATTGGGTGATTAAGTAAATGGAGACATGTATCCTACCTGAGTTATAGTCAAAGAATCCAATTTCAAGCTTCTGACTTAACTGAAAACATTCCAGCTCTATGTCTGGCACATGGTATTAAGAAAGGGAAGGGACTAATATTTATAGAGTGCCTATAATATGCTAGTGATTTTCCTACATCATTGCATTCAGGCTTCTCAACAACTCTGAGAAGTAGGAATTATTGCGGAGGGACCTGAATTCAACCCTGGACTATGTGACTCCTGAGTCTACTTTCTCAGGTCAAAATATTAGGATGAATTCTTGGGCGAAATGAAGAATTGACTTATGGCTAATGTAAACAAATTCTAAATTCTGTTTCACAAGGAAACTTTGAGGTATATCTTGGATGATTCTGATTTATGAATTAGTAAGAAGAGTAGAAAATTAAAACATTAATATAGAGAAATAAAATCACTTAAAAACCCATTTTACCAACACCTGCAGGAGATGTATTAAAAATTAAAAGAATTTTCAGACCAAAAAGATTGTGTTTATAAAGAGGTCATTCAGAGGTGGTTAATTAAATGGCCTCACACTTTAAAATTTTAGTGAGAGTGTCTTTTTCATATTAACTTTATTATTTTAATCAGAAATGTATGAACCTAACAGAGGTTATAATATTTTAACTTTATTGTTTTTCAATTCAATAAGAGTTTTTATTTCTTAGTTACTAAATTTCAGGCCAGAACTAAGGTTTTCTTACCTCCTTGCTGGGAAGTTGCCAGCCAACAGAGTTGTTCAAGCCTGTTTCTGCTTATAGGCTTTAATAAAAGCTATTTTTTTTTTTTTCCTATTGGCATTCTTACTCTACATGCTGTGCTCAACTTAGTGAGATAGTTACAGACACATGCTTTTAAACTCTCAATTCTCAAATTTAAGTTCATTTCTAGTTGCTACTACCATCTATGCAGTATGAAAGAGGGTGTTCAGGTGTTTTGCATAAATCTTACTGGCAGTTTATTGTCCACTGCCCACATTTGTAACATCCCTTTTTGGTAACTAGAGATGAAAATTATTAGTAGTGTTATTAGAGTTTGGCTTTTAGCTAGGAGAGTTCAATGAGTTTAACAGAAGGGGTAATAAGAATCATATGTCAAATTAAATAAGTTATTCTGTGTTTTGAAAATGATCCCAGGGTTTTTCATTCATTTTAGTCTAACTTTTTCATATTTTAAGAGAGTCTTCTGGATGCATCCTAACACAATTTTAAAAATCACCTTTTACCCTTATAATTAGTCTTCAACATCGTCATAAGCACTGGCCTAATTGCGTAATCTTTTAAAACGTTATCCTGGTGCCGTAGGCAGTTGGAGTAGTTACAGGGAGTGCATGAAACATGTTGTACTCACACTGGACTTTATATTTTGTGCCTTGGCATCACATATTGTTTTTTTCTTCAGAATTTCTTGTTTCTTAGGCAGGAATAGAAAGTTTGCTTTCTGAGACTGGGTTTTGAAGAACCCATCTTTCATGGTCTCACAGAGCAAGTATTAGGAGATGAATAAATACTGTGTGTCTGTGGATTGGCTGGGGTTCTACTGAGCTTCACCGAGGACTCGGCTTCAAGCTATGGAGGCCAGAGGCTCTGCCTCTCACTGAAAGCCCATGTGTCATTGGAGCAGTTGTGCTCCACGTGAGTCTCCTGGAGATGCTGGAAATAACAGTGCAAGGCCCAGTATGCATGCATATTTCATATTTCCCGTTACATTGTATCTACTATTATTCCATTGGCCAAATCAAGTCAAATGGCTGATTCCGAGATCAGAGGTCAAAGAAGTGTACTCTGTCTTTTATTGGGAGAAACTTAAGTCACGTGGGAAAAGGCATGGCTACAAGAAGTGGTGCCCCCGATCTTGGTTTGCTTTTAGCTTTGTTTTTTTAGAACACAGTACCTTTGAATAAACACAGACTCAAAAGGAGAGGGTAAGTGGAGTCTTGAAACACAGTGTTTTTCAAGTCCTTCAGCTCACTTGTGGTCATGAGTGGGGCAAGAGAGGGGGAGAGGGCAGCTCTCCCTCATCTGAACCTGAGCCCCAATTTTAGACCATGTTCTTGGAGCCAGAACAGTGAAGTGGAGTAAGCATTTGTCCCCTTTTTATACACATCGAGAGAGACAGCTCATTTGGCCAGGAATCCTACACATGGTTCTCTCTGTCTCTGAGATGTTTCTTCTTCTCTACCCTTTTAATCACAACACACCATTCTCTCCTAATATTTTGACTCATAGAAAAACAACAACTAGTAATAGATTAATCAGAAAAAAACCCCAAAAACCCTGGCAAACCTTCCCTGGTAAGAAAATGCTTTCACCCATTAAAATTATGCCTACAGTACCTAATTTGTCATGCTAAACCCCTTAACCAATCATCAGACTCTCAACACTTATAATATTCCCCACTGCCTCAGGTTAAAACCCTAATTTAACATTTTTTTAATTGAAATATACATATGTATGTATTATATTCATATTCTTTTCCATTATGATTTATCACAGGATATTGACTATAGTTCCCTATGCTATATAGTAGGATCTTCTTGTCTATCCATTCTATATATAATACTTTACCTCTTAAAAACCCTAATTGCTTATTATGGCATGATAACTCAAGATATGGTTTATCTTTAGCTTCCCCTTTTTGCAGTTTAGCCACACTGAGCTACTTTTATTCTCTGAATGAGCCATGCTGTCTTGTTCTCAACAAGTTACTTAACGTTTCAAAACTCGGTTTTCTTGTTGATAAAAAGGGGCTGTTGCCCCATATTTGCTGGTGAGAACTTTACTAGGGAGTGTTCTCAGAATCTGTATCTGTAGAGGAGAGAAGAAAATAGACTTTGACTGAGCAAGACGTCCCGTGACTTGCTGTTTAATAAAGGCCAAGCCAGTGAGACAGGGGACACTTCAGAGTGCCTGAGTAGGGACCAGGGGACTAAGCCTTTATACTCCTCATTGATCAAGCAGATATGGCAGCACTGGGGAAGCCAGGGTGACCTCGAGTGAGGGTACCCTCTCCAGCTGAGGGCTGGTCCCCAAGAGGGACTCAGCTGAAATCTCCTGCCATCAACGCCCCCAGCAGCTGGGGAATAAGTAAATGCCTGTGTTCTGGAGCAGAGAATCTGAGGGTTTTACCACTGTGGACATAAATAGCTTTCTCATAGGACAATTGTGATAAATCCTACTCACAAGCATGCACACACACAGTCATTCATTAGATCTATGCTTCAGTGCCACTTCCTGTGGAAACTTCCCAGCCTATGCGCCTCCCACCCAAAAGTAAGCTACTGGCCATCCCACTGGCTTTCATAGTACTATATATACTTAATCCTAGTATAGTAGTTACTAAACAATATGGCAGTTTCCAGTGTTTGCCTCTTTCCCCGTTAGAATGCAGTGGGCAGGAACCGCCTGCCTTTGTACTTTTCTTACTATTAAGCATTTTTCCCACGATATTTTGATTGGCTGCTTAATCACCTGTCTTACCCTTTATATTATAAGCTCTACAAGAATAGAGTCAGCATCTGTTTTGTTTACTACTTTATCCTGTAGCATAGTACCAGGAATGTAGTCTGAGACTGATAAACACTTTGCTGGAAGGAGGTGGTGAGTGAATGAATGAATGATGAAATGTCCCTCAGCAAGGGACAGTAAAGACAATGACATGGAATGGGGAGGCCGTCCAGAGAGCCTCAGCCTCCTGATAACATTCACTCCCAGTGATCAGAGCTCCTGAAGCAGGATATGCAGAGGAGAGTAACACTAGCTATCCTTACTCTCAGCCTGGTGTTTATCAAAGCATTTTACATGGCTCGATTCATTTCATCCTCATAACAGCTCTATGAAGAAAATACTATTGCTATCTCCGTTTTACAGATGATGAAACTGAGGTGTGGAGAAGGTAAATAACTTGCCCAGAGGCACACAGCTGCAGTGGCAGAAATGACAGACTTTTATTCTCCATGATTTTCATTCACACTAATGATAAGATCAAAACATTCACTCTTACATTTTGTGCCTTTCTTTCAGTAGACCTTCTGAATCTCTCTGATTCTCTCTATATATTGGAGTCCTTGCCTGTGCTAGATTCTGTGTGGATGAATGTGCATAAATTGGGTTGTGAGAAGGTCACATGGATGAGTTACTGGAAGACCTCTGTTTTTTGGAAGAGTTTTGGTGAATATATTCCTGTGGATATGAGAGATGCTGGACACGTGGTAAGCCCTGTGATTAGGCATGGAGGGTAGTAGGGGCCAGTGAGATCTTACACTAGAGTTCCCCAGGCACTCATAGGCTCTTCTTCCTGTCCTCTGGAGGCGCTCCCCTTGAAAAAGTTATAGGAAATTCCTACATCAAAAACCTAGCCTTAGGAACTTTACCTGGTGGCCCACCGGTTAAGAATCTGTCTGCCAATGCGGGGGACCTGGGTTCAGTCCCTGGTCTGGGAAGATCCCACCCAGAGCAGCTTAAGCCCGTGTGCCAGAACTACTGAGCCCACAAGCTGCAACCACTGAGCCCACACGCCCTGGAGTCCTTGCTCCACAGTAAGAGAAGCCAGGGCAATGAGAAGCCCATGTACCGCGTCTAGTGTGGCTCCCACTCGCCACAGCTAGGGAAAAGTCATCACGCCAGTGAAACCTCAGCACAGCCATAAGTAAATAAGTCCCTAACCTTAAACGTTCTCAGTAAGAGCTCCATAAAGTAAATGTCGCTCAGTCGTGTCCGACTCTTTGCGACCCCATGGACTGTAGACTACCAGGCTCCTCTGACCATGGGATTTTCCAGGCAAGAATACTGGAGTGGGTTGCCATTTCCTTCTCCAGGAAATCTTCCCAACCCAGGGATCGAACCCAGGTCTCCCGCGTTGTAGGCAAAGGCTTTACCATCTGAGCCACTAGGGAAGTCTCTAAACTCCATAGGAAAAGAGAAAAATATTATTATTATTATTATTTACTGGAGGTGAAGAACAGGAGAGCTGTATTTGCCATGACAGATAGCTCACAGACTTNAATCTTCCCAACCCAGGGATCGAACCCAGGTCTCCCGCGTTGTAGGCAGAGGCTTTACCATCTGAGCCACTAGGGAAGTCTCTAAACTCCATAGGAAAAGAGAAAAATATTATTATTATTATTATTTACTGGAGGTGAAGAACAGGAGAGCTGTATTTGCCATGACAGATAGCTCACAGACTCCTGTTCTTACGGAAGGCAGGCGGTGATGCCTTGAGTCAGTCGTGACCAGCGTCAAGCTATCCTAGCACCTTATGAAGTGTTGGGCTGGGTGGGACTGTGGACAGAGTTCTTTTACGGCTGTTTCTAGGCATCCCGCTCTCCTCCAAAATGATATCCCTGAAGGAAATCCTGAATTGATTTCCAGGAAAGACTTTGAAAACTGGATGGAGTTTGAATGCCTGATGACTTCACCATTAAAAAAAAAAAAAACCCTGGAAGCCTAATGTCTGCGGATGGATTTTAGCTGATTGCTTCCAAGGAAACCCTGTTGGAAATTATTAGGCCATGCTATGATAGTTTAATGTATTTATTTAGTACCTCTTCCTGTAGAAAGGGATGTATGTTGTTTTTTTAAAAAATAGACATTTTTATTCTTGGATGAAAATTACATCCTAAAACACATTTAATATATTTACTTTTACTTATTTTTACTGCTTGGTGAAATAAACAGTGAAATTCACAGCCGTGATCAAAAAATCCTTTTAGGTCATGCTTAGAAACTCCTAGAAATCTGATTCTGAAAAATCAGATTGAGCACTATCAGACTGTCTTTTATTTAAATTATATACACGTATTTGAAAAGCAATTCTTGTTTTAGAACTGTCATAGAGAAGTATTTTAAGGTCCTAAGCCCTACCACTGTAAAGGAGTTATTTTAATTTTCCACAGTTTTTATCTCCTGTCCTGATCCATATGAAACTGAAAGTATTAGTCATTTAGTCCAGTCATGTTCGACTCTTTGCAATTCCATGGACTGTAGCCCACCAGGCTCCTCTGTCCGTGGAATTCTCCAGGCAAGAATACTGGAGTGGGTTGCCGTCTCCTTCTCCAGGGGATCTTTCCAACCCAGGGATCAAACCCGAGTCCCCTGCATCACAGGCGTGTTCTTTACTGTCTGAGCCACCGGGGAAATGCAATGCACCTGTGCACTTCCACAGATGTGCGATGTGCTCGTAGTCTCTATAAAGCTTGATGCTTAACTGGTTTAAACTAAACACCATGTCGTAAAATCGTTTCTACATTACTATAGTTTTTATAAGTACAATTTTAATGCATTCATAATTTCCACTAAATCAATATGTCTGACTCAACAAATCCCTCTGTACTCATTTATTTATCATTTAAATAGGTAATTTAAAATCACCAGCAAATATATAATTTCTTCTCCATTTAAGACTTGAAAAAATATTCTTAATGTGGAAAAGTTGTAAAACACCATATGGCCACATAGGCACTAAAACGATTCTTTTACTAAGCAGTGTATTTCGAGGCAGACACTAAGCTTTCCCGAGGGTGGTAGCACCAGAACATAAACCCAGTCTCAGATGTGTAACCACCAAAACTAAAGAGTTTGCAGAATAAAAGAGCACATGAAGATACCTTCCTTTCTGTAACAGCTGTTGACAAAGGAAACATATTCTTGCTTCAGTTAAGCTCTGAAGATTGTTCTTCATCTTCATCAACAGTGGGTTTAATCATTTTAACACACCAAATCAGCGTTTTCTGGCTATTTGACTGAATTGCTTTAGGAGGTCCTCTGGACGGAGCCCCAAACGCAAGAGCTGCTCGTTGAAAATGTGAACTCTGATGATGGAAGTTTGGAATCTGAAAATCCAGATTGGCCTTCCGTGCTTTACTTGGTATAAATCTAAGAGAAAAGGCAGCGTTGGACCACGGATAGGGTGTTGTGTTGATAAGGGACGTCCAACATCAATCTTCATTTGACTCTGAGGAAAGCCCAGAGTATCAGGATGAAAATCAGGTTATTGTCAAAGAATCTGGGCTATGTCTTTCCTGGGAAAGAAAAATGATTTTTACTTTGGCATCACATCTTCAGGTTGCACAGGCTGGAGCTGTCGCTTTTGCAGAAAGACCACAGGTCTTAAGCAGATGCCTGCTGCAGTTGACTACACACCGCGAAACTGTCAGACCGGTGGAAATGAAAACGGTTTCCATATTCAACCTGTGGGATTTGGGCCAGTCAGAGCCCGTGGGTGGAAGACCTGTGTCAACCCTGCTAGACAGCACAAAACTGCGATCAGGCTTGACGGGGTCTTTGTCNGTCTTAAGCAGATGCCTGCTGCAGTTGACTACACACCGCGAAACTGTCAGACCGGTGGAAATGAAAACGGTTTCCATATTCAACCTGTGGGATTTGGGCCAGTCAGAGCCCGTGGGTGGAAGACCTGTGTCAACCCTGCTAGACAGCACAAAACTGCGATCAGGCTTGACGGGGTCTTTGTCGAATGCTCAGAAGGAGAAGATTTGGGGAATATTAAATGCTCTTATTACTGTCAGACGATTCATGCCTCTGAGCTGGCACGTCTCCTCCTGGAGCATGCTCGGAATGTGCTTTCATCGGAAATGTCAGGCTGTTTGGATGGAGCAGATGCTTGCGGATGAGTCGGTCGGTACTCGGAACTCAACCATAAATACCCATGTTCTCTCGCTGACATTTTTGATAAATGGAAAAACAATGGAATATTCTTTCTGGAAAAGCAGACCATAATATTATTTTTTTTCAGACCACAATATTTAAGGAAAGAAAACACTGGAAAGGAAATAAGGGTTTCTCTCACATGGAATGGAAGGTGTTTCCCTCTCAGTCAATACTCAGTCTTTTCATTGATACCATGTAAAGGTGAGCGTCTCAAGGTCTGTGATCTGGGATATGCACTTAAACAATATGAGAGGTGGTGAAAGGGCTGGGCTACCTCTGGGATTGAGTCTCCACTCTGATCATTTACCTTGACAGTAAATCTCGTTTCTGAAACTCTGTGTCATTTTCTTTTTTTCCGTTTGTACTCATGGGGTTCCTGTAAAAAGCAAGTAAGAAAATTTATGCAAAACACTTAGCCCACTGCCTGGCACATCGTGTGAAATCCATGATGCTAACTGATTTGTAGGGGGGTACCCACTCCAGTGTTCTTGCCTGGAGGATCCCAGGGACAGGGGAGCCTGGTGGGCTGCCATCTGTGAGGTCGCACAGAGTCGGACAGTCGGATACGACTGAAGTGACTTAGCAGCAACCTGACTTAGTTTTCTAGAAAGCTGGATAGGAAAGGTGATCTGTCTGGCTCATGAACTAAATGGAGCTTGCAGATTTATTTAATCTGCTCCTAAATTTTGAAAAAAGAANGGTCGCACAGAGTCGGACAGTCGGATACGACTGAAGTGACTTAGCAGCAACCTGACTTAGTTTTCTAGAAAGCTGGATAGGAAAGGTGATCTGTCTGGCTCATGAACTAAATGGAGCTTGCAGATTTATTTAATCTGCTCCTAAATTTTGAAAAAAGAAATTGAGTGACATACTAAAGTTGAGAAATTTCACATGAAACCTTGTATGTTGCCTTTCCCCCAAACCTGGGAGTTATTGCACCATCAGATTTCAGTCCTCTTTGACAGCCAGCTTCCCGCCCTTCCTTTCTTCTTTCCTTACCCCTTCTCTCTCTCCTCTTTCTCTCCTTTCTTTCCTTGCTCCCTCCCTTCCTCCATTGTACATGTGTATGTATTTTTGTACTCATAATTCGATTGTCCAGTTATATCTTCCTTCTCAATTTTTCTCTATTTTCTCTAACCACAACAATGAAAACTACAAATCCCACCTCCAGAGCACTGTTTTCCATTTTGCAGGCTAGTTTCTCTTCCCCAACTAATTCTTTTTCAGTGTCTCAATGTTTTACATAAATCTTGGTTCCTATGATCTGAGCTTCAAATCAGTGATATAACCATACCCACTGTCCCAAAAAGTATTGAACTTCATGTGACTGTTTCTCTGGAAAAGATCCTTTCCCTTTCACTTTAGCTAGGATCTACTAGTCTTTTGTTCAAAGTGCTAAAGACATGGGAATTCAATTACAAACGTCATGCTTTATGTCACTGCTGTGCCCAAGGAAAATAATAATTTCCACTAGACACAAGGCTATAAATGATCATTAATTTACTTTAGTAGTATGTGTGTGAAACTTTTTAGTGGGTGATTGAATTGAGGAAAAAGTCAAAACTGATGTAGACTGTAGTGAGTTAAAAAAAAAACAAAAAAACAAGTTTGCAATGCTGTTACCATGCCCTGCGTTATCAGTCACTAAGGCTAGACTAGGATGTAGTAATATACAATCCCAAATTCTAAGTCACTGAGCTTAAAACAGCCATGATTTGGTTTTTCGCTCATCTGCCCATTTGGATTTGGTGGAGCTTTGCTCATGAACTGAAACTGACATAATCTCTGTCTAGGTGCTTCCATGACCGATTTGTGAGTGGAGAGAGAGACAGTGTCCTACGCTGGCTACTAAATGTCTCTCCCCAGAAGCATTAGGTATCTGCTCAGTTTTATCAGCTGAATAGAATTGTGTGGCTATGTTTGAGTTCAAGGAGGGAGGGAAATGCAGTTTTTCCATGTTCCTGGAATGGGAGGGATTTGGTTTATTGTGAACATCCTTAGTAACTCCCTCTTTTTGAAACCTGAACATGCACAAATTAATCCTCTTAATTGTCATTTTAGTATGAATAACTGTGTGTGGTGTCATAATACATAATTTATTAGGCTAAAGGACAAATTAATTTTTTTAAAAAAAGATTTACTTCTTTAGCTGTGTTATGTGGGATCTTGTTGTGGCGCATGGGGTCTGGTGCATGGACTTCGTGGTGGCAGCACACAGGCTTAATTGCTCTGCAGCATGTGGGATCCTAGTTCCCAGACCAGGGATAGAACCCACATCCCCTGCATTGCAAGGTGGATTCTTAACCACTGGGCTGACCACCAGGGAAGTCCCTCAAACTTAATCTTAAATGCTGAGTATGTGAGTAAGACTTCTGATTCTGGGGACTCATCCCCTCCATTTGTCACCCATTTTCATTCCTTTACTTCTCTGAGGATGGTGCTTATTTATTTACACTTGGCTTCTGCATATCTTGTCTTTTTTAATGTAAGTACTGAGTTTCTAGATAGCTGTCTACTTGCATGATTTAGCTTTCGAACTCTAAACCACTCTACATGTTTTGTTGCTGCTACTGCTGATAATAACAAAGTTGTATTTTCTCTGTTACTCATTTTACCAATCCGTGACACCTTTCACATTATTTTATGCCCAATTAACAGGATAATTACTGGTTATAATTGGCATGTATTTTTGTGTTCTGTCCATTTTAATATGTTTAACACTTTTGTAATAATATAATTCTTGCTTTGTTTATATTAAAATTCAAAAGCCCCTGACATGGGTATTGTAGGTTGAACACATGGCAATATATTGTAGGCTTTATAAAATTTGGGCTCAGTTAAGCATATCACTTCCATTTATGAATGTATATGGAAATTTCCAGTTTCCTTACCTGTCATTAAATTCTGGTCATGCCAAATCCTCTGCCACTTGGTTCCCCCAACCTAAATGCTCTCAGTTTTTCTACATATTATTTATTCTCCATCCTCAAAGGGTAAAAATGTTTATAGTTGTATAAATATTCTCCCCTAATAACATTGCAAACTCGTAACATATTCATTACTTCATTTTAAATGTATTCCCCACTTTGCTATTTGTCAATGAGATTTATTTTCTTCATCCCCAAATCTGTCCCCTCTACCATCTCAAAGTAAGTCTTAATTGATCCTATGATTTCAACAGATCTGTTAACACATAAGCATTTTCTTGTTTAGCTATAATTGACCTCTACTTAAAAATGCT
>SJYS01015767.1:27055-45616 GCA_006410695.1 Philantomba maxwellii
TCTTCATGTTTTTAACATTTGAGGTTGTATTTGTGGCCTGATCTATGATCTATTTTAGTAAACATGCAATGGGTACTTGAAATTATAACATGCTCTTAGGTTTTAGGACCCAAAAGTGTGTGATTTGTCTCAAAGAGGGGGGGTGGGGGGTGGAATGTGTATTGTTGCTGTTGTTCCGTTGCTATGTTGTGTCCAACTCTTTGCAACCCCATGGACTGCAGCACGTCAGGCTCCCCTGTCCTCCACTATCTCCCAGAGTTTTCTTGAAATATGTCCATTGAGCCCGTGATGCTATCTAACAATCTCATTGTCATCCACCTCCTTATCCTCCTCCCAACATCAGTGTCTTTTCCAATGAGTCAGTTCTTTGCATGAGGTAGCCAAAGTATCGGAGCCTCAGCTTTAGCACCAGTGTTTTAAATGAATATTCAGGGTTCATTTCCTTTAGGATTGACTAGCTTGATGATCTTGTAGTCCAAGAGACTCAAGAGTCTTCTCCAGCACCACAATTTGAAAGCATCAATTCCTCGACTCTCAACTTTCTTTATGGTCTAACTCTCACATGCATTCAGGTGTGTGTACATGAAAGTTGCTCAGTTGTGTCCGACTCTTTGCGAACCCATGGACTATACAGTCCATGGAATTCTCTAGGCCAGAATACTGGAGTGGGTAGCTTTTCCCTTCTCCAAGGCATCTTCCCAACCCAGGGATAGAGCCCAGGTCTCCTGCATTGCAGGAGGATTCTTTACCAGCTGAGCCATAAGGAAAGCCCAAGAATACTGGAGTGGGTAGCTTATCCCTTCTTCAGAGAATTTTCCTGATCCAGGAATTGATCTGGGGTCTCCTGCATTGCAGGTAGACCCTTTACCAACTGAGCTATCAGGGAATCCATTCATGGCTACCGGAAAAACCATAGCTTTGACTGTATGGACCTTTGTCAGCAAAGTGCTGTCTCTGCTTTTTAGTCTAGGTTTGTTGTAATTTATCTCAAAGTACATTCTTCTTTCCTGCACACTGACTTTTAATCTTGCTTTGAGATATTGCTGTCCCATCAGTCATCCAAGCCAGAAAATAGCAAGCTACTTCTTGACCACTGCTCTACTCTGTATAAATGATCAAGTCTTACTGGTATTAATTCTTTAATATCTCTCAAAATTGTTCCCTCAGTTTCACAATTAGGCTTTCACTAGCTCTCACACTAATTCTAAATCATATCTAAAGGAATTTCACTCTCCTTTTCAAAAACCTTAAGTAATTTCATTGTTAGTAGTGAGGATTACAAGTTTAAATGCCTAGAGAACCTAGCTAACAGTGGGTATGTGAAGTCGGCCTGGTGGAGGCTGGCGGAATGAGGCGAGCATGCTTCATTCATGAGAACAAGGAGCAGCAGTTCCTTAGCACAGTTCACCACTCAAATACTGTTGGGGATTAGATGAAGAGGGTACACCAGAACACAGTGCTTTTGTCATAAAGAAAGTTTTGCTACTAGATGAATGGATGAAAAAAGGATAAATCACTAAACATAAAGGTAGCTGAAAGCGTGCATATTGACACTGATGTATGCCCTTCACTCTGACTTGAACCGTAGCCACAGCAGCTAGCTTGCTGACCACACTTCAAGTTGCTGTTGCTTGTCGCTCGGACATGTATGACTCTTTTTTGACCCCAAGGACTGTAGCCCACCAGGCTACTCTGTCCATGGGATTTCCCAGGCAAGAATACTGGAGTGGGTTGCCATTTCCTTCTCCAGGGGGTCTTCCTGAGCCAGGGATCGAACTCATGTCTCCTGCATTGGCAGGTGGATTCTTTACCCCTGAGCCATCTGGAAAGCTAAACTTCAAGTAGCACTGCTGTCAATGACAATTATCACTCCAGACTGTGTATCCAAGCCACCCGATCTTTCGTATTTTGAAGAACAATCTGGATTTTTTATGTTTCTCCCATTTAAAATGTGTTTTACACACTGGCAAGCTAATTGAGTTATTTAAAGTGCTGTTCAAGTCTGAAAATTTGAGATAGTTATCTAAAAAGTCCAATTCAAATAGCACTTTTAAAATTAACACTTTTTCTTTTCTCCCTTGATCACTACCCTGGTCTCTCAGTTTATAAGGAATCTCCTCTTCTATTTTAGACTGTGCTATCACTAGTGACATATGTGGGCATTTTCCCCTCTTTACTGTGAGCTCTCTTTGACCACAATCATTGGGTCTTTTGTATTTTCTCGTATCAAACGAATAATCTTTGTTTTTTTCTTTTTTGATTCTTCACTCGTTATATCTATGCTATTGACTCCATATTGTAGAATGAAAGAAAGAATTTGTGGAGTGAAATGGAAATAATAAATATAAGTGCAGCCTTACAGGTGAGTTATTGACTAGTAAGTATTAGATTGACAAGTTAGTCTCTTTCTTTCTCTTATACTTGTTGGCACATAACACACACGCAGACATACAGGGCCTATAAAATTAGATCAGACTCCTGCTTTTTTTCTCAGAGGTTTTAAGGATGTGTGATGGTCATGGAGAGAGGGAGCAGGGGCAGGATTTCTCAGTTTATTTCCCCTTGAGTCCCAGTCTGTGCATGGGTTGCAGTGATGGGGAGGGAGCCAGTCCCAAAGATACCAGTGACACTGTCCACACAAGACAGGGACTTGCTGGATTTAGGAAGCACATTTTTGCTCTTCCAGTGATTCATAACTCAGGAATAATTTAAACTGTCTTTTTCACATAAAACATATTTACAGGCCTCTGGAACCCTCCTGACATTGTTGCTGTTCAGTTGCTAAGTCATGTTTGAGTTTTTGTGACCCCATGGACTGCAGCATGCCAGGTCTGACATTTACCAGGGCCAAATATTCATTTAAGGGAAGAAGGCATGTTCAGTTCCCAGATTCTGTGAATAATATCTCTGCTTCTAGTTTTCACAGTTTTCCAGAAATCTTCTATTGTATATAAGATATTCTTATTATTCCATAGGCAAACACCTTCCAGTGTTTATTTCCTCTCATAAGAATAAAATACACTAAGAAATGTTATCCTTTTATCCTTTTAATTATCCTTCAGTACTTAAGGAATTAAGAGGATTTCAGGAATCTTACTCTTAGGACATTAAGGACTTTTTAGAGTGAAGTGAAAAGGACAAATTCCATTTCTATGTCAAGTGAATTTCATCATAATAAAATGCAGTTACAGTTTTTCTTATGGTGCTTCAAATATGTGACCTGATATGTTTGTGATAGATAAAGAAGAAAGACTGAAAAATACCATACAGTATGCTTAAAGAATTGCTATATTTTCATGGCTAAGATTTGCAGTATTTTATCATATAATTATGATTATTGGTTGGGGTTCTTGATCAANATGTCAAGTGAATTTCATCATAATAAAATGCAGTTACAGTTTTTCTTATGGTGCTTCAAATATGTGACCTGATATGTTTGTGATAGATAAAGGAGAAAGACTGAAAAATACCATACAGTATGCTTAAAGAATTGCTATATTTTCATGGCTAAGATTTGCAGTATTTTATCATATAATTATGATTATTGGTTGGGGTTCTTGATCAATATTCAAGGGCTATGTGTGGTAGCTATTATCTCAAGTTTCTGAGTAGTGTTATCAATTATAGGTTCAAGAGGGAGTGGCCCCTGGCGCTGAAGGAGTTACAGGGCCCATGGCACTAGTTTCTGGATTACAAAAAGATTGCAGTGGAATCTTCAGCAGACTCTGAACCATATGCATAGTCAGAGGCTTCAATCTCATCTTCAGTGTAATAAAAATACTCTTCAGGAGTAGTGACATCTTTTTCAGGCAAAGTTGTACTGGTGGTGGTGATGGCATTGGGGAGAGCAGAAATGAGAATGATAACAGGCAGAGTAGTGCCAAGGGTAGCAGTGTCTGCTCCTGGAACAGCTTTTGTGGTTTTAAGAACCTCTGTAGTGGTTGCAGGGCTGGTCACAGTTGCACTCTTGGTGCTCACTATAGCAACATTCAGAAAATNGGTCTCCTGCATTGCAGGCAGATTCTTTACCACTTGAGCCACCAGGGAAGCCCCTGAGAATCTTAATCTAAACCAGAATCTTATCATCTATATGTTGAAAAAAATTACCTCCCACATAGGGCAGTTAGATAACATAATGATAAATGGATAGAATGCATATATGATGCACCTGGGCCACAGCCAACTTGTGGTGGATGGTGTTTCATCTCTATCCTGATGCTTGCTTGTTGATGTTCCTCTTGTGATTTTTGGGCAGTTTCTCTTTCCTGGTTCTCAGTTTCTTTTCCAACAACGTATCTTTTATCAATATTTGTTGCTGTTGTTGTCGTTACTGTCTTTGTATTGTGGGAACTTCTTTTCCTTCCTCTAACTTATACGTGTCTCCCAAAGGATGATTTTACATGCTTCATTTTCCCTGTCTCCCCTTTGGAAAGATAATATTTTCAAAACTATAATTCAAAGCTATTTGGAGGAATGGCTGACACCTCAGGTCCCCCAGCAGTGCTGTCTATAATCTCACCTGCTATCATCTTGCATTTGACATCCCTGAGGACCCATTTATTATGATGCTCCCAAAGAAACATTGTTTAAACATATAACTATTCAGCAATAAAAAATTAACTGACAAGATAGACTTTCACTGAAGTGGGTATTTTGTTCTTAAAACATAGAGACAGCAAACAGGAGTAAAGGACAATTCCTTTTTTTCTTTTCAGCTAAAGTGTAACTAGGTACAAACGTCCATCACCTTTATGATGAAAATTGCTTCTGGACTGAATTTGAGTAAGTAGCTGTTCTTTTGAAACTCTATGGACTTAGACACTTAAGAGAAGACAAATGACTTTGTCTCTCTGGTGACTTAAAATGATTAACATGAAGCTAAAATGTGTTATTTTCTATTCCTTAATTCTTTACTTGGCTGGGAAAGTGAACTAAGTTTTTTGAGGTTTAAATGTATTCACCTTGTGGAGAGATTACCAACCTCACCCCCTCCATAATTTATTCATCAGTGCTTTATTACTGGCTCTGAAATTACAATCCATAAAATTAAAAACAAAAAAACAATGTCATTAGTCATTACTAAAAATGACAAATAAAAGGTCAGTAAATCAATAGTTGTATTATCAGAATGAGATATTAATTGCCAAAATCCAATTAATTCTAAAGCACATCTATTCTTAGGGTGAAATCATCTTGGAAGTATATTATGTGCATATTTTGCTGTGTAAAAGACAAGAGACTGAGGTGAGGGAAAAAGAACAAAATCATGCATAGAGTACATTGATTTTCCAGGTTCTTCTTTCTGCACATGGTCCTTAACATAATCATGGTGTTGAGTCCAGCAAAAATCTTTCTTCAAGCATGCACAATGATGATTTAANCTCAATCTATGGCATTATGTGCCATTTTTCTTTCTGAAAATTGAGTAAGCTAAAATTAATTAGTAGAAATGATTGTTTTGATAGTGGGGTGAAGCAAAGTGGGTTTAGAGGGATTTGTGGAAAACAAACTTAAGGAAAGAAAAAGAAAAAACAAATTTTACCCAAAAAAGACCATAATAGATGCAGCAAACTTCTTTCTATAATTGTAAACATTTCTCACATTTTAAGGCTGAAGCTCAAGATATAGTTCGTTATCTTGCTTGTGTGACTCCACTTATATGAGATAGCTAGTGTAGTCAGGTCCACAGAATCAGAAAGTAGAACAATGGTTACCAAGGGCTGGTGGGGGCAGTGGAATGGGGACTTTGCGTTTAACAGATATGGAATCTCAATTTCGGGTGCTGAAAAATTTCTTGAGATGTATGGTGGTGATAATAATATATTTTGAAAATACCTAACGCCACTAAACTGTATTTAAAATGACTAAGATGGTAAAATATATGCTATGTATATTTTTCCACCATAAAAATGCTTTAAAAAAAGATGTCACATAATTATAATATTTCATCTGATCCTTCTATCTTGACTTGTCATAATAGCTCAATGATCATAAAAGCTTGAAGGAAAGAAAATGAATACATGTAAAGGATTGTTCTGTTTTTGTTTTTTAAGACTTTTGCAAGTCATATGCATTTGAAAAGTGGGAGGTTTTTCTCCTGTGATCTTCTTTAGCGCGATGATCAAATGTTTCTGGGAAGGTTTACAAATTGCTACCTGGCCTTCACTTCTCTCAAACTAGTTCTGATACAGTGCAGTGAGACGCTGAGTGCTGACNTTTTTTTTACTTATTTACAGGAATTTTTGATATGTTTATATCTCTATTCATTACAATGTTGGTTATTTTCTGGAAAGACTGACTTCTTTCAAGATTACTTTTACTTTAGAGAATTCATCATAGCATTGATCTTTGTAGGTGCAGATTTTGTTATACCAGTGTGGATCCAATGGTCAGGGATGAAACCATATTAACCAAGCTCACAATAGTTATGGGGCTTCCCCAGTGGCTCAGCAGGGTAAAGAATCTGCCTGCAATACAGGAGGTGAAGGTTCAATTCCTGAGTTTTGAAGGTCCCCTGAAGTAAGAAATAGCCACCCACNTTACTTTAGAGAATTCATCATAGCATTGATCTTTGTAGGTGCAGATTTTGTTATACCAGTGTGGATCCAATGGTCAGGGATGAAACCATATTAACCAAGCTCACAATAGTTATGGGGCTTCCCCAGTGGCTCAGCAGGGTAAAGAATCTGCCTGCAATACAGGAGGTGAAGGTTCAATTCCTGAGTTTTGAAGGTCCCCTGAAGTAAGAAATAGCCACCCACTCCAGTATTTTTGCCTGAAAAATCCTGTGGATAGAGGAGCCTGGCAAGCTATAGTTCACAGTGATGCACAGAGTTGAACACGGCTAAGTATGCACAATATTTATAAAGTGATATATAAACACCGAATGTCAATGTATTTATTATTAATACTTCATGAGGCATGAGCTTTAGAGTTGGCAGAAATAGGTTCAAATCCTCATTTTACATCACATCAACTATAGGACTAGAAGGTCAGTTCCACAAGAACAAGAATTTTTGTCCCTTTTGCGAACTGCCCTATACATAGAATGCTGAAAATGCCTGATGCATAATAGACACTCAATAGTAGTAATTCTGTGTATGGATCTGCTCTGCAGTCACCTTCTCTGAATTGTTTCACTCATGGAGAGTTTTGTGCATGGATTCACAGAAATTCTATATTTTAATAAAAACCATTACTTTCTCTTTCGTGTGGATTGTATTTTCCAATATCTTTTAAAAAACCTTTCTTAGATCAAGTTCATAAAGATACAGTTTTGCATTTTCTTCTACTAGCTTCACTTTTCTCACAATTAGCTCGTTCATCCATCTGGAATTAATTATTAATTTATGGCATTGTAGGTTTCCAATTAGCCTTCTCCATATGCTAACCACTTGCTCCAGTATCCTATTTTGTATGGTTTATTCTTTTCCACTCTTATTAACCATATTGCTGGGATTTCTTCTGCTATAATAAGACAGAATAAATCAAAACTGTAAGGAATAGAAGCAAACCAGAAAAACAAAAAATCAAGAATGTCATTGTTTGCAAATAATGCAAACATTGTAGAGAATCTGCACATTCAGTTCAGTTCAGTTCAGTTCAGTCGCTCAGTCGTGTCCGACTCTTTGCAACCCCATGAATCGCAGCATGCCAGGCCTCCCTGTCCATCACCAACCCCCGGAGTTCACTCAGACTCATGTCCATCGAGTCAGTGATGGCTACTTATGAGAAATAAAATAGAGTTTCCTCAGGTTGATGGCTAAAACATTCAGTATACTTAAATCACTGTATTTCTATATCTGATAAATATTTAAAGCAAGTTTGTTTAACAATAACATTTATTAAATAAACATGTCAAAGAAAGAAAAGTGGCCCTTAACTAGTTGAAAAGATGCTCAACTTCACTCACAAATAAGAGAAATGCAAAAAAGTTTTGCAGATTATGTGTTTGATAAAATTTTCAGAGTTGCTTAAACAAAGTGGTCAATATCTATATTCTATATTTATAACAATATTATATGGATATTATAGTTTTTGAGTACTTTCAGTTAAAAATGAAAAAGAAAGGTGTTACACAATAATAAATATCTGTTCATTTATAGAAAAACTATTTACACTCAAGATGTTTTAATGTGATTCACTGACCTACTATGTGATATTGACCTCACACAAAACCTTGGAAAATTATCTTATCAATCATAGTTATCTAGGTTTAACTAAGGGAGACCTGGGCTCGATCCCTGGGTTGGGAAGATCCCCTGGAGAAGGAAATGGCAACCCACTCCAGTATTCTTGCCTGGAGAATCCCATGGATGGAGCGCCTGGTGGGCTACAGTCCATGGGGTCACAAAGAGTCGGACATGACTGAGCGACTTTAAACATAAACAGACAAAAAATAGCATAGAAATCAGGACCAGTTTGATAGTCACTGCTTTACCCAACAACTAATTTGAACTAAAATCTGAAAAGTTATTTTCGGAAACATTTGATTTTAAACAGAGATGGACCCTCTTGTAGCCTCAGATAAAACAAGATGCTGTAATAGATTTTATTATAATGGGATTTCCCACAAACACTGTAGTACCTGACATTTTCTATGAGCAAGATCACATTAAAGCAAACGTGTGGTCAGTTTTACAAAGGGATGTGTATGGGAGTACAGAATAGAAGGGGGGCTTCTCAGGTAGGGCAGTGGGAAAGAATCTGCCTGTCGGTGCAAGAGATGCAGGAGATGTGGGTTTGATCCCTGGGTCTGGGAGATCCCCTGGAGGAGGAAATGGCTACCTACTCCAGTTTTCTTGTCTGGAGAATTCCATGGACAGAGGAGCCTGATGGGCTACAGTCCATGGGGCCACACAGAGTTAAACATGACTGAGGGATGGAGCATGATAGCACTCAGAGCGGGAAGAAGAGAAAAGGACTTTCTCTGCAAGTTATGCCTTTGGAAACTGTCAGCTACTTAAGGGCTGATTTTATGACTTTGAACCTCAGACTGGTTGACTCTCATCTCTTGAGTCACCTCTCAGATATCTGGGCCCTATGGTGGTACAAATTCCTTAGTGCCTGCAACTTTGGCCATTTTCTATGATCTGCCATATCCTAAAAATAGTATTATTTTAGAGACTTTTCAGTTCAGTTCAGTCACTCAGTCGTATCCGACTCTTTGCGACCCCATGAATCGCAGCATGCCAGGCCTCACTGTCCATCACCAACTCCCGGAGTTCACTCAGACTCACGTCCATCGAGTCAGTGATGGCATCCAACCATCTCATCCTCGGTCGTCCCCTTCTCCTCCTGCCCCCAATCCCTCCAAGAATCAGAGTCTTTTCCAATGAGTCAACTCTTTGCGTCAGGTGGCCAAAGTACTGGAGTTTCAGCTTTAGCATCATTCCTTCCAAAGAAATCCCAGTGCTGATCTCCTTCAGAATGGACTGGTTGGATCTCCTTGCAGTCCAAGGGACTCTCAAGAGTCTTCTCCAACACCACAGTTCAGAGACTTTTAGGCACAGGTTATTTATACCATTTGGGATTGCACCATGAGGATTCTATACACTGCTGACTTCAGTTAACTGGCAAGCAAATTAGTTACTCCCCAGTTCTTATGTGACCAACACCCTATAGGCTCCCTCTAATTGGATTAGAAACTAAAGCTCATTTTCACAGCTTGGAACAAGGCGATTTGATTAAATTAAATTGTGCCTGGAAAAAAATCAATAAAACTCATCAATTCAAATCAATCAGTTCTAATAAACAGACAATCTGGTTAAAGAAAAAAATAGGAAAGTAATTAAAGCCATAGCAACTTTTAACCTCTCCTCTGCTGATTCATTCAAAGTTTCTAAGCCCAAAATACATAGATTAAAACCCAAGGTAGTTTAATTGTGGTTCTTTCATAAGTAATGATGTCTAGCTTTGGTTCTGCAATTATTAAAAGAAAGTTACGGTCTTCCACAAATAGCTATAACAAATGTGTGCAAGAATACATTTTGTGCAAGAACAGAATTACATAAAGAAATCTCAAATTGTAACTGTATAAGATATAGACATTAATACATATTCTATATCATAGGTAAATATTATATANCTAAGCCCAAAATACATAGATTAAAACCCAAGGTAGTTTAATTGTGGTTCTTTCATAAGTAATGATGTCTAGCTTTGGTTCTGCAATTATTAAAAGAAAGTTACGGTCTTCCACAAATAGCTATAACAAATGTGTGCAAGAATACATTTTGTGCAAGAACAGAATTACATAAAGAAATCTCAAATTGTAACTGTATAAGATATAGACATTAATACATATTCTATATCATAGGTAAATATTATATATTATTAATGTATATTTTTATTGGAAGCTCATAATCTGTCACTAAAGTAATTAATGTCGATCCACCTTGTAACACCATCTTTACTACTTAAGTGTAACTTTGTTAATTAATTGTTTAAAAAGTACATCACATGGACAGAGATAGTTTGAGTGTACACATTAAATCATGACCTGAACTCCACAGGTTACATATGTGTTCCATTCAAGCAGAGTAATAACAGAACACCTTCACATGTACATGCGGTTGGAAATAGCTATTATTCTACACTTTTGAGTTTTCATAAACTGACAAAAGATTTATGTCAAAGGTTTGGGAGTTGGTGGGTCAGATTGGTGGGTTCTGAGATGAACTGCATAGACTAAGGCAGGCAAGGTAGTGGTTTATGTTGAAACCAGTATCCATATAAGCCCATATTCCTCTGTTTGGCTACCTGAATAGATTTATCGTGGAGCTATCAATTGTTCGTTTCTAAAACTGATTGCTTATCCAAACTGATATATGTGAATTTTCAACTATGTCTGTCATTCCAAAAGTCCTTTGTGTGTATGTGTTAGTCCCTCAGTCATGTCCAACTCTTTGTGACTCCATGGACTGTAGCCTGACAGGCTCCTCTGTCCATGGAATTCTCCAGGCAAGAATACTGGAGTGGGTAGCCATTCCCTTCTCCAGAGGATCTTCCTGACCCATGGGTTGAACCCAGGTCTCCTGCATTGCATGTGATTCTTTACTGTCTGAGCCACCAGGGAAGCCCCCAAAGGTCCTTTACTGGTATAAAAACTGACAAGAGAAAGTAGATGCTGTGTCAAAGATCTGTGAAAGACACTTGGCAGAGATGGTGAGATTTCACTGCTGTCTGGCCACACCCAAGACATCAGTGGGCAGAAGGCATTTTGCAGAAACCTGTCCTCAGCCTGCCTGCTTATGGCAGATAGCTCCCTAGCAATGCTCCAGGCACCACCCTGTTCAAGTTTTCGTTCTGACCAGCTCCCACTTGTCCTTTTCTGTTGCTGAGCTTCAAAGGCAGCTCAGTGATAAAGAATCCGCCTGCCAATCAGGAGATGTGGTTTCAATTCCCGGGTCTGGAAGATTCCCTGGAGGAGGGCATGGCAACCCACTCCAGTATTCTTGCCTGGAAAATCTGATGGACAGAGGAGCCTGGAGGCCTACAGTCTATGGGGTTGCAAAGAGTTGGACATGACTGAGCGACCAAACAACAACAGCAATTCCTCCGGAGACACAGATCATTTCTCTACTAAGTGAAGCTGATTCCCTAAAGCCATATCTTTAAACAGTGTCTCAAAGGAAGCTTGATCTAGCTACTTTTCCAAACAGCAATGCGGGCATGAAACTTTGCAACTGAGAAAGGATTTTGCCCCAGGAGAAGCCTACCTCCAGAGCAGTTAGTGAGTGTGTCTGTTTTCTTATCATTTTCTTAGCTCCCAACTGTAAGAGACTTAAACCCCTCAAGTTGCTTTGAGATTAAAGAAAACAAATATGAGTCAAAGTCATGTCTTTCAAAGAGAATGCAGAAAACAAAAATAAAATTTCTTGCACAGAAGAAAAAAACAATCTGAAAATCAAAGTCAAAGTATTAAGGTCCAGAAGCAAAGTGTGACTTGTCAAGTCATTCATTGTCCTGCTGTGAGTAGAGACTTTCCAGATAAAAGGAGGAGAATTCACATTTGTGGATGACCTACTATGTAGCCCATTGTCTCTCTCCATGTGGTCATATTCAATGCTCTCCACCAAGTATTAATACCCCTCATATGATAGAAGATCACTAGTTTAGAGAGGTTAAGTGCTTTGCTCAAAATCATGCAACTGCAAGATATCAGTTCCATTAAAATGCATCTTTCATTTTACACAGTAAGCATAGAGCTTATTTGTCTAATGTTGACTTGCTGCTGTTAACAATTGCCGTTAACAATTTAATGCATGTAGGGCTTCCCAGGGGGCATTAGTGGTAAAGACTCTGCCTGCCAATGCAGGAGATCCCTGGGTAGAAAAGATCCCCTGGAGGAAGAAATGCAACCTGCTCCAGTATTCTTGCGTGGAAAATCCCACAGACGGAAGAGCCTGGATGGCTATAGTCTATGGGATCACAAAGAGTCAGACATGATTGAGCACACAATACTATAGAGCTCATATTATTTTCTGAGATGATTAACCATTAATACTACTTCACACTTATTCATCAACTCTGAATGGAAATTGTCACAAAGTACTACAAATTATGGTAACCCACTCCAGTATTCTTGCTTGGAGAATCCCATGGACAAAGGAGCCTGGCAGGCTACAGTCCATGGAGTCACAAGAGTCGGACATGACTTAGTGACTACACCACCACCACCACTACAAATTAAAGGACATAATATTCATTTCTAGATATGCCTATAATAAGCTTGTTGTTTTAGTCACAAAGTCATGTCTGAATCTTTTGTGACTCCATGAACTGTAACTCACCATGCTCCTCTATCCAAAGGATGAGTGGCAGATAATAAAAATTCTTTATAAAATGTGGAAGAACAAGGAATTTACTTTTGGTAGAACTGTAGTATCCAATAGTCTATTTGCAGCATAATTTAACAAGACTTAGAGAATTCCTATGCATATATCTAAGATATATGAAAGACTTTATTTTCTTGGGCTCCAAAATCACTGCAGATGGGATGCTTGCTTCTTGGAAGAAAAGCTATGACAAACCTAGACAGCATATTAAAAAGAAGAGACATCACTTTGCCAACAAAGGTCTGTCAAGTCAAAGCTGTGGTTTTTCCAGTAGCTATGTATGGATGTGAGAGTTGGACCATGAAGAAAGTGAAAGTGAAGTCACTCAGTTGTGTCCAGCTCTTTGCTACCCCATGGACTGTAGCCCACCAGACTCCTCTGTCCATGAGATTTTCCAGGCAAGAATACTGGAGTGGGTTGCCATTTCCTTCTCCAGGGGATCTTCCCAACCCAGGTCTCCCACATTGCAGGCAGATGCTTTAACCTCTGAGCCACCAGGGAAGCCCATCAAGAAAGTCCATGAAGAAAGCTGAGCACCAAATAATTGATGCTTTTGAACTGTGGTGTTGGAGAAGACTCTTGGGAATCCCTTAGACTGCAAGGAGATCAAGCCAGTCAATCCTAAAGGAAATCAGTCCTGAATATTCATTGGAAGGACTTATGCTGAAGCTGAACTTCTAATACTTTGGCACTTGATTCCAAGAACTGACTCATTAGAAAAGACCTTAATGCTGGGAAAGATTGAAGGCAGGAGGAGAAGGGGACAACAGAGGATGAGATGGTTGGATAGCATCACCAACTCGATGGACATGAGTTTGAACAAGCTCCAGGAGTTGGCGATGGACAGGGAGGCCTGGCATGCTTCAGTCCATGGGGTAACAAAGAGTTGGACATGACTGAGTGACTGAACTGAACTGAACAGAAGATACATGATACTAACCTGAAGCTCCAATACTTTGGCCACATGATGCAAAGAGCTGACTCATTGGAATAGATCCTGATGCNGATGGACATGAGTTTGAACAAGCTCCAGGAGTTGGCGATGGACAGGGAGGCCTGGCATGCTTCAGTCCATGGGGTAACAAAGAGTTGGACATGACTGAGTGACTGAACTGAACTGAACAGAAGATACATGATACTAACCTGAAGCTCCAATACTTTGGCCACATGATGCAAAGAGCTGACTCATTGGAATAGATCCTGATGCTGGGAAAGATTGAAGGCAAAAGAAGAAGGAGGCAGAGGATGAGATGGTTAGATAGCATCACCAACTCATGAGTTTGAGCAAACTCCAGGAGATAGTGGATGACAGAGGAGCTTGACATGCTGCAGTTCATGGGATTGCAAACAGTTGGATACAACTTAGGGACTAAAAAATAACAACAATCTGATGCCACTTAAAAGTCTTATTAGGCTAATATACTAATTCCTTTAAGATATTTAAACTTTATAGATACTTGATGGAGATACTTTGAGATCACTGTGGTCTGGAAAAGTAGTTTCATTTCCGTTCAGTTGCTCAGTCATGTCTGACTCTTTGCGACCCCATGAACTGCAGCACACCAGGCCTCCCTGTCCATCTCCAACTCCTGGAGCTTGTTCAAACTCATGTCCATCGAGTCAGTGATGCCATCCAACCATCTCATCCTCTCTTGTCCCCTTCTCCTCCTGCCTTCAATCTTGCCCAGCATCAGGGTCTTTTCCAATGAATCAGTTCTTCGCATCAGGTGGCCAAAGTATTAGAGTTTCAACTTCAGCATCAGTCCTTCCAATGAATATTCAGGACTGATTTCCTTTAGGACTGACTGGTTTGATCTCCTTGCAGGCTAAGGGATTCTCAAGAGTCTTCTCCAGTTTGGGAATTGCTATTATATTGATACCCCTAGATCAGTAGATGGATGGTAGATGCTTCGTCATTCTCTGTTAAACTGCCTTTTGTTCAGANTGAATATTCAGGACTGATTTCCTTTAGGACTGACTGGTTTGATCTCCTTGCAGGCTAAGGGATTCTCAAGAGTCTTCTCCAGTTTGGGAATTGCTATTATATTGATACCCCTAGATCAGTAGATGGATGGTAGATGCTTCGTCATTCTCTGTTAAACTGCCTTTTGTTCAGAAATATCCTAGCTGAGGTTGCATCTGTGTGAGAGCAGCAGTATTCTGCTTTATTTTCATTTCTTTTTCTGAAATTTATCATGGAACTTTTTAAAAGTATGCTTTACAAAAGAAATAAGATGTTCTTTCTGGTCTGATGAATAAATTTCTAGAAACTTCCTCAATGACATATGATCAATATAAAGGGTTTTAAAGAAGATTTTTTTTTTCCTAAAGTAGTAAGATCAAATAAGACTCAACTGTAAGATGACATATCTACCAAATTCTGTTGCTCTCAGTTTTAAAATATATGCCCCTGGTATCAAGCCAGGCCAGTATACACTAGGTGTCCATTCACGTAATTTCTGTTGTTTATTTCTATTGATATTCAGTCTACAAGGTACACTGGGAATTTCACATTGGGACTTAAAACCGGTTGTTTTATTTTCAAATCATTAGTTTTTTAGGATCCATCAGAACTTAACAAATGGCTTCCATAAGTTGGTATGTGTGCTGAGTAGCTTCAGTTGTGTCTGACTTTGCAATTCTGTGGACCATAGACCACCAGGCTCCTCTGTCCAAGGGATTCTCCAGGCATGAATACTGGAGTGGGTTGCCATTTCCTCCTCCAGAGATTTTCCTGACCCAGGAACCTAACCCAAGTCTCTTATGTCTACTGCATTGGCAGGCGTGTTCTTTACCACTAGTGCCACCACAGACGCCCATAAATTTATATAGGGATGTAACCAAAACATACTTCAGTAAAAAGTCAGATAGCATTGACCTCCATAGCCATGAGTTGGGCTAACTTAATAGAAAAGAAATCTAGAAGCAAGAAAACAAATGCATGTTCAGCTACAGTTTGTGAATATTTTTCTGTGTATTTGTTTATGTAACAGTTTAGATGGAGCTGTCATCTGAATAAACAAGGGACAGCGGATGATTTGAAAGAGTGGGAGCCATACTGAAACGTTTTTGATGACTTACTTAATTTTAAGGAAATGAGAGTGTTCCTTTACAATGTAATAAAAGGAAATATCATGCTAAATTTAGAGACCACATGTCAGTGTATGGAACTCCAGATTAACCCTTAAATGGTACAGGATGAATAGCGACAATTATGCGCAGTTAAAATGTACTCGGAACTCTGCTGAGGACATACATGGAACCTCATTTCATCCTCACCTGATTTTGGGTATATTTATTTTACTATTGAAGAAACTGAGAATACAGAAGCGAAGCATGTGAAGCATGAAGGTCACATGGTTAGTTAACAGAGGTTCTGAGATTTGAAACCAAGTTTGTCTGACCTCAGAGGTCATGCTTTAACCAGTGTTTCACAGTTATTGTGCTTGTAGATTCTTGGCAACCTCATTAAAACACTGATACTTGTTGAGTTTGCTGTCAATTAGATTGTCTACTTCACAGGTGTTATACATTGCCTCTTTTCTATGCAATTACTTACTTTTGTTAAAATTTAACTAGGGCAAAACTGAGAAAATGGACTGACTCTATTTACTGCCTCTTCCCTTGCTCTGAGAACTTAGGTTTACAGAATGTCTCTTACTTTGTCTCTCCACCCAAAAAATGGGAACCACAGTATTGATACTCATGTCTAGGCCTTACAAGAGCCAACATATTTATGTTTTGTTCACTGATCTATTTTACGCACATAGTGTAGAGGCTGGTTTGTTTTAAGTGCTCAATCAATTACTGTTGAGGAGGTTACCATGGTTAAAAGAGATGTTTTGTGCATATGCTTAGCACTGTATCTTGGATAAGCATAGTACCTTTTACCTGCAATAAATGGTAAATACTATTATTAACTTGAACTTTTAAAATGTAAGAACAACACATGTTTGTTATTTTTAGATTATTCCCATAATTCAGCATATTGTGAATTGGGATTCTCTCCCACAGCATAGCTATCAATGTTTCTATATCCATGTTACCAGAACATGCCTCTTATATTTTCCTCTGACTTACTTATAAAAATATAAAACTGGACAGGTCTTGGAAATTTGTAATAGAATAGAAATTCTCTTTCAGGCTAGGGGTAGACTCTGAATTCAGGTTTCTACCTGGAAGGCTATTTGGTCTTTTGGATTCCTACAGATTTATAAGTGACAAGTGACTGATAAATCACCAATATTGTAAACCACACAGCCAAACAACTTTTACTGAGGGACCTTTCCTCACTATCTCCCTCAGAACCATTCTTACCAGGCCCCTGAGTGTAAAAGAGCATCTGGTGAAAGGCAGAAGCCATGTCTCCTGGGTTGTCTTTTGACCTCATTTGCCATTTGCAGTAAAGATTTATCAGCTCCAAATTGAAAGAAATAGGAACTGATTTGTGAAGGCAAACATCAGGCTTTCATGAAAGAGAAGCAAAACATCCCTAACTTCCCAAGAAAATTTTGCCCAAATGTTATAAAACACAAAGAAAAAGACCCAGATGGTTTTATTCTTAAGCTGCTTCTTTCGAATCACTGATAAAAGTGAAAATTCTTTTTTTTTTTTTTTCCTACTCAACCAATTTTAGTATTTTCCCAGATGGCTCAGTGGGTAAATAACCTGCCTGCAATGCAGGAGACACTGGTTCAACACCTGGGTTGGGAAGATCCTCCAGAGGAGGAAACTCACTCCAGTATCCTTGTCTGGAGAGTTCCATGGCCAGAGGAGCCTGGCAGGCTACAGTCCAAAGGGTCACAAAGAATCAGACACCACTGAGCAACTGAGCACATACAAGTTAGAAATATAATAGTCTTAAAATTTATATTATTTTTCAATCATCTCATTAAAATTTTTTCTTTAAACTTTAGAATTGGCACTAGAATCTCTTTCTGAAAAACCAATAGAGAGACATTGTTAAAAAGATAGACTGACAATATGAACTTTTCATCCCTCTTCCACAAACTCATTAAAATAGCATAAATGAATGAAAAAAGAAAATTAACTACCCAAGACAAAGACAGTGAGAAGTGAGGTAAGAGCATAGGAAGATTTCAAATAATTTTAAGAAGACAGATTAACAGGAAGAGGGGTCATAAAAACATCAGAGAGCAAAGAAAGTTGAAGACTAAGNAAGATAGACTGACAATATGAACTTTTCATCCCTCTTCCACAAACTCATTAAAATAGCATAAATGAATGAAAAAAGAAAATTAACTACCCAAGACAAAGACAGTGAGAAGTGAGGTAAGAGCATAGGAAGATTTCAAATAATTTTAAGAAGACAGATTAACAGGAAGAGGGGTCATAAAAACATCAGAGAGCAAAGAAAGTTGAAGACTAAGTATTCATCAAGGATTTCTGGTGAAAATCAAGTTCTCAAAGTCCCTGAAAAGAGAGGTGATGAAAGTTGCTAGGGAAAAAGTGAAATTGATTGGAAATTCATATACAAAAGGCTGAGACACTCAGATTTCCACCTACATTTTAGGGAGCAGGCAATTATGACTCTCCCAACCGTGGGTCTCCCATCCCTACAAATTCTTTGTAGATATTGAATCATCAAATTTCTTGATACTGAGGAATCATCTTTCATGGAATATAGATGTGAGGGGCTAAATAACACACTAGAGAATTTAGGAGTGAGGTTACCCTGCACCAGGTTGCAAGATAACATTAT
>SJYS01015767.1:52449-66778 GCA_006410695.1 Philantomba maxwellii
AGAATCCATCTTGCAATGCAGGGGACACTGGTTCAAGCCCTGGTCTAGGAAGATGTGTATAAGAGACAGAGATAGCATATTCAAAAGCAGAGACATTACTTTGCCAACAAAGGTCCATCTAGTCAAGGCTATGGTTGTTCCAGTAGTCATGTATGGATGCGAGAGTTGGACTGTGAAGAAAGCTGAGCGCCAAAGAATTGATGCTTTTGAATTGCGGTGCTGGAGAAGACTCTTGGACTGCAAGGAGATCCAACCAGTCCTGGAGGAGATCAGTCCTGGGTGTTCTTTGAAAGGAATGATGTTAAAGCTGAAACTCCAGTACTTTGGCCACCTCATGCGAAGAGTTGACTCATTGGAAAAGACTCTGATGCTGGGAGGGATTGGGGGCAGGATGAGAAGGGGGCACCAGATAATGAGATGGCTGGATGGCATCACCGAAACGATGCACATGAGTTTTGGTGAACTTTGGGAGTTGGTGGTGGACAGGGAGGCCTGGCGTGCTGTGATTCATGGGGTCGCAAAGAGTCAGACACGACAGAGCAACTGAACTGAACTGAAACAATGTTAGGCCAATTCCATTTCCTTTCTAAGGTGCAGAACTCCTGCTCTGTCAGATAGCTGTGAGTCCCGCATGTACCTAGGAATGGTCCCCTGCCTCTCCTTCTCCCTGCAGCCCTATCCAATTAGCAAATAACAGATTAATGTTTTTAAACTTCATTCTAATT
Organism: Philantomba maxwellii; assembly: GCA_006410695.1. Classification (NCBI taxonomy): domain Eukaryota; kingdom Metazoa; phylum Chordata; class Mammalia; order Artiodactyla; family Bovidae; genus Philantomba; species Philantomba maxwellii. Next base: position 53,175 of record SJYS01015767.1, read on the forward strand.
GATTTCTTTCTATCCTGACCCTTCTCTATTATCTTGTAAGAATTCTAACTCTTTGGTGGTTTAGTCATTAAGTTGTGTCCAACTCTGTGAACTCATGGACTGTAGCCTGCCAGGCTCCTCTGTCCATGGGATTCTCCAGGCAAGAATACAGGATTGGGTTGCCATTTTCTTCTCAAGGGGATCTTCTACCCAGAAATTGAACCCTGGTCTCCTGAATTGCAGGCAGATTCTTTATGGACTCAGCTGCAAGGGAATCTCTAACTCTTTGGCACATTATTAAGGGTTCTTTCCTTCTGTAACTCTGCCCATTCCGTTAGAATCTCTCCATTCCCTTCACTTCAGTTCACTTTAGTTCAGTTGCTAGTTGTGTCTGACTCTTTTAGACCCCATGGACTGCAGCACGCCAGGCTTCCCTGGCCATCACCACAACCCCTAAGCCTTGCTCAAACTCATGTTCATCGAGTCTGTGACATCATCCAACCATCTCATCCTTTGTCATCCCCTTCTCCTCCTGCCTTCAACCTTGCCCAGCATCAGGGTCTTTTCCAATGAGTCAGTTCTTTGCATCCAGTGGCCAAAGTATTGGAGCTTCAGCTTCAGCATCAGTCCTTCCAAAGAATATTGAGGACTGATTTACTTTAGGATGGACTGGTTGGATCTCATTACAGTCCAAGGGACTCTCAAGAGTCTTCTCCAACACCACAGTTCAAAAGCATCACTTCCTTGGCACTCAGCTTTCTTTATGGTCCAACTCTCACATCCATACACGACTACAGGAAAAACCATAGCTTTGACTATACGAACCTTTGTCGGCAAAGTAATGTCTCTTCTTTTTAATACACTGTCTAGGTTGGTCATAGCTTTTCTCCCAAGGAGCAAGCATCTTTTAATTTCATGGCTGCAGTCACCATCTGCAGTGATTTTGGAGCCCCCCAAAATAAAGTCTCTACTATTTCCATTGTTTCCCCGTCTATTTTCCATGAAGTGATGGGACTGGATGCCATGATCTTGTTTTTGTAATTATGAGTTTTAAGCCAGCTTTTTCACTCTCCTTTTTCGCTTTCATCAAGAGGCTCTTTAGTTTCTCTTCCCTTTCTGCCATAAGGTTGATGTCATCTGCATAGCTGAGGTTATTGATATTTCTCCTGGCAATCTTGATTCCAGCTTGAGCTTCCTCTAGTTTGGCATTTTGCATAATGTACTTTGCATAGAAGTTAAATAAGTAGGTGACAATATACAGCCTTGATGTACTCCTTTCCCACTTTGGAACCAGTCTGTTGTTCCATGTCCAGTTCTAACTGTTGCTTCTTGACCTGCATACAGACTTCTCAGGAGGCAGATAAGATGGTCTGGTATTCCTATCTCTTTAAGAATTTTCCACAGTTTGCTGTGATCCACACAGTCAAAGGCTTTAGCATAGTCGATGAAGCAGAAACAGATGATTTTCTGGAACTCTCTTGCTTTTTCGATGATCCAGCGTATGTTGGCAATTTGACCTCTGGTTCCTCTGTCTTTTCTAAATCCAGCTTGAACATCTGGAAGTTCTCAGTTCACGTTCTGTTGAAGCCTAACTTGGTGAATTTTGATCATTCCTTTGCTAGCGTGTGAGACAAGCGCAATTGTGTGATAGTTTGAACATTCTTTGGGATTTCCTTTGGAGATTGTCTTTCTTTGGCACTGGAATGAAAACTGACCTTTTCCAGTCCTGTGGCCACTGCTGAGTTTTCCAAATTTGCTGGCATGTTGCGTTCAGCACTTTTATGATTATGATTAAGCATTATGATTAAGCAAAAGCAACTCAGTAATTGACTCATGTTAATCATTATTACTGAATACCAGAGTAACATTTCCTAATGGATAGAATTGAATGTGGCTTCCTTTGCATATTCTGAGGTCTGACACGTTTGTATATTAAAGATTTAATCAATTGACTTTAATCGATTCACTTTAACTCAGAGAGTACCAAAAAAGCCAGGACAGTGTATACTTGTAAGCTTCCAAATTTCCACTTTGTCTTAGCAACAATACTGCTGCTGCTAAGTCACTTCAGTCGTGTCTGACTCTGTGCAATCCCATAGACGGCAGCTCACCAGGCTCCTCCGTCCCTGGGATTTTCCAGGCAAGAACACTGGAGTGGGTTGTCATTTCCTTCTCCAATGCATGAAAGTGAGAAGTGAAAGTGGTCACTGAGTCATGTCCAACTCTCAGCGGCCCCATGGACTGCAGCCCACCAGGCTTCTCTGTCCATGGAATTTTTCAGGAAAGAGTACTGGAGTGGGGTGCCATTGCCTTCTCCGAGCAACAATACTAAGAGGTCACAATTAGAAGAAATTTTCTGTATTCTGAAAACAAGCAGGAAACTTAGTTATATGGATGTTTGTGTAATTTTCAGGTGAAATTATGTTTATGGTCTAAATTGATGGCATAAAGTAAACCATTTTTCTGTTTCATCAAATATCCAAGCATTTAATACTTAAAATCAGGAACTATTGAGTGATAAAAGTATGCAAACACCAACATTTCTTGCTGTTGTTCAGTCACCAAGTCATGCCCGACTCTCTGAGACCCCATAAACTGCAGCATGCCAGGTTTCCCTGTCCTTCACTATCTCCCTGAGTTTGCTCAAACTCATGTCCATTGAATCAGTGATGCCATCCAACTCTCTTATCCTCTGTCACCCCCCCTCTCCTCTTGCCCTCAATCTTTCCCAGCATCAGGGTCTTATAAACAAGCATAATTTGAAATAAAAAAGATGGAATAGTTATTGGTGACTGTTTTGAAGCAGAGAGAGGCTATGTAAGAAAACAGTGGGACTTTTACGTTCCCAGGAAGTCATGATTTCTGAAAATTATTAGGTAGCTAGTGTGGCTCCAATGATAAAGAATCTGCCTGCAGTGTAGAAGGTGAGGGTTTGATCTCCAGGTCAGAAAGAGCCCCTGGAGGAGGAAATGGCAACCCACTCCAGTATTCTTGCCTAGAAAATCCCATGGACAGAGAAGCCTGGTGGACTACAGGCCATGGGGTCACAAAAGAGTTGGACACATCTGAGCGACTATACAACAATCTCATACTAGTTCATATGATGGATCCCACATCGTCATGGTGCACTCAAGGACCAAGAGGGGAAAAAGAGAATAATTGTTTCCATTATATGGTGAATAATGAATTATTCTATGTTTATTACTCATGAATCATTAGTAGAAAGAGAGCTAGATAAGAATAGTTTAAAATGATTCATTTTCTCCAATTCCAAAGACCATTATTTATGTTCAATTTTTAACCAAAAACTTTCCTGCACTGTTATTTAACGTTAATTTTTCTGCAACTCCCTTTTTGTCAAGTTTGATCCTTTCATTCTGTTCTGACTTCAAAAGCATACCAAAAAAACTTACCCACACTATTCTCACACTTTTTGATGAGAAAAAAGATTAGAAAAGTTAGAGTGCGATGAATGTTTAAAAGATTCTAATAAGACTATCCGTTTTTAGATAGCTATTTGCCTGATACTGACACTGTTTTCCTTTTCTGTGTATTCTGTGCTGTCCCTCAATTTTTGCTGTATGAAACTTTTCTTCCTTTCTTCTGTTCCCAAGTTCCCAGTACAATGAAACTTGAGCTGATTAACTCCTTAGACAGAAAAATTGTCATAAGATGGGGTGCAGAAAGGTCAGCCTTGAATTTCATTGAGATATTTTGTCAAATTAGTAACAGCAAAGGTCAGCTGGGCTCTGAGTGGAATTTTTGTATTTTCTTCCAGCTTCGAGATAGTTTATGTTTGTAGAATTCTATATTTGAAATTGTCTGATTTCAGTTTTAAGTATTATATGTGTTCATAGACACAAAAGATAAGCAATTACTGAGTAATCATTAGTTAATACCAGTGTTGTTTTGTATATGATGGTAAAGTTCAGTGAAGAAATAGTTGTTATGGCTTCTCACAGTTTAATATAAATATTTCTGAAATTATATGATACTAGAACAGGGAGGCCTGGCATGCTGCGATTCATGGGGTCGCAAAGAGTCAGACACAACTGAGCGACTGAACTGAACTGAACTAAAGGCTCACAGTAAAGAACACAGTGTATTGATACAAACATTTAAATGTACTCAGTGGTCATTTAGCCTAATTCATTAACTTTGTTCATAAAATCATCCATCCATTCATGTTAGGTAACTCTATTTATACCACTTTTTCATAGTCTTCAAAAGCAGCTGCATTCTGTCTAGTACATTAGCAATAAACCTCCTGACACTTTAAGGGGCCATTGCCTGATCACATTTAACAATGCTGCATAATATTTATTTTGCTTTGAAGTGTGTAACCTTTCTTCTTTCTTCATATTATTTACAAGTCCTGTTTGCTTAGAGAGAAACTTCTACTGTGGCCAATATGGAATAACAGAGTCAGAATGTTTCTTCCTATAAAAACAAATCACAAAGAGAGGTAGGGAGAGTTTGAGAAAGACAGATAAAGAGCTGGAGAGAGAGAAAAACATACAAAACAATGGTTTGTCTGTCTCTTTGCAGCTGCCTGGACTATGGCCTGCCAGGCTCCTCTATCCCTGGGATTATCCGAGCAATACTGGAGTGGGTTGCTACTTCCTTCTCCAGGGGATCTTCCCAACCCAGGGATCGAACCTGTATCTCCTGCATTGGCAGGCGAATTCTTTACCACAGAGCCACCTGGGAAGCCCTGTAGAATTTAAGACGAATATCTTACTTAAATCTTAGAACAGCAGTTACAGAGGAATAACACTACCGTTAAAAAAAAAAAAAAAAAAAAAAACCTCATCTCCAGCTAGTTCATTGTTCCTTTTGATGTGCTCCACATTTGGGAACAAATGCTAACTTCCTCTCCTTCTGAGGAAAACTAAGGAGACAAAACCATGGAAATGCCACCAAGTAGGTAGCTGCATGTGTCAAACACACAGAAAATAACCATTTGCAACCATTTTAAAACATTCTTGTAAAAGAATGTTAAAAATCTCTTATAAATGCTACTATCTCCCACAGCAAGTAGCTCTAAGCAATTAAAAAAAAAAAGGTTTGATTGGTAAACATATTGGTGAATGAATGAAGTGAAGGGGACCACAGGTTTCAAAAGTGCGTATTCCAGGCACTTCCCTGGCGGTCTAGTGGTTAAGAATCCACCTTCCAATGCAAGGGATGTGGGTTCCATCTCTGGTCTGGGAACTAAGACCCCACATGCCAAGGACGAAGCCCGCACACTGCAACTACTGAGCCCACTGAACCAGAGCCCACAACTAGAAACTATGTGTAACGAAAAATCTCATGAGCCCCAACTAAGACCTGATGCAGTCAAATAAATACTTTTTAAAGTGCAATTTTCAGTACAAGAAGCTCATACCCATGTCTTTGTCCATTGAGAAACAGTCAAATAATTCTCATCTATAGGAAGCTCAGCTAGTTCCAGCTTATTCCTTATGTTGTTTGCTAGAGATCTGTCTTCAGCCTTCTAACTAAATATAAATGCAGAATACGGAATTTATTCTCACAAGTTCTCAGATACATTTTGCTACAGCTGTGGTTCTTATAGCAGCATTAAGAGCTAAGAAAATAAAACCCAAAACTGGGTTTTGGGTCAATATTATTTGTTTCCAGAAGGATGACTATTTATATTTGAAAGGTTCTGTACTAGAGATAAATCAACATGTTCCTAATAATTTTCAAAAAGGATATCTGAGGTCAAAGCTTTGAAGTTTTGTGAATCACTCTGAGAAAATTTATCTGGAACTTGAAAATAGGGAAAGTCCTGGGTGTCTCTCAGTGAGAGTCTTGTACCTTTGATTAACTTTATAATGAGTAGACTATTGTAGAACTTCATTGGAACAGAGGTTAATATAAAGATTTTTGTCTGGTAGAGAGGCAAATGTTTTCATGTTGTTATGACAGATAACCCCCTAAATTATTAGTGCAAATTGTGTTCTATCAAATTCAGCTATCTTATTTTAACATTCTTTAATAATCTGTCTATAAATACTTAGCTTCTCAAATACTCTTTAGACTGGTTAAACCATCTTCATGTTCAGTCACTCAGTCGCATCTGACTCTTGTGACCACATGGACTTTAGCCTACCAGGCTCCTCTGTCCACAGTATTTCCCGGAGAAGAATTCTGGAGTGTGTTGCCATTTCCTACTCCAGGGGATCTTCCAGACTCAGGGATCGAATCCATGTCTCCTGCATTGGCAGGCAGATTCTTTACCCCTGAGCCATGTGGGAAGCCCCTTAAATCATCTTACCGGTTTATTAGTGCAGTGAATTCAGTACAGTCTTGGATATATGCTCATGTTATGTCTGTATGAAAATTGTCTTTTTCAATCTTTTGAAAAATTTTAAAGTAACAATAGTTGCTNCGAATCCATGTCTCCTGCATTGGCAGGCAGATTCTTTACCCCTGAGCCATGTGGGAAGCCCCTTAAATCATCTTACCGGTTTATTAGTGCAGTGAATTCAGTACAGTCTTGGATATATGCTCATGTTATGTCTGTATGAAAATTGTCTTTTTCAATCTTTTGAAAAATTTTAAAGTAACAATAGTTGCTTTTCACTTATTACCATTTCTTTTTATTCCATTGGGTCTTGTAATCCTTTTTTAAGAGACTCTAAATGGGTAGGATGGCATTAAGTCTACAACACAAGCCTAGTCCCATCTCTGACTACTTCGGTAATCCCAAGTAACTCGTAACCCCCACCCTCAAATGGTGAGATTGTACTAGTTGGCGTATAAGTGTGAATTCTAAAGAGTGAGTGATAAGTGGGTACAATTCCTTACTTAAATTTTAGAATGGCCTCTGCAGAGGACAAGCACCACCATTCATTGGATATTAAGGCTTCACTTCCTCCGCACGTGTAACTGAAACTGGAGCAACTCAAAATATATTGGCATGAGCCCCACACAAGTAATTTTATGAATCAGTCTCTCATATTTTTATGCTACATTCCCCACAAAGCTTACCCTCTTTCCTTCAAGCCTCAAGCAGTATCTCCCTGCTTAAAAACTACAAGTGTAGGGGGCTTCTCTGGTGGTCCAGTAGAATCCATCTTGCAATGCAGGGGACACTGGTTCAAGCCCTGGTCTAGGAAGANCATCCATACATGACCACAGGAAAAACCATAGCCTTGACTAGACGGACCTTTGTTGGCAAAGTAATTTCTTATCTATAACATGATATAGTAGCATTACTACATTACACTGTAGTAATGTTTGTAGTTGGGTCCAAAACTGGCAGCCATCATTATCAGTAGTAGTTTTTTCCAATAGACAGATAGGTAGTTAGGACCAGAACCATACTTTAATTTATGCTGACTTCTTCATTTGATCTTACATCAGGAATACTTCTCAGATCACTAAATAGTCTTCAAAGCATAATCGTGAGGACTGCCTCATGTGGTCGTAGCACAGTGTATTAAAAGTGTTGTTGCTCAGTCATGTCCAGCCAGACTCCTCTGTCTATGGATTCTCTAGGCAGGAATACTAGAGTGGGTGGCCATTCCCTTCTTCAGGGGATCTTCCCAACCCAGGGCTCGAACCTGGGTCTCCTGTGTTGTAGGCAGATTCTTTACTGCCTGAGTCACCAGGAAAGCCCACAGTGTAGTAACCTCCCCCAAGTATTGAACATTCTGGTTATGTTTATTTTTTTTACTTTTATAAACCATAGTTACTACATTTAAACTACTAGGTAAACTGTTAAATCCATTATAGTCCTAAATTCTCCAGGTTTTTCTGGTCATTAGTAATATTACCATTCATTCAAAACCTGTAGCTCTTTTGGAGCAAAAGGTGAGATTTCTGTCACCTTTGAATTTCAGCCCAGGCTGTGAGCCCTATGCTTAGAGAGTGGTTTTAACCTTAGAGACTGCAGTTATAGTCACCTAGGAAGCTTTTACAGGCTTCCCTGGTGGCTCAAATGGTAAAGAATCTGCTTCAATGTGGGAGACCTAGGTTTGATCCCTGGGTCAGAAAGATCCCCTGGAGAAGGTAATGGCTTCCCACTCCAGTATTCTTGCCTATAGAATTCCACGGACAGAGCCTAGTGGACTATGGTCCATGGGGTCGAAAAGAGTCGGACATGACTGAGTGACTAACACACTTTTGTTGTTGTTGAGTTGCTCAGTCATGTCCGAGTCTTTGGGACTCCATGGACTGCAGCACACCAGGCTTCCCTGTCCTTTACTATCTCCTAGAGTTTGCTCAAACTCATGTCCATGGAGTCAGTGATGCCATCCAACCATCTCATCCTCTCTTGTCCCCTTCTCCTCATGCTCTCAATCTTTCTCAGCATCAGGGTCTTTTCCAATGAGTCTGCTCTTTCCATCAGGTGGCCAAAATATTGGTGTTTCAACTTTGGCATCAGTCCTACCAATGAATATTTAGGGTTGATCTCCTTCAGGACTGACTGGTTTGATCTCCTTGCAGTCCAAGGGACTGTCATGAGTCTTTTCCAGCACCACAGTTCAGAAGCATCAATTCTTCAGCACTCAGCCTTCTTTATGGTCCAACTCTGACATCTGTACATGACTACTGGAAAGATCATAGCTTTGACTATACAGACCTTTGTTGGCAAAATGATGTGTCTACTTTTTAATATGCTGTCTAGGTTTGTCATAGCTTTTCTTCCAAGGAGCAAGCATTTTTAAATTTCATGGCTGCAGTCACTGTCTGCAGATTTTGGAGTCCAAGAAAAAAATCTGTTACTGTTTCCATTTTTTCCCGTCTATTTGCCATGAAGTGATGGTACCAGATGCCATGATCTTCGTTTTTTGAATGTTGAGTTTTAAGCTAGCTTTTTCACTCTCCTCTTACACCTTCATCAAGAGGCTCTTCAGTTCCTCTTCACTTTCTGCCATTAGGGTGGTGTCATCTGCATGAGATTATTGATATTTGTCCTGGCAATCTTGATTCCAGCTTGTGATTCATCCAACTCAGCATTTCGAAAGATGTACTCTGCATATAAGTTTTTAAAAACATGTGCTACCGGATACTCCCCTCCCCTGCCTCCTCCTTAGCTCCCATTCTGATTTTAGTAATCTGGGGTAGGACCTGAACACTGCTTTTCTCCCCCAGGCTCCTTGATCTACTGCCCAGTCCTGTCCTATGAGAACCACAGGATTAGATTTTTTAAGGCCTCTGCCATCTGAGGGACTATCAGAAAAGCAGTATAAGCTAAGGAGCTTGTATGGGCTCCCCCACTGGGGCTTCCTTGATGGTCTTATGANGTCCTGTCCTATGAGAACCACAGGATTAGATTTTTTAAGGCCTCTGCCATCTGAGGGACTATCAGAAAAGCAGTATAAGCTAAGGAGCTTGTATGGGCTCCCCCACTGGGGCTTCCTTGATGGTCTTATGATCTAAAAGAACTGCTCAACTGGAAGACATTTTTGCCCATCCCCCACCCCCACCCAGGGCATGTCTGTCCACCCGAGGACATTTGGGGTTGGCATCTGGGGAAGGCGTTGCTTTTGGCATCCTGTGGGTAGAGGGCAGGGATGCAGCCCCTGTGTTAATTTCCTAGGGCTACTGTAACAAAGGACCACAAACTGGGTGGCTTAAAACAACAGAAGTGTATTGTCTCACAGTTCCGGAGGCTCAAAGACTAAAGTCAAGGTATTGGTAGGTTAGTTCTTTCTGTAAGGGAGAATCTGTTCCCAGCCTCTCTCTGGACTGCTGGTGTTTGCTGGCAATCTTTGGTATTCCTTTGTATCACTCCAGCCTTGGCCTTCGCGTCACACAGTGCCCTCTCTGTATGTTCCTGAACTCATCTTTTTATAAGGCCACAAGTCATAGTGGATTACAGCCCACCCAACTCCAGTCTGACCTCAACTAATTCTACCTACATTGACACTATTTCTTTAAAAAAAAAAAGGTCACATTCTCAGGTACTGGGCATTAAGGTTGCAACATACCTTTTTAGAGGAACAGAACTCAACCCATAACAGCCCCCTAACATAGAATTATCCAGCCCAAAATGTTATCAGTGCTGCTGTTAAGAGACCCTGTTCCATAGAGTCTATGGATGAAACCCAGGGAGGTTAGTTATGATAAGAACAGGGCAGATAGGGGTCCAGGATCCGCGAAGTTGAAAATGAGCAGGAACACCATTCATAGAGAGGGTCATAGGCAGTGGGCTCCCTTCAGATTGGAATATGGACGCTTAGGGCTATATGTGACCACATCGGGGTGAAAGAGCTCGAGAAACACTGTGCTCACTGGGGCAGAAGCAGAAGTGTGGACCAGCCCCTCTGCTCATTCCCCTTTCACCTGACCCCCATTTCCTTGGGTCAGGCACATCTTCTGTCTGCCCTTTTCAGGATAGAACAGAAGAGAAGGTAAATCCACAAGCCCCAAGATTTTCAGCAGTATTTTCAAACCGACTGTCTTTCTCCAAAGGCTTGCCTTCTCCCTCTTTCTGCCCACTGCCTCCCACCAACAGCCAAACATAGAAAATGGAAAACAGGAAAAACAGCAACAGTGCAAATTTACTCTTTTGAGAGAGAACAGCATTTTGGGTACATCTCCCCACCTTCCCAATCTCTTGAATTGCCAAACCCTGCAGCAGGTGGCCTTACTTATCTCTGTTCCATGGAAATCCTGTCTCACCAACCGCTATTTTTTTGGCTTCAAGAATCCCATGTGAGAATGAACTTCTATAGGGCCAGGCTACTGGGCAATCCACAAATTCATATCTGAACACTTAGGTCTGCCTTCTTCACTTCTAAAACATTTTTGTCCTCATTCTTCTTTTGGGGTTACATGTTCCCCTCCATTATTTTGCCCATTTGAGCTGAGTGATGAGGAGGAAGGAGGGGAAGGGTAGCCAGGGTGGAGACTGTGTTATCAAATTCCCATAGTGCTGGGGTGGTGGGTTGCTTCCCAGCAGCAATATAGTTGCCAGCTGGCTGCATCTGGGACTTGCTTAGTGGGAAAGGGATTAAATGCTTCCCTCTGCAGTCTTCAGAGCTTTGTGTCTGCATGGTACTCTCCTGGTTTTGATCTTCTAATTGCTCAGCTCCCTAGGGCTCTTCTCACTCTTCTTTTAGCCCCATCCTGAGGCCTCTCAGTCCCTTCCTGTATATACCATCTTCTTTTGTTCAGTCTGAGCATCAGGCCTGGCCCAGTCTCTGCCATCTACTGCTGTCTCTGCCCTGGAGGCATAGGTGGGAAGAGTCAAGGAGAAAGTCCCTTGCTTTGTGTCTCAGTCCCCNTCCATTTCTCATCTCAAATTTCCTATTAAATTAGGTGTACATTCTGCAATGGACACAGTCACATACTTTCTTCTCCTTTCTTCCTGGTTTCAACCTTGTTTAATAATTCACAAATTTTCTACCAAATCATTTGGTTCTCTAAGTTAGCTTGGATCTCTGATTCCTTTATGAGAATTCAGATTCTCTAAGGTTTCACAGCATCTCCTACTTCTCCTATCCTGGGAGTACTTCCTCTTCCAGACACCATTTGCCTTCTCGTGGAATGCACAGTATCCTGGTCATAAGAGAGTTTCAAGTCTTGGTTCCATACAGCTGTAGAAACCCATTCAGTAGGTACGTTCCTCCTGATGTTGTTGCTGTGTGTACTGTCATGTCTGACTCTTTGTGACCCTATGGACTGTAGCCCACCAGGCTCCTCTTTCCATGGAATTTCCCATTTCCTCCTCCAGGGGATCTTCCTGACCCAAGGACTGAACCCTCACCTCTTGCGTCAGCTGCATTGGCAGGTGGATTCTTTACCACTGCACCACCTGGGAAGCCTACCCCCAAGGATTTTCCCAGCCCCACAGATCTATCTGTGAAGCTTCCTTCTGTGTAGAGCAGTGGTTCTTAATGGTTGACAGAGATGGTTTGAGTATGGGAGATGGTGTTTTACTTTCTTCTTTTTAAAAAATATTTCTTTCTTTCTTTCTGGCTGTGTCAGGTCTTAGTTGCAGCATGTGGCATCTCTCATTGTGGCTAGCAGGCTCCAGAGTGCATGGGCTCAGTAGTTAGGCTCAGTGTTGCCACACCTGGGCTTAATTACTCTGTGGCATGTGGAATCTGAGTTCCTCAGCCAAGGATCAAAACCATGTCCCCTGCAATAAATGGCAGACTCTTATTTAATACAAATTTATTTGTTTTTAATTGGAGGATAATTGCTTTACAATATTGTGTTGGTTTCTGCCATATATCAACATGAATCAGCCATGGGTACACATATGTCCCCTCCCTCTTGAACCTCCCTCCTGCCTTCCACCCCAAAACGTGGATTCTTAACCACTGGACTGCCAGGGAAGTTCCTAAGATGGTGTCTTTCAAAGGTAGACATATCAATAATTGCTAACCCACTGTCTGCCAGATTCAATCCTTATGCTGACATGTCTTTGTTCTTCCCTTCTCCTTGAGATGATGTAGTCTCTACTAACTGTTAGAAGAGTATTGTGAGAGGAGGTGCAGATATATATGATACTTGGGAAAGAAAGGAATGACTCTTCAGGGGAAACAAAATGAGAAGTGAATCAGAGCTGATATGGCCACTCACAGTCACAGAAAGGCTGAGATCGAGGCTCTAGATCTTCTTGTGTAATTGGCTCACAGTTGGAGAGTATTCAAGCTGAATTAGAAATATTAGGGTAAAGGGTGAGTGTTACATAGAAAAAAATAAGGAATACACTAAGCTCAGCTTTCTGAAATGTTAAAAGTAATAAAATTAATAATGTATGTGCTCCTTACTAGGTGCTTTATTTTCACAACTAAAAGGAAGGTATGATTTGCCTCATGTGGATAAGCGAACTGACCTTGAGGAAAGCCAACTCTCCAGGCCAAGGTCAGAGAGAAAGGGAGAAACAGAGCCGTGACGTAGACCCAGGTCCATTTCCGCTCTTCCCCTTTCACTCTGTTTGTTCTACAGCACTAACAAAATTCATGCTAAGAGTGAAGGGGCCCCTAACCTTCAGATATCATGACTTTAGTCTGAGTCACAAATACAGCAGGAAAAGAAAGTAGAGCCTGTGTATTTAGATTGTGTTGCTTCTAAAATTGCCTCAAACATTTTGTTGAGAATGAATGGCTAATTAGCCCAAATTAAACTGATTAGTGACAGGATAAATATTGACATCAGATAACTAATACTTAAGGCCATACATATAGATATCTTAATTTCCAAGGTTGACTTAATATTTCATATGCACAGTCACTGATGAATTTCTTTGGCTTGCCTGAATGTGTTGCAAAGCTGATTATCAATGATTCTTTTCATACTAATAGCTACCAGTTATTGAATTTTGCCCTGGGCCAGGGACTGTGTTCAGCAGTCACATGGATCATCTCATTTAATGCTCACAACACCTTTATGAGTTGGGAAGATCATTATTCCACCCTCTTTATTGTGAAATGTAGGCTCAGAGACTAAGTTAACTTGTCTAAGACTCTACAGGTAAAATCGTATTGATTCACAGCAATCATTGGGCTAAAACACACACTTGGCATTTCAAACATTAGGATGATGTAATATCTCTTGAAAAGAAATGTCATTTACAAGTCAAATACATTGAAATCATCATTCTATGATCAAAATTCAAACACAATGAAGAGTAGTTCAGCAAATATTATATGCTT
>SJYS01015770.1:0-17610 GCA_006410695.1 Philantomba maxwellii
GATGTTGGCAATTTGATCTCTGGTTCCTCTGCCTTTTCTAAAACCAGCTTGAACATCAGGGAGTTCACAGATTACGTATTGCTGAAGCCTGGCTTGGAGAATTTTGAGCATTACTTTACTAGCATGTGAGATGAGTGCAATTGCGCGGTAGTTTGAGCATTCTTTTGCATTGCCTTTCTTTGGAATTGGAATGAAAACTGACCTTTTCCAGTCTTGTGGCCACTGGTGAGTTTTCCAAATTTGCTGGCATATTGAGTGCAGCACTTTCACAGCATCATCTTTCAGGATTTGAAACAGTTCAACTGGTGTATGCTATACCCACAGAATTAACTCCTAAGAGTGAAATCAGTGGGTTAAAGGGAACACACGTGATAGTTTTACTGACTATTGCCCAGCTACTCTCAGCAGAAGGCCCTAACATTTTCAATAATAGAGTCTGAGATTTCCGTGGGGGTGGGGGAGATGGCCTGCATTCCCTGCCGCTCTACCAGAGGAAATTCCTAAAGGAGGGACTTCAGAATCCCAAATGAACCCCACAGGCTCTCTCAGCAAAAGCCTGATGAACGGCTCAGTTATTTACATTCCCTTCTGGTGACATCATGGGGCCGGCCAAGGCAGTTCCGGGAAGGCCAGCCAGCAACAAACTCACCAAATAAGGGTTGAGGCTCGGGAGAAAAAAGGATGGTAGCTGGCAGGTCTGAGGCGGGAGAGTTCCCAGGGGAGGCTCTCAGGCCCGGCCTGGCAGGAAATCATCTGCCTGGCTGGACTGGGAAACCTCTGCTCTTTCCCACAAGAATGCTAACAATGGGCCAGGGTGTGGGCCCAGACAGGAGGCCCGGGAGGCTCCCCTGCCTCCCACAAGAGAGGTTTAAAGACATAGAGAGACCTTTACCAACATCTACTGCTCTCATGCCATAGGCCAGGCACTGTATTAGGTGCTATTTGGACTCGATCATGTTTATTCCCAAAGGAAGTGCACAGGGGATGTCGGAACAAGAATTCCAGGCCCAGAATGGCTGCCTCCAAAGTCCAAACTCATCCCACAGTGCATGATACTGACTCATCCCTGGGGAGAGCAGGAGAAAGGACAGGAGGAGAGGAGATATCCCAGAAGACCCCACAGTGGGCTGGGTCTCCCCACTCCTCGAGGCCCCATCAGAGGGGGCTGCTCACCTTCCCAGCTCCTCTCCCATCTCATAGTGGTCTTCCACATCCTCCTGCCTGAATGTTGACATGGTGGCCGGTCTGCCTTCCAGCGTCTTCCACCCCAGTACAAACCTGGTCAGTGGTCCGGGAATAGTACCTCACGGAGTCCTCTCGCTGTGACCCTGGAGGAGACAGAGAAATAGAAAAGGACTGAGATGCCAGTCATTACTTCTGGGTCAAAGGATCGATCAGCATCCCCCAAATAGGTTTCAGATCCACCATGCTGAAATTCCACCTTTCCTGTAGAAGGCACTTGCATTTGGTGGGCGGGGTGCTTTCATGCGTCATCTCATTTAGATACCACACTGCCCCAGGGGTCAGTGTTAGCCGGGTTTGTGCCACTTACACCCCCGTAACTCCCAGGAGCCATAGATCTGTGGTTCTGCACACAAAACCCCAGTCTTTTTCTGCCTCTTCCTTCTAGACTTCTCCCAATCTCATCCATAGCCCCCAAATTCCTATAAGTTTTCCCACACTCTTCACACCCCCAAACCCTGGGACAACCTGATTCTCTGCCGATTTACGACACACTCCCATCTCCCAGTCCCTCAGCAAACTTAACCCCTCCTCCTCCTTACCCACTGCCCCCACATGCCCTCCCCTCCTCGGCTGGTCACTAAGACCCTCTGCGGCGCTGGGCTTACCCCATCTCTTGCCCCCGCCTTCCTGAATTTACCAGGAACTGAACAATGGCTTCCTAGCTCCTCCAAGGCCCTAACCCATTCTTGCTCCCTCTGACCTCCGCCGTGCTAACAAAGTTAACTTCCTCCTCCCCCTTCCTCGAAGACACCGCTTTCAAGTTTCAAAGGCCCCCGCCCCAAGCTCCACACCCACAACGGAACCCCGCAAAGGGCCACATCTGAGTCTCCTCCATGATCCTTCGCCCCCAACCTTCTCACAAGCTCCAAGGCAGACCCCTACGGCTTCCTTCAGAGACGCCGCCAAGATTCCCCCAACCCCTAACGTCCCGGCTCCAGCGTCCCAGAGGCCGCCACGCCCCTCACAGGCCCCGGCCCAGATCCTTCTCCCGTCCAGTCATCCCATGGGTCCCCCAAAGTACCCCCTACTAAGTCTCCCAGGACGCCCTCCCCCGGCAGCCTCGGACCGAGTCTGCTCCGCACCCTCGACCCCACGCCGCGGACCTGTCCCTCAGCCGCGCTGGCGAGCGCCGCGTCCTCAGGCCCCGCCGCCTTGGCCGCCGCGACGCGCCAACCCTTGCGTCGTCACCGTGCCCGCCAGAGCCCGCCCCCGAAAGGTGGATCTCACCGCCCATTGGTCAGCACACACAGCGCTCGTGAATCCCCGCCCATCGCCTCCTTTCAGGCCCCAGCCCACGGGCGTCCGGCCCTCCTCGCCAAAATGAGGCCTCGCCTTTGGTACAGGCTCGCCTCCCACAGCTGATTGGCTGTAAAGAACGTCGGTCAAATTTACGGAAGTCGGCCTCCCGACTTCCGATCCCTGGACCGCCCCGCCCCTTCTCCTCTGACCGGGGTCCTGAAGCTGGGAAGTAGGATGCTGAAGTCCTGCATCCCTGTTCCTGCCTTTCTTGGGAGTGAAATACGCGAATCCTATGCCTAGCTCCGTCTAGTCAGTTCAGTTCAGTTCAGTGGCTCAGTCGTGTCCTACTCTTTGCGACCCCATGAATCGCAGCACGCCAGGCCTCCCTGTCCATCAACTCCCGGAGTTCACTCAGACTCACGTCCATCGAGTCGGTGATGCCATCCAGCCATCTCATCCTTGGTCGTCCCCTTCTCCTCCTGCCCCCAATCCCTCCCAGCATCAGAGTCTTTTCCGATGAGTCAACTCTTCGCATGAGGTGGCCAAAGGATTGGAGTTTCCGCTTTAGCATCAGTCCTTCCAGTGAACACCCAGAACTGGTCTCCTTCAGAATGGACTGGTTGGATCTCCTTGCAGTCCAAGGCACTCTCAAGAGTCTTCTCCAACACCACAGTTCAAAAGCATCAATTCTTCGGCGCTCAGCCTTCTTCACAGTTCAACTCTCACATGCATACATGACAACTGGAAAAACCATAGCCTTGACTAGACGGACCTTAGTCAGCAAAGTAATGTCTCTGCTTTTAAATATACTATCTAAGTTGGTCATAACTTTTCTTCCAAGGAGTGTCTTTTAACTTCATGGCTGCAATCACTGTCTGCAGTGATTTTGGAGCCCTCAAAAATAAACTCTGACACTGTTTCCACTGTTTCCCCATCTATTTCCCATGAAGTGATGGGACCAGATGCCATGATCTTAGTTTTCTGAATGTTGAGCTTTAAGCCAACTTTTTCACTCTATTTCACTTTCATCAAGAAGCTTTTTAGCTCCTCTTCACTTTCTGCCATAAGGGTGGTGTCATCTGAATATCTGAGATTATTGATATTTCTCCAGGCAATCTTGATTCAGCTTGTGCTTCTTCCAGCCCAGCATTAGACGGTAAAGCGTCTGCCTGCAATGCAGGAGACCTGGGTTCGATCCCTGGCAACCCACTCCAGTATTCTTGCCCGGAGAATTCCATGGACTATAGCCTACCAGGCTCCAGGCTCCAGTCCATGGGATCGCAGTCGGACAAAACTGAGCGACTTCACTTCACTTCTTCACTCTGCATATAAGTTAAATAAGCAGGGTTGCTAAGCTGCTTCAATTGCGTTCGATTCTGCATAGCTAGCCAGTCCCCACTGTCCATGATACTCCAGGCAAGAATACTGGAGTGGGTTGCCATTTTCTCCTCCAGGGGACCTTCCCAACCCAAGGATCAAACCTACGTCTCAAGTCACTTTGCATTGTCAGGTGGGTTCTTAACCACTAGTGATAAACCTGGGAAGCTGTTAGCCATGTTGCAAATACATAAAGATACAAACTAGGATAGGTGTTGCCATTAAATGCTTGAGGATTGTTTTATGACTCCTTTTAGGCTCAAGATACATAAGAACTAGCATTGATTGAGCTTTATTGCATACCAATCAACAACGTGAAGTAAAATATTTTACTAGTTCTATACTTGGGGAAACAGACCCAGAGAGGTTAAGTAACCCACCCAGAGTCACACAGCCAGTGTGAACTGAGATTCATTCCCAGAGAGGCGTGAACCCAAAGCCCACACTGAACCACTTCAGATACCATCCAACACAGGCCATCCTCTGGTCATGATAGTCCCAACCTCATGCAATTCCACTTCACAACTTGCCTTCTTTGCCTCACACCTCATCCTCGCTTAAGCTTTGACATGAAAGCTCTTCTTCCAACCTGGGGACCACCTTCCTCCACTAAACCCAAAGCACACTTCACAGCTAAAGCAGCACTTTCTCTCACATTCGTTTTTCCCTATTGTTTTCTCATTGAGCTGGTACATTTGTCCCCACTAAAGAACCAACAGATATATTATTAACCAGTCCTTACTGAACTTTCTCCCATCTTTTGTCCCAGGATCACGTCCTATTTGTCTTCTTAGGTTCCTGTGCTTTGAGTCTCATTTCCAGGGGTTTTGAAGATTGGTCTGTTCCCTCAATGTGGATTTGTCTTGATGTTTTTCTCACAGTTAAAACTGAAGAGATGAGCTTTGGGAAGACCATGTGGTGCCATACCATCATGGGGACTTACCACTGATGTTGATCTTGGTCATCTGGCCCTAGGCAATATTCACCAGGTTTCTACTCTGCCTCCCTCTTCACACTTACCACCAGGTGGCTCAATGGTAAGGAATCTGCCTGCTACACAGACTAGAATTCCATCCCTGTGTAGAAAAAAACCCCTGGAGAAGGTAATGGCTACCCACTCCAGTATTCTTGCCTAGGCCTGGGGGGCTTCAGTCTACAAGGTTGCAAGAGACAGAACTTAGCAACAGCATAGAAGTAGCCACGAGGGAAGCTTAAAGTTAAATCGCTCAGTCGTGTCTTTGCAACCCTGTGGACTTTAGCCAACCAGGCTTCTGTCCACAGGATTCTCCAGGCAAGAATACTGGAGTGGGTTGCCATTTCCTTCTCTGGGGGATCTTCCCGACCCAGGGATCGAACCCCGGTTTCCCCCATTGCAGGCAGACACTTTAACCTCTGAGCCACCACAGGGAGGATGGGTCCAAAGTGAGCACCCAGGCAATCTTCCAAGCCTGCACGGACTGCTACAGCACCACCAGTGTCAATTATGTAAATATTGGGTTTGCCAAAAGTTCAGTTTATTGCCCTGACNCGGTTTCCCCCATTGCAGGCAGACACTTTAACCTCTGAGCCACCACAGGGAGGATGGGTCCAAAGTGAGCACCCAGGCAATCTTCCAAGCCTGCACGGACTGCTACAGCACCACCAGTGTCAATTATGTAAATATTGGGTTTGCCAAAAGTTCAGTTTATTGCCCTGACATCCAAACAAGCCTATTTTGCCAACCCAGCACTCAGTTCTTGAGGCACACTGCTCCCATTTCTAATGCTTAGGGGACACATGGGCAAAGTGGCTGCCCCTGTGGACAGCACAGATGTCTGGCTGGCCTTGTGACAGGTGGACTCCTGGACTGTCACTTGGACACTCAACCCTGTACTGGAATTATCACCGATGGCCTTACTCACTGGCCTAGGGAGCCCATTCGAGCCTGAGCAGATTAAGACAGACCATGTACACACACACAAACTCCACCATGTTGAGTTTATTATTCCAATGGCACTAATACAGCTGGAGGTGCTCAGTGACACTGTGCGGGCGGGGTTCCCTGCCTTCTAGCTTCTGTCCAAAGAGAACATCTATCCTCTTTGTTTCTTGCCCCCTTCTGGAGGAAAATCCACTAGGGGCCATTTACCCAAATAAACCTCTTAATGCGTTTATTTTTAACTTTTTTTGACATTAAGTTTCCCTCTCAACAAAAAAGTATTGGTTGTCCCATCCCCTCCCCCATCCCCACCGGCCAGATAAGTCCCTGCTCCGAGGGCACTTGTTGCCCCTGAAATCTGGAAATAAATATCGAAAGAAACAGCATCAAGTGTTCATGTTGAGTGATGGCACGAAGTGGGCCCCAGAAACCTGTCAGGCAGAGCATTACTGGGTCTGGACAGCCTCGAGGTGTTGTGGAGAATGTGGGGGCTTGTTGCTGTGGTCACTTGTCCCTGGGCGCGGGGGCTGCGCCAAGTCCCACCCAGTGGCGGGCTAAGCAGAGGCCGCCTACAACTTGTCCAGGAAGTTGTCCAGGGCTGGGATGCCTTCCTTCAGGCCTTTGCGCTTGCGTGTCTCCGCCACCACCTGACTGGGGCGGCTGGTGTTGTCAAAGGGGTCACCGGGCAGGATCTGCCAGTGGTCAAACACACACTGGGGGAAGGCCTGGCCGCCCGTGTTGGACCTCAGGTCAGCGGTGAAGCCTGCAGAAGGGGCAAACAGTTCTCACTGGGAAGCCCAGGTATGTGCCTCACGGTCCCCTGGCCGAGACCAGAAAACAGAGACTCACACCAGAGGATCCCGGAAGTCGTGTTAGACGTTAACCCCATTATCCTACACTTCACCCGAAGGTTCCCTCAAGGGCTACTGATTAAAGAGTGAGGCAGGGCTGGCCCTTCCTAGGCCCCATCTGCACCTTCTGAGGATGAGCCAGATCTCCAGCATGGCTGCGCTTAGATCCACAGGCCGAGGCCTCTCCACTAAATCAACAGTCCTGAGACCCACATGAGAGATAGGTCATCCCCTCCTTCACAACTGTGCTGCAAAAAACTGCAGGAGGCAGCTCCCCTCATGATGAGAGAGGATTGGCCAGGGCTCTGTCTGCTGGGCTCCACCCCGAAGGCAGCGGGCATCTGAGGACCACGCCAGACTGGTACTCACCAAAAGACTCATTGACGGGAAGGTAGGCCTTCACAACAAACATGGGGGTGCCGGCCACCTGGGTCTCCTCAAAGACGTGGCCCCGCTTTCTGTTCAGGACACCGTAGATGCCACCCACCACTTGTTCCGGACACTGTCAGGCAAAAAAGGGCTCTGAGCAGCTGCTGGGCAGGACAGAACCCAAAACAGCAGCTGGGGGTTCCTGGCCCAGCCCCCTTACCTGGATCTCCACAAGATAGATAGGCTCCATGAGCCGGGGCTGGGCAGTCAGCACACTGGCATACAGGCAGCGCCGAGCTGTGGGGATGATCTGGCCACCCCCACGGTGGATGGCATCAGCGTGCAGCGTCACGTCATGGACGTCAAAGCGCACGCCCCGCATATTCTCCTCGCACAGCGCCCCCTATGGAGGAAGCAGGACCATCGTCAAGAACCCACCTCCACAGCAGCTCTGAGGGACAGGCTGGCCACAGCTGTCTGTTCCCAAGACCACACACAATCCCATCTCACCCACTGACTGGCTCTGCAGTGCTGTGTCTGAGCACCCCCTCACCTCCTTAGTGGCCCACTGGAAGCCAGCCACCACACTGTCCTTGATTTCATTGAGGTACTGTACACCCTTGGTGATGTCCGTGAGGATGTTGGGGCCCGTGCCATCAGGGCCGAAGCACCAGATCTTACGGGCCTCGGCCACGTCCCACTCATACTTCTCAGCCAGGTAGCGGGCCCGCTGCTTGAGCTCCTGGCGGGCGGACACCTCGCCCTTGTCGATGTCCTCAGCCAGGCCATCAGGGAAGGGCCGCGCCTTCATGTAAAGCCTATTGTGCTTGTTGGGGGACTTGGACAGGCAAAGCACGTTCGACTCCTCGCTGACAGTCTCCCGGTACGAGACAACTGGGTCAGATTTCTGTAAGAGGAATGTGCAAGGTCAGGTCTACCCCAGAAAGCAGACACCCCAGAAAAACACCTTCCTAATGATACCTGCTTCACACTGGCAGAGAATAGAGAACAGAACAGGCTCCACCTGACTTCACGTATAACGGGTGTGCAGCTAGCTACTCGTTAAATGCCCACTGCCAACAGGGCTAGCTAAATACACTTCTGGTAAAACTATATGTTCAGTATTAATTGAAGAATAATTGCAAACATACAAGTTCAAGATCCAATTTCAGTTTAGTTTCCTTATTTAGAAAAAAAACATGAAAAAACTGTCGATTTCCTGAAGAACGGAAACTTTCATTCCTGTAACTAAAAAGGTTTAACAAGGAAAAACAGCACGTAAAGAAACCCGAAACCTCGGCCAAGCAGACACAGATCTGAGCTCATTTTTATGAAAAAAGCAGAAAATGGAAACCAGGGTGCACCAGCTGGGGGTGGTGGGGTCACCTACAGAACCTCAGTGTCTGTCCTTTACCGTTTTTTTTTTTTTTTTCTGTAAACTTGTTAGCAGAAGTTAACAGACCCCTCACACTCCAACCCTGCCTGCGCATCCAAAGAGCTGATGTCACAATAGCACATATTATCTGGCAAGAAAGGGCAGAAGGAAGGAGAACCGAGTGACCCCCACCAGCGGGACCCTCAGAGCCCACCCAGGTCGTGCTCTCCATCAGCTCTCTTGGTATAGGACATGCAAGCCTCCAGCTGTCACTGTGTGGCAGCGCCAACCTCACCTTGATGGGGATGCAAGCGTGATCCTCCTCCAGGTCCTTGAGGCAGATCTCCAAGTGCAGCTCCCCAGCCCCTGCGATAATGTGCTCCCCGGACTCCTCGATGATGCACTGCAGAAGGCCAAGTGTCAGCCCAACACTGACCCCAGGACCAAGCGGTAACCCAAGGGATTCCAGAGGACAAGTGGAAAGTCAGCTCCAGCTGGACAAGGTGGACTCCCAACACAGGGTTTAGGGGGAAGGTATCAGGGCCCATTGTACTAGTTTTCAACATTAACCTTCTAAAAAGAGCCTCAGGGTCCAACCAGTCTGAAGAGACTGTATCAAAGTTGGATTCCTGGGTGGAAAACCACCATTTAAATGGGCGGGAGTTCTGCCAGGTCAGCCCAGTCACACCACATCAACAAGTCAACAAGCCACTGGGGCAGGTGTCACCTCTGGCCAAGGGCCACCCACCTGCACCATGGGGTCCGACTTGGCCAGCCGCTTCAGACCTTCCACCAGCTTAGGCAGGTCGGCCGGGTTCTTGGCCTCCACAGCGACCCTGACAACAGGGCTCACGCTGAACTTCATCACCCGCATGTTGTGGGCATGCTCGAAGGTGGTGATGGTGCCAGTCTTCACCAGGAACTGGTCCACGCCCACCAGGCCCACAATGTTGCCACAAGGCACATCCTCAATGGGCTCCACGTAACGGCCCATCATCAGGATTGTCCTGGGGAAGGGGGAACAACACAAAAGATGTCAACACACTAGCACTTATGTGGCAGATCCCCAAGTCACCAGACAAGCCTCCCTTGTTTTTTTGGTAGTACCACACTGCATGTATTAATTTCTGAACCAGCAATTGAACCCAAGCCTCCTGCAGTGGAAGCACAAAGTTCCCCTCCTTTGAGCCTATGGCTGTCTTCATGTCTAGAGGGGCAGAGCCAACTCACCAGGGGCCAGTAACCCAGTGACATCTCAGAGATGGTTCTGGCTCTATCACCAGAAGACCAGGCAAAGTGCTGCTGTGCCTATGCAAGCCTCTGCATCCTAGCGCAGTCAGGGCCTCAGAGAGCCCCACACCTGCAGCGGTTGACTGGGGAGCACCACCCTCAACTGAGGTTTTTGGGATCAGGGCCTGCTCTCGAGGTACCTTAACTATCCTATCACTCTAATTTGCTACCTGCTTCCCAGCTCAGGACTGTGTCACACTGAGAATCCTTAGTTGGGAGGAAGAGTACTATTTTCTGGTGCTTCCCTCCCCCCAGCAGGTCTCTTACATTCAGATGACCCCATCCTTCCCCCCTCACTGATGGAGGAGGAGCAGGAGGCTGTTTGGTCCCCTCTAACTCCCTGAGTACCTCACCTCTGGATCGGCTTCAGGTACAGGTCCTCCTTCTTCCCAGGAGTATAGTTGGGTCCCATAATGCGGACCTTCAGGCCAGTAGACACCAGCCCTGAGAAGACCCGGCCAAAGGCATAGAACCGACCTTTGTCAGAGGTCGGCACCATTTTGGAAATGTACATCATGAGAGGGCCTTTGGGATCACAGCTTTTAATGCCTGAGAAGAGAAATGAAACCCCCAAAGGGAAAACGTGATTTCATGGCAGCTCAGCTTTCCAAACTGAGGCTCTGTCCAGCATCAGGCCCCCGGGGTGCAGGCAGGCCCCACATACCCATGGCTGCCTCATCATCTGGGGGACCCTCGTACAGGAGCTCACAGCGGTACTTCTGGGCCGTCACAGGGGAAGGCAGGTGGATGGTGATCATCTGCAGCAGGGCGTCCCCAGCAGGCAGCCAGCGGCGCATCACAGCCTAGAGTAGAGGATGTGAGGGGGAAATATTAGCAAGAGATCAGAAAGAAAATCAACACAAGCAGCTCCAAGAAGGTGGGACTCCAGGGAGAGCCTCTCCACTCACCTTCAGAAGTGGTTTGCCCTCCTTGTCCTTATCCTCACTGTCCAACTTGATGTCCAGTTTTTCAATTAGTTTTGCCGTCTCCTCTTTCTTGAAGTTCATGATTGCATCAAACACCTAACATGCAGGAAAGACGGCAAAGTGGGTTTGGGAACATACTTGAAGTCTGCAGTTACATGTTAGAGCCTGAAGGGCATGGATGGAGCAGGGCCAAAGCTGCAAAAATCCTCACTTACCATCAAACGCCTCACTTAATCTAGCAAGTAAGGAAATCTCTCAACAGACTTAAAAAAACCCACCCTAAGTAAGTGGGCACATTCTCACTGAAAACTCACTGGCTTACAATAGTCAGTCCTTTCTGCCACATCTCGCCTGCTGCCCAGTCAAGGAGGCTGACTGACCCCAAGATGCAGCTCAAGAATGTGGGAGACCTGCTAGCCAGGGCTGAACTGGGGGCCTTCTGATCTCATGCTGTCTCATCCTTGTTTCAGGAGCTGACATGCAGCCTGGCCCTGCCTTGCCTTGTGGCATCTTGCCATCAATTGCAGCAGGTTTGGTACCAGACTGTCTGGGGAGCCCAAGGATAGCCCTGGGAATGGGTATCTACCAAGCTTACACTGGCTCACCTTGAAGATTGGGTCCAGGATGAGCTGGCAGAACGTCCGTGGCAGCTTCTTGCCATCAGGGCTGTTGGCTGACTTGCTGAACTTGCCGGTGGCTGGATCAAAGTACCTGTTCGGAGAACACCCAAGAGTTAAGAGAAATCAGAGGCGGGGGAGGGGGGTAACCTGGGTGGGAATGACCCTATAGACACTTGAGCTGTGTCTCGAACACTTACCGGTCTCCCCACAGCTTTTTCATCATGTCCTCCACCTTCTTGGCCCGCTCAGCAGGCCCTAGCTGTCCCTCGCCCTTGGCGGCAAACTTGGCCACATACATCTCTGCAAACTGCTTCAGGGTAAAGGCCCAACCATGGAGACCAGACCCGAAGCCAACAGTACCAAGGACGGGGTCGATCTGCAAGAACAGGAGACAATTTAGCTGGAATAGATGGACGGAAACCACAGCTACAAAATCCCCAGGCACTCCACGCCTCAGACCTTAGATTTCTTCAGTAGCCATCAGGTCAAAGTGAAGAAATTTTAGTCATCATGTACAGGGTACCCAACCCCCTGGGGGGGGGGTGTGCAAAGATCCCACAGGGACTGCCCCATGCACCTGTCAGCAAGCAGGGAGAGCCACTACCTCACCTCCCCAAAAGTCCAGATTTCCTGTCACTTTAAGGTTCCTTGGATTCCCAGCTTCCACCTCTCAAGAATCCCCAGGAAGTCACTGATTCAGAAGCAGTTCCCCAGGGGCAGCCCAAGACCACAGCCCTTCCAGTCTGCCCCACGGGAGCAGTGAAAGGGGCTACTACGATCACAGCAGAGAAAAGTACCCTAAACCCAGCAGTCAGGCTGTCCTACCATGATGTTGCCCATGGGGCCACTCTCGCCCTCGCCATAGGTGGAGATAATGACGTTGACATTCTCCACGATGCGCTGGAAGGTTTGGTAGAGCTCCTCAGGCTCCAGCTGCAGCTCAAGCAGGGCCCGGTCCATCTTGTTCATCATCAGCACTGGCTTGATGCGCTCGGCGATGGCCTGGCGCAGCACTGTCTCTGTCTGCACACACACACCTGCAGACCAGCAGGGGATGAGGCGGCTCTTGCAGCCAGAGAAGGGACAGCCCCAGGTTCCAAGCCGTCCTAGGGGGTGCCCACTGCTTACCCGACACACAGTCCACCACCACCAAGGCACCGTCAGTGACACGGAGCGCGGCTGTCACCTCTGAGGAAAAGTCAACGTGCCCAGGGGAGTCAATGAGGTTGATGAGGAATCCAGAGCCATCCTTGCTCTGCTTGATGAAATTCAAGTCGTTCTCTGAAAGCTCGTAGAAAAGGGAGATGGCCCTGAAACGATGGGGATAGGTCAGCCAGGTGGAAGCCACACCTTAGCCTAGCCTGTGATCAATCAGGTTCCCACCGAAGGGGAGTCAGGATGGACACTCTTCATTCCTAAGTGAGGTTGGGATCCAATAAAAATCCAGGCAGATGCTGCAACCTGTCCCCTCCCCCTGCATTACTCATCCCTAAAGATGAACTTAAGACTCCCAACAGAACAGCCACCGCCATCTAGGACATTTATCTTTGCTGCACCATCTGCCAGGGACAGCCACTTCCCTGGCACCAGAGTCCACCTGGGTCCTCCCAGGCTCTACACACCTGTTGTAAAAAAAGCAGCTACTACATAGAAGCTAGAAATCCCAAAGGCTACTTTTCACCCTTCCCTGCCCTGCAGGGAGGCGAGTCTCAGAGTAAGGACCAAGGACAAACGACTAAATGAAGACAACTGCCATCACTGCTTTTTCTCTGGGGTGGGGGAGGTTCTCACCATGACATCTGGGATCAGAAAACTCACAGGGGACTGCCATGCGCACAGTACGACTTTGGCATTGACCCCGGATGCCAATACCATCCTCAGACTTCTCCAGACATTGCCAAGAGGCCCCAGCTCCCTTCCCCTCCAACCTCCTTAACTCTACCACCCATCACTGTGCCTCTTTCCCTGGAGACAAAGGTGCCCATCCCACTAGATGAAGCTCCATCATCCCTCCCAGTTCAGAAGCCCAGCTCCAAAGTGCTCCTCTCCCCAAAAGCCTGTGGGAAAAGGCCTATGTCTGTCTATCCTTCCTGCCCACTACCAAGGATTCAGACAAGCAGCAACCCCCTTTCCCTGTGGAGATGACACCAGGGGACTTGCTCACGTTGACTTGATAGTGATGCAACGCTCCTGCTCGTCCTTCCGGGTGTCAGTGAAGCGGGTCTCCCCAGCCCGGGCAGAGGCGATGATACCCGCCTTGCACACCAGGGAGTCCGTCAGAGTGGACTTGCCATGGTCCACGTGGGCGATGACAGACATGTTCCGGATGTTGGCCTTCTTGTCCATGATGGCCCGGATCTGGTCTACTGTGAAGTTCACCTGGGCAGGGTAGAGGAGGAGAGGGTCATGACAGGCCAGCACTCCAGGAAGGACCCTTGGCACAGAGACTTTGATCAATAGAGGCTGCAAGGCCCTAGCCAAAAGAGGCTGGTCCCTGGTGCTGCCAACTCCGACCTAAATCCCCCTTTCTTTGTTGACACCCCTTTAAAGATGTCCAACTCACCCTGTCCCTGAAAGCCTGATCTTGACTGTCACACCCAAAGTGACAACTCAGAACGGAAATTGGGGACTAAGTCCCAATGAGTGACAACAGATTCCCTTTATACTACGTAGATACTGGGGTCTCGTGGGTTCCAGCTGAACCTCAAGTGTCCCACTGTGTGGCCACTGGTATACCTCGAGGCTTCCCAACCAAACGGGCTCTCCGAACTCCAAGGTCACCCCTCGCTGGAGTTGTGGGGGTCAAAGCCAACACCCCACTTTTGATTCGTAAATATGCCACCCCCGGTTTGGGGGAGGGAGGGTTGCCCAGCCCTAACAGGCGCGAACCTCCACCTCGTGGCTCCAGGATCAGGTGTTCACAATTGGGAGGTTCAAGAAAGTCAAGAGACCAAAACAACATTACACAGCGGAAGATTGGGCGCTTTTAAAGGTCTTACTCTTCTCTCTTTTAGCCATTTCCAAGACGCCCACGGCTCCCGACAGAAAATCAGACTGAAACTCCCGGCCCGCGGGTTACATAAGGCGGCTCCCCTCTCCCGGCTCGCGCTGCGGCGCCCGCCATTACAGCGTCTGCCACATCATCATAACCCCCCGCCCCGCCTCCGCCCCAGCTTCAGCCGGACCCCGGACCCCGCGAGGCGGCGGCGCCCCCGGAAGCGGAGGTCGCGAGCAGTGCGGCGCGCAGACATGGCGGCAGCCGCTTCACCTGCCCCGGCCCCGCCGCCGCCATGTCTCCTCCCAGTCAGGGAGGCCACAGGTCCCCGGGGTTGGCAGCGCCAGCCCTGCCGAGGCTTCGCTGCCGTTTCAGGCCCCAGGTTGAACAGCGTTGCTCACCATGGTGGCGGATGGCGGTGGATTCTCCCAAGCAGATCCGAGCGAGCTAGGTCGCGCCGAGGATGGCGGCGACGACGGCGGAAGAGAACGCTGACGTCAACACCCGGGACTTTATGGGCCGACGCCGGTTGGGCGGGTCATCTGACCGCGCTTCGGGGGCGGAGCGAAGCGACGCCGCGCGCAAGCGCATGAACACCCTCCCCACCACCACCCCGCCCGGGTAACCCCTTAGGCGGCGGCCGGGCTGCTCTAATACCGAGGGTCTGCATTCCATGCTTGGATTTCCCCGGGGGCGTGGTTGCCTCGAGCTGAGTGCACGCCTCCAGGATGCAATACTTAGATGCAAAAAGCGAAGAGTGGCATTTTAGCTGAGACTATTAACCATATCTTAGCAACTATATCATTTTGCAAAGTGCCAAGCACTTCAGTGAAAAGGATACTACGATGTGAATAGGGTCTGTGGATTGTACTAAGATTAAGGTTTGATATGATGTAAGATAACTGACAGTACTAGGTCCGGGACTGGGAGAAGAGTACTTGGACCTCTGGACTAGTTCTGCAGTCACCCGTCTTTAATTATTTCTTAAAACAAAAAACCTTTTCAAAAGCAGATATTAATCACCCACTTCTCCCACAAAGACAAATTCACCGTCTACTACGCCAGGCATTGCTATAAGTTTTGTGGATAAAACAGTAAATAAAACACCTTATCAGCTCCATCACTTTAAGTGTTCTTACTTTAGATATGCAGGTTTTTCTATGCTTCAGTTTATCTGCGCAACGGGATGATCAATACTACTTCTTTGTTTGAGGGAGAGTAAAATTCACTAAATACATTTAGAGGGATTAGCACCGAGTCTGACACAGTTCTCAATACACCTCAGTTATTTCTAATTAGTTATCGTTACCATTATAGATCACATTTTAGGGATTGGCTTGCTGCGTCGCAAGCGTGGGAGCTAGGAGCTTTTCCACATGCGCAATCTCATTTTCTACTTCATTTTCTCTCCAGGGGGAGGCGCAGGAACACTATTTTGTATTCGTGTCCTGATCTGACCCTAAGAAACCGTTGTATATCAGATCTTCTACTCCAGGGAAAGAATTGGCATGTAATTCAGGATCTTTATTCTTTATAAAGAGCCCAGCTCAATGCCTGGTACACAGTAGGCGCTCATAAGTATATCTTGCATCAGGTAATCATATTCTCATTAGTGTAAATAAATCCCCTTCAATAAATCTTCCCCTAAATTCACTCTGTCAAAAGAAGGGCGCCTGCAGTGATTTCCCTGCGCTGGAAGGAGAAGAAACAGTTGTGCCTCTGTAAAAAGCTATGCAAGTTCGGATAGACTCTAAAATAAGACCGTCTTCTCCTATCTCTACAAAGGGCTTTACGCATTTTGCTTTGTAAAGCGCGGTCACAGCCCTGATTTCATTTAATCAAAGATTACTATCACTATCCCGCGTTTAACCCAGGGGGAAACTGAGGCAGTAAGGCGTTGCTCCCTAAGTATCTATTGAACGACCGAGACGCAGAGCTGCAGGCAGCTAAAGTCAATGCCCTAGCTCAATTCCGGGTATTCAAACACGTGCGCCTGTGTTCGTGTCAGGAACGTTTTATATTAATTTTACCAAGCAAGCGCATGCACCCTTCGGGGGACGCGTTTTCAGCAGATGGGTTGAAATAAATGTTTTCTTATTAATTCTTATTCTTAATAAATGTTTTATCTTAATATTTTTTAATGTTTAAAGTGCACTCAGCATACAACGTGTGCTAGGCTCTGTTCTTGCCTAGAGAATCCCAGGGACGGGGGAGGCTGGTGGGCTGTCGTCTATGGGGTCTCACAGAGTCGGACACGACTGAAGCGACTTAGCAGCAGCAGCAAGATAAAATTTCTCAATAAACAATCTATTCACTTGCGAGCAAATTCAACCCTATTAATGAAAACTTTTGCTTTTCTTCTCTGAAATGTTCTATTTTGCAAGGAGGTGCTGTCAAGTCCCTAAGACGGAGCCTAGCACACGTTGTATGCTGAGTGCACTTTAAACATAAAAAAAAATTAAGATAAAACATTTATTAAGAATGAGAAGCTGGATATCCATCTGCTGAAAATGCGTCCCACAAAGGGTGCATGCCCTTGCCTGGTAACTTAGTCTAAATTAAAGAAGCTGAGGAGAGGAGGATGGCGAAATTTAAGACATCCCTCCCCATCCAGGGCTTCCCTGGTGGCTTAGATGGTAAAGAGCCTGCCTGCAGTGCGGGAGATCTGGGTTCAATCCCTGGATCAGGAAGATTCTCGAGCGAATGAAATGGCAACCCACTCCAGTATTCTTGTCTGGAGAATCCCATGGACAGAGCAGCCTGGTAGGCTACAATCCACGGGGCTGCAAAGAGTCGGATAAGACTGAGCAACTTCTCTTTCTACACTCTAACCCCCATGGGGAGGAGTTCCACCCTGAAGCTGTAGGGATGGGGCCAGGTGTTGGCAGAGGACAACTCCCCACCAGACCCAGAAACCTGGGGGAGCAGAGCTTCAGCATAGAGAAAAAGCAGCCACAGCCAGGCTCCAGGTCTGCAGTAATAAATACCTGCGGGGGAAAAGGGCGGGGAGGAACCAAGAGAAAAAAGTAACCTCTGCAGGGAGGCTCTGCTGCGCATGCGCATGCTGCGGCGCAGGGAGGACAGGAAGACCCCCGGAGGCCCTGGCAGCGGCCCCTGCTGACCAAAGGCCGCCACTGCACGCCCCTTGCATCCGCCTTTCATGCTGTTGAAGGCTTATCGCCACCTTTTAAATTTATTCATTCATGTAGTCTTCCCCACACCCCGGGTTTTGTGTGGGCTATTTTACGCAGGAGCAAACTGAGGCTCAGAGAATTAATTTCCCCAAGGTCACACAGCTAATAAGGGCGGAACCAAGCGACTTTAAAATGTACGGTTGGAATATTGCTGCTGCTGCTGCTGCTAAGTCGCTTCAGTCGTGTCCGACTCTGTGCGACCCCATAGACG
>SJYS01015770.1:55088-69122 GCA_006410695.1 Philantomba maxwellii
AAGATGTTTACTCTTTGGAAGGAAAGTTATGACCAACCTAGATAGCATATTGAAAAGCAGAGACATTACTTTGCCAACAAAGGTCCCGTCTAGTCAAGGCTATGGTTTTTCCATTGGTCATGTATGGATGTGAGAGTTGGACTGTGAAGAAAGCCGAGCGCCGAAGAATTGATGCTTTTGAACTGTGGACTCTTTGAGAGTCCCTTGGACTGCAAGGAGATCCAACCAGTCCACTCTGAAGGAGATCAGTCCTGGGTGTTCTTTGGAAGGAGTGATGCTGAAGCTGAAACTCCAATACTTTGACCATCTTATGCGAAGAGTTGACTCATTGGAAAAGACCCTGATGTTGGGAGGGATTGGGGGCAGGAAGAAAAGGGGACGACAGAGGATGAGATGGCTGGATGGCATCACCGACTCGATAGACATGAATTTGGGTGGACTCTGGGAGTTGGTGATGGACAGGGAGGCCTGGCGTGCTGCGATTCAGGGGGTCGCAAAGAGTCAGACACGACTGAGCGCTGAACTGATACCCTCTTAAATTTTACTATTTTCTTTATCATGGATATTTTTGCATTTTTAGCTAAAAATTAGTAACTTGATAACTGAGTCATTTGGCGCGCTTCATTTTCTCAAGGGATGGGCCCCGAAATACGTTTTTATCCTCTTACTTTCTTTGACACAAGAAAGTTTGGGCTTAGCAGCTCACCAACGCTGGGGAGCCACGGAGAGCTCTAAAGCTGGTAAATTTCCGACTAGCGCAGATTAAAGGTTTACCGTGGGTGGAGAGGCGGAACTCGCGAGGCGGGAGTGGGCGGGAGAGTGGTCACCTGCACCGCGGGAATTGGGTAGCGGGTACAGCATTTCTCCGCTGGCGGCGCACCAAGGGGGTGTGGCGCCCTCGCCCTCTCAGCCACCCCAGGACCCGGATGTACAGCGCGTGGTGCTCCCGGCCCGCTGAGAATGAACCGCGCTGCGCTCCAAGGCGCCTCACTGCACGCACTGGCGGCCGCTGCGCGGGCCAACCATTTCCTCCCCCCAGGCAGCTAGGCGTCCGGTCACGCACCTGGAGGCTGCCTCGCGCAGGGGACCGCGACACCTGGATGCATTGTTGTCGCCTCAACTGTCTACTCTCTCGTCAGACAGAACCCAGTACCCGCCCCAACCTGTGCCGGCCTTGTACCCCTTTAAGAAACCAGACACGGCCAGGGGTGGGCGTGGTCACAGTGAGTGAAACGGGGAGGGGGTGCATAGTCGGGCAGCCTTGATTGGCCCGAGGCCCGGGCGGTGGCCGCGCGCGCTTGCGCAGTGCGCGGTCGCGCGCGCCAGAGGGGAGGAGGGCGCGAGGGTGATAATTGGCCGCGGCGCGGGCCCCGCCCGCGAATGGAAGGCGGTCACGTGACGCGACGGCTGGGGGCTCCCGGCGCGGGGGACGCTGGTGGCCAAGATGGCGGCGGAACTGGTGGAGGCCAAAGTGAGTGAGCGGCGGCGGCGCCGGCCAGGGCGGGCGGGGGTCGGGGGTCGGGCGGCAGCCCGAGGTCTGTGCCTTCCGCTCGGGGCCCCACGGCGCGGCCCGCCTGCGGCTCGGCGTCCTGCCTCTCGCCCGTCCCTGGCCTGGGGGCTCCGGTTGCGGGCGGGGCGCGAGGAGGCCGGGGGCGGGGCCCCCAAAACCTCACCCCAGTCTCCGAGCAGGGGGTTCGGCCCCCGCAAGCGTGAGGTTGGGTCCTCCCCTCTCCAACCCGAGCGACTAGGGTCCAGATCGCGCTGAACACGGGCACAGGGCCGCGCCTCCAGCTTGAGGCACATTCCCCCCGGACAGCGTGATGGGTTGGGCTGCTCGTCCCATCCTCGAGGTCGGCGCTCTTTGGCTTGGGGGAGTGCCTCTCACCGCTTCCCGTGGTATAGTGGGCTGGCATCTGGGTCTCAAGTCTCCTCGCCCAGCTGATCAGGCTGCGCTTGGCGGCTCTCTGCTCGGAAGGGTCCTCTGACTTTCCTGCCACCACTTCCACCATCCTGGATGATGAGCTGGGGATCCTGAACCGCCCCCAAACACAGGGTGTCTCTTGGGGGTCTGTACCCCAGTCTGGGGTTTAGAGCCCTTATTCAGCTCCCGCTCTGGTCCCAGAGCCCCGCCCCCTCCTGACACCCTTCTCACCCCGGAGTGGGCGCGGTGTTAACTGAGCTTGCCTTCCTGAGCTTGCCTACTCGGTGTGATGGAGCCTTGGTCCTGGTGTCACCTCCTTCCTAACTCTTTTCTCTCAGTCACAGGTCCTGGGTTTTGCGTTCCTTCTCACTCTTTCCCCTCCCGACAGCATTTGTGCAGCTTTGAACTCTGCTCCTGGGAGCCCTAGACTCCACACTCGCAGGATCAGACCCCGTTTCCAACCCCAGCTGCTTCCCTTATACTCACGCCATCACGAGTCTACTGCTCAGACCACACTCCCCACACAGCCCCTCTTTAGATCTGTTTAGACAGCCCAGCTCTGGCGTCTGAGGCCCTGCTCTTTCTGTGGGTCTCTTACGTTGATCCTTGAAGTGTCCCCAGTTGATTGCAAGGTAGGCTTCTTTAAAATGGTTCCTAGTCTGTCTCCCCTGTATTGCTGTCTGGGGTCCACATTCTACATCCCAAGGATGTTACTCCTTCTAGCTTGAGGCCCCTTTTAACCGTCTTGGGACTAAGCTGGGAGCATCCCTCTCCCAAGGAAGTATCTACTGTCAGATGCCCCTGCGAGGTGAGGCTCCAGAACCCTTGCCCCTGACTAGGCTAGGTTCTTGCCTGAGAAGTTTACTTAAGGCCGCTCATCTTTCGAAGGTGGGGGACGGGACCTAGCAAGACAGGCCCCGCCCCCTCCCCGGCTGATCTCTCCTCCCAGGGGTCCTGACCTGTAAATGTTTTCTCTCTCTCGCTCCTCCCTCTCCCTCCGTCTCCCTTCGCTTCCCACGGGGATCTGAAATACAGCCCTCATGGTTCTGTGATTAACCCTCCCTTCACTCCTGAGTGCCCTCCACCTATATCTGCATCACACACGCGGCCACCACTCTGTTTTGAGAAATTGAGAGTTGCCCTAGAGATGCAGGGGTCTGAACCCTGCGAGCCCAAGGTGGCATCCTGTGGCCTGAAGTCCCTTGGAGCCCTGAAATTTAACTTCCTTAGGGCACTGTGGGCCTGTGGCTCTAGATGCAGGCCTGCCACTCCAGCCAGAGAGTAGGGTCTGAACTATTATACCATCTAGGGCCTTGAAATATGATCTGATGAACTCTACTTGACCCTTCCATGACTGGGGCCCCCTCCCCAATTAGATCAGGTTGATCCTTTATCAAGTTCTCTAAACCATGAGCCTCTGTCCTAGGGGATCTCAGGACTGCCACCCAGCCTTCTGTGATTCTCTGGAACCTTCCTACTTCTTCAGCGCCTTGCTGTCCCCATGGAGTGCTTTACATGTCATTGAAATAACCCCCTCTTTGAGGCACTTTCTTAAACCTTTCATAGTGATAACCAGAGACTTATCTTTTGGGATGCAAAATGGGCTGATCTGAGAGGAGAGCAAGGGGGACTTAATTCATACACTTGGAAATCTGAGACTCTTCACCTGAGGCCCCTGAGAGGGGTTGCGGGGAAGGGTTGGGCTGGGCACTCCCCTAGAGGGTGTGTAGTCATATGCACTGAGTTCTGAGTTCCTGCAGTGAGGAGCCCCTGTTCAGTTGAGTGTGGCTGTTGTATCCAGGCCGCTGTTTCTCCATGCGGCTCCTGAGGGGCCCAGAGTTGAGGCTCTGGAAGCTGTTGCGGGCCCAGCGCTGTTTATAAACACAGACTTGAGGGGCAGGCGGGTCAGGATAAAGCCAGGCAGGAAGTGATCTGTGTAGTGCTTGGGGCTTCTTCCTGAATGTTTGCGCCCCGCTCATTCCGCTCCCCCCACCTCCGCCCAGTGTCAAGGGCAGGCTTCTGGGTAGTGGCAGCTGCTCAGAAATCTGAGTCCTGAACATATGGCAGCTCAAGAGGTGTGCCCCAGGCTGCCCGTGCACAGGCGGCTTCCGGATGTCCCCAACCTGGTGGAAAGGGCAGGTGGGGGCATGGGCTTCCTAGGGTGGGGTGCCCTGTCATGGTCAGACTCTTAAAGGCCAGGCCCACCTGCTTCAGGCTCAATGGCTGGCGGTCAGCTCTTCCACATGACTTCGCCTCTCCCCTTGAGTGCCTTGGGCCTCTTCCAGAAGAAACATCTTGTCTGCAAGCCTTTCTCCTCTGTTCAAGGTAGAAAGTCAGGCTGAGGGAGGCAAAGCCTCTTTCTTTGCAGTTTTCTGACTCTGTGGGGGCCTGCAGACCACTGGGTCCCCCACCCAGGGGGCATGCTGGGGAGTGAGGGGCTTCTCGGAGCTGGAGGTAGACAGCCTCAGGAGTCCAGATACTGCCAACTCTGCTGTGGACACATGGGGAGGCCTGGCACCAGCTGCTTCCCTCTTGGAGCCTCAGTTTTCTCACCTGTATAGTGGGCGCCAATCCTGGTGAGATTAATGAGTGCAAAGGCCAGCGAGCTTGGCATGAGTGGGCATGCCCCATCTGCAGCATGGGAGGAGGAAGAAGATCCTGCAGCAACAAAAGGCTCCCCCTTCAAGGCTTTGCAGGCAGGACTGGGCCCCCCTCACAACTGTGAGGCTGACAGGGACCCAGGCTCCCCTGGGAACCTGGGGCAGAGCTTGCACTTGAGCCTCAGGCTCCTGAGTCCTGGGGCCGTCACATGGCACATCTCACTCTTTGATACCCAGGAAGCACCAGTGCCTTCTGGCTTTGAGGCCACTGCTGTAAACAGCCTGGCAGGGGTCCTGCCCACCTCAGATCGCGGACTTTTTCTAGTTGCTTTTAAGTGATTTCTTGATTTCTTCGGCTGCTGTCCTGCCCTGGGCTCGCAGCTTTCCACATCCACACTTGTCGCCTGTACTTTTTCTTCTTTTTCATTCCCCCTGGAAGTTTCTCTTTCCCACCACATTTCATTTATCACAGGCCAGTTTCAGGGCTCGGACAGGTGGCCCCCAAACCTGGCTGGCCCATCCTTCTGGGATACTTTGCTTATGGAGCATATTAGGGAGTCCACAGTATCATGGAGGGCAGGCCACTGCTGGTCAGCCCCACGGAAAGCATCAGAGTCCACTGTGCTCTTGTGTTTGATCAGATTTCGTTGGAGGGACACCTCCAGGTGATACTCACCAGACCTTAGTCATCGCTTTGCCACAGCTCGGTTACAACCTCTGACTGTTGGGTCCCTGTGCTTCTCTTTTGAGGGGGGGGATCTTGCCCCTAGGAGTCACTTGCTGATGTCTGTGGGACGTTTGTGGTGGTCACAACTGGGATTTGGGGGGGCTCCTGGCATCAAGTGGGTGGGGCCAGAGATGCTGCTCCATATCCCACCATGCCTAGGATAGCCACACCCCAGAGAACGATCCAGTCCCGAGGCCTACAGTGCCGAGGGGAGGACGTCTGCCGGGGTAACCTGCAGATTCTTTGATGGCCTCAGCAGTGCTCAGCTGAAATAAGCTGGTGCAGGGGCAGCCTGGTAGGGAGGAGTACCCCAGTTCAGAGTCAGGTTTGGATCTTGTCTGTAACTGGAGCTCAACCTAGCCTGACGGGTATTTGAAGGACCAGAATTAAGTACATAATCACTTACCCAGCTCAGTCCCCGGCAGATGAGTTGTACTGAGCAAGTGGTGGCTACTGTCCTCTGGACCGAAGGAAAGATGTGTTTGTGGCTGATGTTGCCAACGTTGGTTGAGTACTCATTCTGCTTCTGTGCATCTTCTCTGGCCCTTTCCACATGCTAATGGGGTAGACCTGCCATCCTCCCTGACGAAGAGAGGCCATCGGTTTTCCCAGCTAAGGAATGGCTGAGACTGTTGACCAGAAAGCAAGATTCCCAGCTCCTGCCCTGGGACTGTTTTCAGGCTTGAAGATGGGAAAAGAGGACCTAAAACAGAAGCATTCGTGGTGTGGTGGCGGGGTGGGGGTGGGGGGCAGTCAGAGAAGATTTTGCTGCGTTGGTGCTGCTGAGAAAGGCTGGAGGAGGGGAGCAGGGCTGAGCTGGGACGGGGCCTCACAGGGGAGGGTGAGCACAGGCATGGAGGTGGGACCGAGCCCAGGCTGGGGGGCTTGGTCTTCCCTGCCACCCTCCCATTTGGCCCTGGTGGCCCCTCGCCCTGGCAGCATCTCCATCTGAGCGTGTGTGTCTGTGGTTGCTCTTCCCCAGAACATGGTGATGAGTTTCCGAGTCTCCGACCTTCAGATGCTCCTGGGTTTTGTCGGCCGGAGTAAGAGTGGACTTAAACATGAACTTGTCACGCGGGCCCTCCAGCTGGTCCAGTTTGACTGTAGCCCCGAGCTGTTCAAGAAAATCAAGGAGCTCTATGAGACACGCTATGCCAAGAAGAGCTCAGAGCCTGTACCCCAACCCCACCGGCCCCTGGATCCCCTGACGATGCACTCCACCTATGAGCGGGCCAGCTCGGTACCCAGGACTCCCCTCACAGGCCCCAACATTGACTACCCCGTGCTCTACGGGAAGTACTTAAACGGACTCGGACGGTTACCTGCCAAGACCCTCAAGCCAGAAGTGCGCCTGGTGAAGCTGCCCTTCTTCAATATGTTGGATGAGTTGCTGAAGCCCACCGAGCTGGGTGAGTCCCTGTCCCCCCCAGGGTGGCCCCACCTCCCAGGTTCTCCCGGCATCCAAGGCCCACCAAGTGGCCAATCAGGAGCATTTTCTGGGGGGCCATCAAGAGCTAAGGGGCTGCGTGCAGGGGGCTTGCCCCTCCCAGAAGACACAGGGACCCACTCTTGGGTCCTTGAATTAGTGAGGTATAGCTGTGTAACAAGTTACCCTAGATCCCAACAGCTTGGAGTAGCCGACACTTCAGTTTCTGAAGGTCACAGCTTGGGAGTGGCCTAGCTGGGTTGTTTTCGCTTGGAGTCGCTCAGGGGGTCATGGTCCAACTGTTGCCAGGGGCTGCCTAATCTGAAGGCTCAACTGGGGCAGGGGTGGCATGCTTATTCAAGGGACCGAGACACCAGCTGTTGGCTAGAGACACCAGCTCTTGCCACATGGGCCTCTGTGGGCTGATTGAGTGTTCTCCCAGCATGGTGTGGAGTGGTGGCTTGTTTTCCCCCTGACTCTGATGGGGCAGGGGGAGGGGGCTGCAGAAAGGGAGAGAGAAAGTGACTGTGGTCACATGTGTGAGCATGTGACCCCACTAGAAGCCAAGGGCTCCGCTGCAACCTCAGCTTGGAAGTAGCATGTTTTTGCTTTTTCCGCCCTATCCCACTGGTCACAGGGACCAATTCTGCTGCACTGTGGGCAGGGCCTTCACCAGGCTGGACCACTGGGAGGCAGGGATCACTGAGGGCCACCTGGAGGGGTGGCTGCTCTGCTCTTAGTCCTGGTGGCAAAGGAGCTGGGGGTTTGATCTGAGGTTCAACCTGATTGCCCCACCATCCCCGCCCCCCTAGCAGAAGGCTGTTTCCTAGTAGGCAGCCTGTAGGAGTGACCCTGGTCAGCAGGATCAGGCCTGTCCACACAGGCGAGCCATCAGGGTGTGGGTAGGTGTGTCTACAAGAGGCAGGCGCAGCCATGGGTGGAGGAGATGATGTCGCAGAACCTTGTTCTCCTTTCACTATCCCTTCTGTTGTCTGAGGACCCGATGTGAGTAGGCCCCCACCGCTTCCATGCAGCCGGATGACTGGGCTGGGAGTGGGTGTCAGCCCGGACTCAGCCTCAGAAGCTGCCCTGAGCCCCCTACCCCTGAGCCACAGCTTCCTGGGCCTCCAAGGCTCCAGAGAGCGAGTAGAATGCAATGGGGTGCTTGTGGTCCCTCCAGTTTTCCCACGTCCCTGAGTGTTCCTATTCACCCACACACTCCTCTTCCCCCTCACCCACGCACTCAGTCACAGCATATCTCTAAGCACCTGCAGGGTGGGGGATGCAGACAGAGCCCGTCATGCTTGTAGAGGCTCCCTGCTAGCACCCTTTGCTTGGGGCCTCCAGGTACCCCAGCCTAACCTGGTGCTTGTGTCCTGAAGCCCAACATGGTGGGCCCTGGTCATGAGTCAGTCCCAGCACGCAGTGCCAGAGGTCATGGCCGCTCCACGCCCCCGCCCACCATGCCCCTGGCCACGTGGCTCAGTCCCTCCCAACCCTGCTGACACAGCACCCTGCCTTGCTCGGCGGGGCCCCCCCTCTCTGCCCACAGGCTTTAACTCCAGCCCCCACCTGCTGGCCCCTCTGTCCTGCCCTAGTAGGGAGTGGGAGGGGAGGGGAGGACTGGCGGCTACCTCTCTCCTCCTTGCCACCCTTGGAATTGGGGAGGGTGGGGTCGGATCAGAGGTAAAGGAAGGTGCCGCTCACGGTGGTCCTGGGGTCTGAGGCCCGCACTGCAGCCCAGGGCTGTACCCTCCACTGCCTTCTGTCTGGCATCAGGAGGTGTTTCTCGCCAGCCCCCAGGTGGGGGCAGGTTGGCCCAGCCGCACCTGTCCTGGGGGTGACATGACAGCGCTAGGCACCCAAGGCCCTTCCCTGAGTTTCTCTGTCTCTCCTCCCCAAGCCCTGGCCTCTCTTGATGTCAGGACTCATTCCCCAACACCCCTAGCATGATCCCTGCAGACTGTGGGGCCTCAGCCCTGGCTGGCTCGCTGTTCTAAAGATTGAGCTGACAATTCAGACTCTTTCCTAAGGACTCAGTCACCATCTTTGCAACAGGGAGGCTGGGTTTTTACCCGGAGGCTGTGCAGCAGGCTCAGCACTCGGCAGGGGCCAGGGCCAGGACTGGAGGTGACTTTGAACTCGGGGCGGCAGCCTCCCTCCCTGGCCTGGACCGTGGGCTTCCTTCCTGCACGCAAATGTGCAGTCACTCCTGGCCCACAATGCATCACTTTGCCCTGAGCCCCCAGGGACGCCGGTCACCTGATCTCCGGGAGAGTCTGCTCCCCTGTCTGCACCAGGAATCACTCGGCTCTGCTCAGAACAAAGAGGCCGACCCCACCCTGCCTGTGCTCCCACCCATTCCCCTGCCCCTCCCCCAGGATGCACCCTTCTCCTGAGTCTCCAGGACCCCCAGGGGTTGCCCGCGGTCCTAGGGGGAGGCGTGATTGAGTGAGCACATACACCAGCCCTGAGCCAGCTGGCCCCCTCTGGCCTGGGACCAGCCATTCTGGGTGCCTCCCCACAGTGCCTTCTGTGGCTGGCACAGCCCAGGAGTCCCCTCAGGAGGCTCAAGCCAGCTTCCCCTTCTCCCGTACCCCGGGTTCTGACCTTCCGCCTGAAAGCAGGCCCAAACAGCCTGGTTCTGTTTCCCAGAGCAGCCACCGGCGGCTCCGGGATGGAGCCCGCGCCTGGCCGACAGGAGACATAAATCACGCACAGAGGAATGTTCGGGTTGGGGGAGGGGAGGGGAATAATGGAGCCACAGGCCCGGAGCTGGAAGGACCTTAGGAGGCAGATGATCCACTCCACAGGGGTGGGGATGGCTTCCAGAAAGGTCAGGAGACTAGCCCAAGGTCACACAGCATCCTGAGGAGGGGCCCCTGGAGCCCCGTGCTCAGCCAGCTTCCCCGCTCTAAGCCCTCCCCGTGCCATGGCTGCCGTGCTCTCCTGTGGGGAAGCGCCGTCTCTGAACCACTCTGGACTCCGGGCTTCATTTCAGGACTGGGAGCCCAGCCGTCAGGGCCAAGCATCCAAGGCAGAGGCACTTACAGGGGGCCGGGAATGCAGTCTTACATCCAGTGCTGCTGCTTGGGTCTTAACCCCCTGATGGCCTGAGGGCCCCCCAGGCCTGGCCACTTGGGCTGTCAGTGAGCAGAGGCTGACTGGGGAGGGCCAGACCTCAGGCCCCGGGGCGTTCGCGCGGGGCGGTGCTGTCATGAGATGTGCAGGCAGAAGGAAGGAGGCGCGACCTGCACTGCCCCTCGGGGCTCCTGGCATCCTGTGGGCAGTGCCTTGTGGGGTGGGACCACTCAGGCGGCCTGGCCGGGTGATCGAGCTGCCCTCTCCCCGCCCCCCCCGCCAGGTCTCCTTTTGCCCCAGGAGGTGGTCGGCTGACTCTGGTGGAGAGCCGCCAGTCTAGCGCCCTCCCCGTTGGGTAGAGCCCGCGTAGGTACCTCATTCAAGGTCTAAGCTCTTTGGCTGGAATTGCCCAACTGATAAGCAAGGCAATGGGGTCCCTGACTGGCAAGGAACGCTCTGAGCAGCAGTGGGGGTTGTCTGTACCAGGAGCCCTGTACTGTGCATTTGTTGGGAGGTAGCAATCAGGAAGGCTTCCTGGAGGAGGTCACAATCTCACTCAGACCTGAAAGATAAGTAGTAGTTAAGCTGGACATGAGCGGGTGGGTGGGTGGATGTGATCCAGGTGGAGGCCCAGTGGTGAGAGAGCTCGTGAAGAGAGGCCGTTGTGACCGGAGCACGGTGTGGCGTGGGCCGGAGGCAGGAGAGTGGCCTGGATGTGGGTGGCTTGTGGGGCGAGGGGGACCGGCTGGCGTGTCCTGAGAGCTTCTCAGGTTTTCTGGGCTGTATTTTACCTCTGTTCTGAGGCAGAAACTACCCTTAAGGTGCAGAGAGACAAAGTCACCTGCCTGCTGCCCCACAGCCTGGTGTGGGACCCACCCGCCCACAGGCCCTCCGTGGCATGCTTGGCCATTCCATGCCGTGGGAGCCTGGACGGTCACAAGGCGTCCTGTGTCCNACGTGGGGGGCCAGGGAGGGTTTAGCCACAGATGTGTTGTATTTTTTGAAAGTGCAATAACTTGGTATTTTGAAGACTCGGCATGTGGCCAGGGCCCTCCCCCACCCCCCTGGCAGCAGGCGGGGGCCCCAGGGTGCGGCACCGTGTGGCATGGTGGGGGGGTGGGTCTCAGTTTTCTAGCCAGCTACCTCGGTAACTCCAATTCAGGTTAACTTCCCTAGGGAACAGCGCAGGTGTCCACGGACGCCGCCGCCTCAGTGGGGTGGGGGCTGCCACTTCGGAGGGGTGGCACAGACCTGCCTGGCCTCTCCATTTGGGGTGGTTCCTCCCCCCTCTTCTTGCTCTTGGGTTTTCCGACGGGTACAAGGCCTACCCGGCTCCCCCTGCCCCCGGGAGCCTCACTCTGGTCTTCCAACAGGACTGGGCGTCAGCTCCCCGCCCGGCCCCACCCACCCCCAGTGGCTCCCAGCCTTGGGGGGTGGTCCAGCGACCATGGGGGCTCCCACAGCGGCCCCAGATGCCTCCACTGGGGGCCCAGCCCCCCACCCAACACCCTTGTCCCCTGGAGGCCGCACCTGGTTCTCCAAGACCGCCTGTGCCCGCCGTTCTTTCTTGCTTTTATTCTTCCCTGCACCCCTCACCCTCAGACCCCAGAATAATTTTTCTTTGTATGAACAGAACTCTCCTAGTCAGGAAGCAATATCATTTCAGGTCTAGAGAAGAAAGGGACGTAAATCTGGTCGAGGGCAAATTCAGTTTTGCTGTATAAACTC
Source organism: Philantomba maxwellii (assembly GCA_006410695.1). Taxonomy (NCBI): domain Eukaryota; kingdom Metazoa; phylum Chordata; class Mammalia; order Artiodactyla; family Bovidae; genus Philantomba; species Philantomba maxwellii. The sequence goes on from SJYS01015770.1 coordinate 66,572, forward strand.
GGTTGCGCAGTTCGGCCCCCCCTCCGTCTGCACCGGCAGCTGAGGGCCGCTGTTTTCTAATATTTGTATTCTAATTTAATTGTTTTTTAAAAACGCAAATAAAAAAGTCAAGGTGAAGCTACCATGGTGTCCGCCTCTCTGTGGGTCAGGGGCCATGGCCCGGAGCAGAGGACAGAGCCAGAAGCCCATCCACGCTCCATGCTCCTCCCGGCTGTGCCACGGGACCTTCTGGCTTCAGGAGGCACAGCATCCAGTCCAGTGGGAAAGGTTCTACCTTGAACTTTGAGGCCCAGTGTGTGTCTGCTGGGCTGGGCCAGTGCAGACAGAGCCACCAAAATGCAAGGAGGGTCCCTGCTCACTCTGAGGGGCCGAGAAGATACACACGCAGGTAATAAACTCATAGAAAGACATCATTACCAGTCAACGCTCACCCCCACCAGGATGGCTAGTCAGCAAGGACTGGGAAGTGAGGCCCTGGAGCAGTCGCAGTGGGAGAGTCCTGGCCAGAGTTGCCATCTGGCCCAATGGCTCTGCTCAGGTGTCTTCCCACAAGGTAAATCAAAACAGGTTCACATAAACACTGGTACATAAGTGTTCATGTGGTCACAGCAGCATGATTCACAACAGCCAAAAGGTGGTTGGGAAACAACCCAGGTGTCCGTCAACAGATGGACGGACACACACCGTGCAGTCCATCTACAGTGGATTATGCGGGTGCTGAGTTGCTTCAGTCGCGTATGACTCTTTGCGACCCCATGGACGGTAGCCCGCCAGGCTCCTCTGTCAAGGGATTCTCCAAGCAAGAATACTGGAGTGGGTTGCCAGAGTCTCCAGAGAATCCTCCAGACCCAGGGATCAAAACCCACACCTGAGTCTCCTATGCTACAGGCAGATTCTTTACCACTGAGACAGCAGGGAAGCCCAGTGGAAAATGATCCGACCTTAAAAAGGAGCGAAGCACTGACACTTGCCACAATGTGGATGAACCTCGAGGACACGATGGTCAGTGAGAGAAGCCGGACACACAAGACCACATAGTGTGTGATTCCATTTACATGAAACATCCAGAAGAGGCAGATCTACAGACAAGGATAGGTACCTGGGGTGGGAGAGGGGCATGTGTAGTCAGTGCTCAAGGAGGGAGGGGTGTCTTGATGGGGTGGTGAGAATGTTCTGGAACTAGATAGAGGGGATGGTTGCACAGTTCTCTGAACATGGCAAGACTTCTCGCAGCGTGGGAGGCAGGGGAACCTGAGTGAAGATGCCCTCCTGGGCCGAGGAGCTGCCGAGCCATCATCCTTCACCATCCTCACCAGAGGCCTCTGGTCTCATGGCTGGCTCAGGCCCCTTGGGATCTGGCCATGGAACCCCCTAACCTCTCACCCCACCCAGCCCGAGTTGGAGGCCTGGGTCCACGTGAGCACAGATAGGTAAGTGACCTCACCACTGATGGAGGACCCCTGGAGTCATCACTCTGCAACCTCCCAGCCAGGGCCTCCCAGGTCATGGTGGCCCCTCCATCACCCTACCCTCACCCCAGCCCTGCTGGCCCCAGTGAGTCTAGGAGACAAGTGGGAAGGACCCTCCCAGGGCCCTGAACCAGAGGTGGGGGCTGCAGCCTCTTGACGGCCCCCTCCCCAGTGAGTGGGCTCTGGCCTGACTCCCCCACCATGAAATGTAGGGGGAGTGGTCAGCTCAGATCTTGGAGCATGTCAGCAGGGCCCTCTTGCAGACTTGGGATTCCCTGGCCAAGGCCACCCCACCAAGGGCCTCCAGAAACCCTGCAGGTGATAGAGGAGCCTGCCTGGCCAGTTCTCCCTGTCCACCCCTGCCCTCACCATCCCTCAGGTCCCTTCCTGGTGCCACCCACCCGTGCCTGGGGGGTACAGGTCACCTCCTCTGTAGGGGCCCCTGGGTCTGGCACTGCTGGTGACACCTACCCCTCCCTAGGAGCCCAGAGGTAAGGTCACTGCATCCAGGCCTGGCAGGAAAGGTCAGGTTGAGCTTAAGGAACTCGAATAGGTCTGTCTCTTATACACATCTCACCCCAGCCCTGCTGGCCCCAGTGAGTCTAGGAGACAGGTGGGAAGGACCCTCCCAGGGCCCTGAACCAGAGGTGGGGGCTGCAGCCTCTTGACGGCCCCCTCCCCAGTGAGTGGGCTCTGGCCTGACTCCCCCACCATGAAATGTAGGGGGAGTGGTCAGCTCAGATCTTGGAGCATGTCAGCAGGGCCCTCTTGCAGACTTGGGATTCCCTGGCCAAGGCCACCCCACCAAGGGCCTCCAGAAACCCTGCAGGTGATAGAGGAGCCTGCCTGGCCAGTTCTCCCTGTCCACCCCTGCCCTCACCATCCCTCAGGTCCCTTCCTGGTGCCACCCACCCGTGCCTGGGGGGTACAGGTCACCTCCTCTGTAGGGGCCCCTGGGTCTGGCACTGCTGGTGACACCTACCCCTCCCTAGGAGCCCAGAGGTAAGGTCACTGCATCCAGGCCTGGCAGGAAAGGTCAGGTTGAGCTTAAGGAACTCGAATAGGTGGACTCCCAAGGAGAG
>SJYS01015770.1:85897-97166 GCA_006410695.1 Philantomba maxwellii
GAGAACGGTCATGAAGGAGAAAAATCGGAGAAAAGCACTACCCTAGATTCTGTGACGCTTCATATATATATATCTGTATATATATATATATATATAGATATAGATATCTGTATATAGATAGATTTTCTTTTTTTGTGTTTTTGGGGGGTGGTGGGTGATTTGCTCTCTCTCTCTTTCTCGGGTTTCTGTTTTGCTTTTTTTTTTTTGGTTTTTCAAGCGAGTCCGGCCGCGAAGCTGCCGTCAGCGGCGGTGGCCCTGGAGCCCCCGTCGCCTCCCCCTGCGGCGCTCGCTACATTCAACCTGCCCAGGCCATCGGGGCTGGCCTCGTCCTCCTCCTCGTCCTCGTCCTTAAAGTGCTTCTCCTGGCCATTGCGCCGCGCGGCGGCGGCGGTGTCATCTTCGGGCGAGCCGGGCGGGGCAGGGGCGCCAGGCGGTGGGGGCACGGGGGCCCCCGAGGCTGGAGCGGGGTCGGGCCCCCCAAGCGCCCCGCCCCGCACGCGGGGCTTGCGGCCACGGCGTGAGGGCACGCCGTTGCAGCCGTCCTTCTTGAGGTGTCTGTGCAGATGGTCAGAGCGCACGAACGTCTTGCAGCAGCTGTCACACTGGTAAGGCCGCAGACCGGTGTGCACGCGCATATGGTTCTTCAGGTCGTAGTTGTGCGCGAAGGCCGCCCCGCACTGCTGGCACAGGTACGGCTTCTCGCCCGTGTGCTTCCTCATGTGCACCTTGAGCTTGTCCTGCCTGTGGACGGGCCGAGGGTCAGCGGGGGCGCCGGAGGGCAGCCCCCTTCCCAGGATGGCAGCCCTGCCCAGCCCGCCCCACTGGCCTTGGAGTGGGAAACTTGGACCTTCATGAAAAGATGGACTGCACCCTGGATTGGGGGGGTGGGGAGGGCACCCCAGTGGAACACGGTGAACAGGTTTAGGTCCCCATTCTGAGAACAGCACTGAGGAACCCACGAAGGTCTAAAAAGGGCCTCAGACCCTGCTGGCTGTGTGGCCTCGGGACAACAGCTGAACCTCTCTAAAACCCCTTTTCTTTTTTTGTCAACACTGCTGGATCAGCTCACTCACCAGAGATGGAAAGATGGCAAGCGCATTCTTAACCACTGGACCATCAGGAAAGTCCCACTGAAACCCCTCACCTTTTGTTTTTGGCTGCACTGCAAGATCTTAGCTACTCAACCAGGAATCAAACCTGTGCCCCCCCTGCAGTGGAAGCTTGGAGTCTTAACCACTGGACCACCAGGAAGTCCCACTGAAACCCCTTTCTTATCCATAGAAGGAGGAAGGGAAGACGCCTCTCTCCTGCCTGGGTTCTGCCCAGTGGCAGACGCATAGCTTCACACTACAGGTATTTAAGCCTGCTGAGTGTGTGCATGCTTAATCTCTCAGTCGTGTCTGACTCTTTGTGATCCTATAGACTGTAGCCCACCAGAGTCCTCTGTCCGTGGGACTCTCCAGGCAAGAATACTGGGGTGGGTTGTCATGCCCTCCTCCAGGGGGTCTTCCCCACCCAGGGATCAAACCAGGGTCTCCTGCAGTGCAGGTGGTTTCTTTACCATGTGAGCCACCAGGGAAGCCCTGTTCCAGGTGCTGAAAATGCTCCAGAGAACAAGGCGGAATGCCGTGGGTGCTGGAGAGATTAGTGACTGAGAGAGCTAAATAGTCCTGGTTTTAGCTCTGAAAGATCTCTGTCCTGGGAAACCCCTGGGTCACTGGAAATCCAGGGCAGTTGGTCATAGCAGTAACCAAGTCCCCCCAACCCTCAGTTCCTGCCAAATCCCCCCTCCCCTGCCTCACTCCACTCCGGCCATGCTGGCTTCCTGGCTATGACCCCAGCACACCAAGAACCACGAGCCTACATCAGGGCCCTCACACATGCTGCTCCCACGACCAGAGCACTATTTTTCCTCTCAGATCTTCACAGCTGAATTTTGGCCCAAATGTGACCTTCTCAGAGAGGCCCAACTAGACTCCTTCACTCTTGGTCCCTCGTGCTACCATCTTGTTTCTCGTCTGTCTCCCTGTCTGAACTATGAGCCATGAGAGCAGGGAATGATTCCAGGGTCCCTCCTTGCCCCTCTCACCCCACAAACAGCAGTGTGGGCCAGACTCAGCCTGGGACCTCTGGCCTACAAAAGTGATCATCTCATCAGTTCTGGGGTTACCATGGTGCAAGTGTTGCTCTGTCCTGCTGAGCTCTTGGAATGTGACTGCTCCAAAGTAAGGTGTGCAAGAAGTGCAAAAGGCACCCCAGATTCTGAAGATTTCCTTTGCTCAAAGTGATATGAAATATCTCATTTATAATTTTGCTTATTAATCACATGTTGAAATGGAACTAACTGACTATGCAAAATATGATTATGATTACTTTCACCTATTCCTTTTACTCTTTGAAAATGTGGCTGCCAGAGAATGTAAAGTCACAGAGGTGGCTCACATGGTATTTCTATTGCACTATGCTGGTTCATACTGATGGGGGTGGATTCCAGGTAGGAATCCACAAAGCAGGGGCAAGGACCTGGATCTCCAGAGCTCTGCCAAGCATCTGACCTGCTCCTTGCTTCAGACTCTTGCACTCTACTGAGTCCCTCTGGGTCTCTCCCTTCTAATGTCCACCAGACTGAGAACTTCTTTAGTGCCAGGACTAACAGACTCCTACTCGTCCTTCAAAACCCCACATGAAATGCCCCTTTGCCTCCAGGAAGTCTTTCCCAACCCCAAGACAAAGGCCTGCACCCATCCCCTACCACTACCTGGTCTCTTTCAGGACCAAGTCTCTTCCTCTGGCATCACTCACAGAGCTGATGTCCCTGCTTGTTCTAACTCTTCTAGGCTCCTTGTTGTCCTGAGGATCAAATCCTGGCCCTATGCAACCAGACCCTTGACTACTCTCTGGCCTGTTACCCTCACATGAGCCAACAGAATTTGGGCCATAATGAACTCATTGCTCCCTAGATTAACTGAAGCTGTCACCAGGAAGATGATGGCAATTGCCAGGCGCTCCCCCTTCTGCCTGCTCAGAGCCCACTAACATGGCCTCCTAGGTGCCCTGCTCACATCCTGGGGCCACATCATGGAGGGAACAGGAGGGACTCAGACTATTCTCGCACCACACAGAGATTTCCCTAACTGAGGCTTAGAAGCTCAGAGAAGGGAAGTGACTTGCCCTGAGTTGCACAGAGGGTTGGGGGCTGCGCCAAGGTGCAGTGGGTGGTGGAGGCAGCCTGAGTTTCATCACTTCAAGCCCCGGCCCGGGTAATTATAGCCCCGGCCGCCACAGGCCCCGCTTACTCAACTCTCTAGTGTGAGTCAGAGGGGCCCCTAGGCTCCCCGGCCTGGAGGGAGGGGTGGGAGCTGGGGCCCTGGGTGGGGGTGGGCAGAAAGGAGCCAGGTGGGCATACGGGAGGAAGACGCTCCGTGCCTCAGTTTCCCTGAGGGAATCAGTAAACAGAAAACAGAATCAGCCCCGAGCTGAATGTGGGGCGGCCCAGAGAACTCCAGATTAGATGAAACTGAGCCTTGGCGGGATGGGTGGTGGGGTGGGGGTGTTACCTCTCCAGACTCGGGCCCTGCTAGGTCTCCTCCAAGCTGTTCCTCCCAGGCTCAGAGATCCTGAGGGCAGGACCCCAGCTATCCCAGTCCACCCTCCCCATGTCTGGAGGGACAGGAAGGACCCCAAGACCACCAGCACCCCAATCTCACCAAAAAGGGAAGCCAAGCCACCATCCAGGTGGCATGCCTCCCAGCCAGTGCCCTTTGCCCCTGCCTGGCACTCCTGGGTCCTGGAGTCCCAGCCACACCTTCCTCTCCTGGCCTGCTGGGGAGGGGGCCCGGGTACTGGGCCAGGGGTCAGCCCCCAGATTCTATACCCATGGGGTGGGGCTGGGAAGCTGGGACAATAGCCTCTTTCTTCAGCCCGGGTGGGCGTGGCTGGGGGAACCCCAGGGCTGATGAGGGTAGGGGGTAATGCTGAGTCACCCAGCCTGGCAAGGCCCCTGCACACCAGCCAGCCCCCGGCCCCCATTGGGCTGACCCACAAAGCCCAGCCTGTCACCTCTGGACTCCTAAAACCTGGCTTCAGACACCTCCTCTCCAGGGACCAAGCCCAGTGACCCCTGTGCTCTTCTTCCTCCATCGGCTGCAGCCCATTCTCTAAGATGAACCAGCCTCAGGGCCTTTGCACTGGCACTTCCCTCTCTGCCTTTCCCTTCCCCTCTCCCTGTGGTTCCTGCCTTCTCCTCCTTCAGGTCTCAGTCCTCGGGGAAGCTTCCCTGTGGTGGCAGCACCCACAGCTGCCCTCTTGCCTGGTTCTCTGCTCTTTTCCTCCCTAGCTTTTCCCACCAACTCATGTTATCAATTCTGTGGTCATATCTTGCATATGCCCATTGCCCCCGTTGGGATTTTGGTGTGTATTTACTTTGAGAACAGGGCCTGGCACCCAGCAGGCATTTGTACATGTTGGCTGAATGAAGCAGGTTCCCTGGGCTCATGGAAGGCTTGTAAGTTAAACACAACAACCAGAGCGCCCTGTTCCCAATGGGGCTGTGGTGTTCTCCCAAGGCCCAGATTCTCCAGTCTGGAGAAGAACCACCACAGGGAAAAAGAAGAAGAGCTATGCAAGGGACATCCCTGGTGGTCCAGTGGTTAAGAATCTGCCTTGCAATGCCTAGCACGTGGGTTTGGTTCCCTGGTCAGGGAACTAGGATCCCACATGCCTCGGAGCTCCTGAGGCCATGAACACCACAGCTAGAGAATCCGTGCACCGAAAGGAAAGATTTGAATGATGCAATTAATACCCGATGCAATAAATAAATAAAACTATTTTAGAAAAGAAAGAGGAGCTGCTCCTTGGGCTCTTCCTTCCAGCCTCACACATTTCGGCACCACCTGGCACTCTTTAGGTTTAAGTGGTCAGCTTGTTTAGGCGCTGTGTGCCCACTCCCGTCATAGGTTTTCTTGACAGGCACACAGGGGTGGGGGGTGCACCAATGGAGAAGGCACCCTTGTAGGGTGTTTTGGCACACGGAGGCAGGATGTGAACATGTGTGTGCACACATGATGGCGTAGGGGGCGGCGTGCGGCCACTGGACCAGGGGCCCCCGGGAAGCACCCCCCACTCCCCACCACGGAGGCGCCAACTCACCTGGTGAATCGGACCTTGCAGATGTTACACTCGTAGGGCTTCTCGCCCGTGTGGGTCCGGATGTGGCGCGGCAGCTTGCCGGCACCCTGGATGACCTTCTCGCAGATGGGGCACTTCTGGAAGGCCTTGGCCCGGATCTTCTTCTCCACCTTCTGTGACCAGGCCGGATAGACGTCCCCGTCATGGGCGCCGCTGAAGTACTTCAGGTAGTAGTCCACAACACCTTTGTCGTCCGCCCGTGACTCCTCGTCGCTGTCCCCCGCTGTGGTCGCCCCCGCCCGGCCCACCGACGACATCATCTGCTGCAGCAGCGTGCTGGCCGCCAGCCCGTCCGCATCAGCCCCGTCCGCGTCCTCGCCCTCAGCCGCGCCTGACAGGAAACCCGGAGAGTCGCCTGGCTCCGGGGCTGCCTCCGACAGTGAGGCTGCCTCCTCCTCCCCGCCCCGGCCGTAGTGGCCGTTCTGCGTGGCGGTGGATGGCGGGACCACGGGGGTTGGGAAGAGGCCCCCTGCCGGGGCGTCCTCATCCCGCTCTGGCCACAGACCTGGGTTGCTGTCGCCCTCATCCCCATCCCCAGCCGAGGGCCGCTCAGCCGGGGGGCCGGGCCCGTAGAAATCCAAGCCATTGCAGTCGCCAGCAGCCACGGCGGCCACGGCAGCAGCCACGGCCTCCTTGGTGGCATCCAGGTCGTCGTCGGATGCGCCAAAGGCAGACCATGGGAAGGAGGCGGCCGCGGTGGCGGGCAGGCTGTTCATGGGATTGGTCTGGAAGAACTCGAGGTACTCCTTGGCGCGCAGGAGGTTTCGCTGATCAATTTGATCTACGAGGTCCAGCTGCCCGGCATCGGCGCCTGCGTCGGCTGCCAGGATCTGCCGGTCGAGGAGGTCAGCGCACACGTGGCTCACAGCGGGGATCTCGAGCAGGCGGGCAGCACTGAGGATGTCGCCCACGTTGGCCGTGCTGACAGTGAGTGTGGCCGTGTAGGCGAAGTCCATGAGGGCCGTGAGCGCCTCAGCGCTGACGAAGTCGATCTCGTACACGTTCTGCTGGTCCACCACAGCGCCTGATGTGAACAACTTCTTGAAGTACTGGCTGCAGGCGGCTAGCACCGAGCGGTGCGTGGGGAACTCGCGGCCCTCTACCAGGATCACCACGTCACACAGCAGGCCCTGCGTCCGCTGCTCGTTGAGTCCGCTCAGGATGTCACTGCTGTGGTCGGGGAACGGGATCCCGATGGGGCCGTCCACGCCGCCGGCCATCTTCCGCGCCGAGACCTACAGCACCAGGAAGGAAGGCGTGGTTGTGAGGGTCGGGGGTGGAGAGTGGGGGGGTACGGATGGGGCCAACTGGCCAGGCAACAGGACCCTCGGAGAGTAGTCCCCCGACCCAAGCCTCAGTTTCCCTGGCTCTGCATTAGGATGGTCTGTGGTCATCACTGTGGGATGACACTGGCAAAACCCAGACGGGTGCTTCAGAGATGAACACGAGCCCCTTCCCCTCTTTAATGGATGGGAGATCCAGCTAAGGGGCAGTTTGAAGTGGCGTGGGAGCACACAGAAGGTGCTCAATAAATGCCCAGCATGAGTTGCATCCTAGTGAACCTGAGCACAGGCTTCTGCCCACCCACTCCCTAGGAGGACGGGGCGGTGACATAAGGCACCCACTGTGTGCCGTCCTGGCTGAGCGCCCAGGAGTCCCATACGCAGCGTGGTTTCCACTGCAGAGGTGAGAAAGTGAGGCTCAGGGAGTCCCAGTCTCAATTCAAACCCAGGGTGCCTGACCCAAGAGCCACTACCCAAATAGTGTGGCTGTCCAGCGCTGCCTGGCCCCTCGGCCTCCCCTCCCCGCCCGACCCCTCGGCCTCCCTGGCCTTCCCTCCTGCTGCGTGGTCAGGCCCGGTTCTCCTGGGGGGCTCTGAGTCAGCAGGAAGGGGTGAGGCCAAGAGCCGGGGACCTGGCCAGAAACATGGGGGCCATGGGTGTGCCCTGCTGGGGTGGGGCCATGAATCTGCAGGAGGAACCCCTTCCTGCCGTGTGGACCCCCAGGATGTGGCTCAGCCCTTGCAGTGAATACCTGGGGGGAATGAGGCCACTGTCAGATGCTCCTCCCTGCCTACTTGAGCTGACCCTGTCAAGGAGTAATGGGGGGCCAGGGGCCTTCTGTCCACCTCCTGCCCAGCCAGTTCCTCTCCTTTTGGCCACCCTGTCTGCACTGTTCAGCCTAGGACAAGACTCTGCCACTCTTAAGGCCTCAGTCTCCCCATCTGTCAAATGGGCAGAAGCCTTTGGCAGAGCAGGGCCAGAGGGGGACTCAGTCTCGCCTCTTCCCCCCGCTCCTTTTTTCCGCCTTCCCCTGGGCTGTGACTCATCCACCCACTCGGGCGCTTGTGCAACCCCCTGGCTCCTGTCCCCACCCTCCACCCTCTCCGGGGAACCCCTGGCTGCCCAGAGCCACCCAACAAAACCCACATTCCTTGGACCCAGCTGGCCTGCTTTCAGGACAGAGCCCCTGCTTGTCCCTGGGGAGAGAGCCTGAATCCAGCCGTCCACAGCCTCCCCGGGACTCCCAGCTGAGTGACCCAGCTCAGGTCTAACCCGATCCCTCCTGCTAGGTAGGCCTCTCGCGGGATGCAGGCGGCTGGCCTAGCCAGTCCCAAGGACCCAGGGCCGCCCTGGGAGCGGGGTCCAGGCCTTGAGGCCGACACAGAGGCCTTTGTGTGGTGCGCAGGCAGCCAGTACACTTCCCGGGACGCCTCTCTCCATGGCCCGCCCTCTTTCCCGCCGACCGCACCAGCTGCTCAGCTCCCCCCTCTGTTCCGCCAGTCCGAGGTGGGTGCGGCGGGGGGAAGGCTCAGATGTGACTGTTGGGAGCAGGAGGATAGGGGGTGAGGGGCGCGACCCCATCCAAGGTTCGGCCACAGGAGGCCTCAGCAGAGCCCCCTGTGGCGGCTCCCACCCCCTGCCACCATCTGCCGTCTGTCCCCGGGCCCCTGGGAGCGAGTGGGCAGATGGGCCTCCGGATCAGACCGGCCTCAGCCCCTCCTCTGATCCAGGCCACCAACACGCCAAGATGGCCACCCTTGCCCTGCCTGCCAGTGTCCCTTCAGGTGCCTCCTGGGGCCTCTAGGTCGGGACCTGAATTGGTCCAGGTGACTCACCCCTGCCATGGCCACACCACCCCCACCTCCCCACCAGGCCAGGCGCTGGCGCAGACCTACTTCAAGTGCAAAGTCACCCAGTTGGAAAGGAGTGGGCTTCGTCCTTGAACCCATCCTGGGGCGATGGATCAAGCCCTGGGCCTGGGTCTCCACCAGCTGGAAGACCTGGGCCAAGTGCACACAGCCTGCTGTGTGGGGCAGTCCTTAGGTCTGGGTTGGGTCTGGGGGTCCAAGTCCCTGCCCTTCCCCAGCTGGGGCCTCTTATTTCCCCAGCTAATCATCTGATATGAATTTGGACAAACTCTGGGAAATAGTGGAGGACAGAGGAGCCTGGTGTGCTGCAGTCTCTGGGGTCGCAAAGAGTCAGACGCAACTTGGCAACTGAACAACAACAAATCACGTGAGACCTTCCTCTCAAGGGCAAGGCCTGGGGTGATGCAGGCTAAGGGAAGCCCCCAAGAAAGCAGCATGAGCCCCATTCACAGATGAGAACACTGAGGCCCAGAGACAGCTAGAAGCCAGGCCGAGAGCACCCAGCGAGGCTGACCCAGGAGCCCACAGAGGCGAGAGGCTGGTGGTCCCCCAACCCTCCCCTACACACTTCCCAGCAAGCCATAGCCTCTTTTCTCCGCCTAGAAACTAAACTGGCCACCTGGCTTAACCCTCTCTCCAAGAACTCATGCCACCTGCCTGCCACGCCCCAGGCCGCTGTCCCCACAGGGGCCTCTCGGGGCCCTCCCTCTAAGAAAGGGGCGGAAGTCCCTGTGAGATGGGAAAGGTCAGGTGGGGTCCTGGTGGCAAAAAGCACTGATGACTGAGCACCCACTGTGCGCCACGGCAGGGTCTCACCAGGAGAGCCCTGCCTTGCTCTAAGAGGCCCTACTGGGGGCGCCTGACACCTAGTAGGTGCTCCTGCACTGGCGGTTTCCTCGGTAATGATGAGCCAACGAAACCTCTCTCCTCCAGGAAGTCCCACCCCCCCACGCTCGCTGTGTCCACACCCTCAACGGCCAGGGTCCCTGAGCTCAGGCCCACACCCACCCAAGGCACGGTCTTTCATCACAGCTCCACCCCCACACTTGCCTCCATGGGATTTCCGGGGCCGTTTGGTGCTGACTCGGCGGCCGGCCGAGGGGCAGGCCTCGGCAGGCTCCTCCTGGGCTGGAGGTGGGGCGCCCTCCTCCCTCTTGGGCTGCTCCCGGGCCCCTACACCTGGCCCTCCCCTGGGCAGCACACAGTAGGGGTGCAGCGAATGGCAGGAGGAACCAAAGACCAAAGAGCTATGCACTGGAGTGAGCCCACGCCCAGCCCTGCCCACCTGGCTGGCAGGCACACCCAGTACCAGGGGCTGGTGCCAGTCCCACCTCCGATCCAACCTAGGGTCACTTGCTGCGGCAGGCAGCTAGGACCTGGGCCAGCTTTGGGCCCTCCTCAGTGCCCTAATTTTCAAGACCTAACTGGACCCTAGGCTGTAGAGATGAGCAAAAGCTCAGAGAGGTGCTAAGACCAGGGCAAGGTCACACAGCAGAGCAGTGGCCAGGCTGGGACTCAGATGCTCTGACCTGAGCTGCCAGCACTCACCCACTGGGGATGCAGGGTGAGGCTGGAACCCCCCAACCTGGTCCCCAGAACATCAGGGGGCAAAGCCCAGGGTAGTGCCCCAGGAGAGGGTTAGGGGGAGGAGGCCGAGGAGTCCTGAAGGTCAGGTGCAAGGTGAGGGCTGGGGCCGGGCCTCCCCCTTCTATCCACACCCCCCAGGAAGGGGGTGGCCAGCAGCAGGTAGGTAGGTAACCGTCAGCTGATGCCTTTCTGGAGGAGAGTCTAGGGAGGGGGGCAGCTTAATGGGGGTTACAGGCTCCCACACCCACCCAGGGAGAGAACAAAAGAGAACTCCTTCAGGGACCTCTGACACCTACTATGTGCCACAGCAGCCCAGGAGTACATCCTGGTCCGTCTACCTCCAAGCTGGGTGACCTTGGGCCAAGAAAAGCACCTCAGTTTCCTTGTGACGGTAGCAAAGGGTTCCGCTCTAGTCCACTCAGCAAGCCTACGCCTAGGACCTACTATGTGCCAGTGACAGTCCCCAAAGGCCTGATGAGGTGGTTCGCCCCCTCTCTTATGGATGGGAGTGGGGCTTTCAACTTCACTTCTGAACATTATACCAGAGGGAATCCATCTCCCTCTCCATCTACTATGTGCCAAGGAAGTGCCAGGTAGGCCCCAGGAGGAAGCTAAGCCATCATCTAGAGGGAAAAAAACGGGCCCAGAGAGGGTAGGCGGCCAGCCCAAGGTCACACAGCAAGTCTGGCACCCAGGTGCGGCTGCCAGGCCAGCGCCTGGCCGCCCCCACCCCCTCCCAGCCTGGCAGCCTGTGTTGCAAGGTTGGTCCTGACGGGTTACCCCGCCCTGACCTGGTGCCAATCCCTGCCTGGCCCGGTCCCCGGCCTGGGGTTTAATGGGACAGGAATGCAGCGTCCTGGTTGGGGGGTGGGGGGCACCAACGGCTCAGGGTGACTGTGGCTGCCAGCTGTCAGCCAGCCCCCTGCCCGCTGGTCCTCACAGGCCTCCCTCCGAGCCAGACACCAGCAAACAGGCCCTCGGCCATTTTATGTGTCCATTTATTGCCCTAAATGGGGAGGGGCTTCCTGCCCGGGCCTTAAAGGGCCAGAGGCAGGAAGGCTGTGGGCCCACTGGGAAGTGTGTGTGTGTAGACCGGAGGGGGTGGGGATTAGGAGGTCACGGGGCTCCTATCTGACCCCCAGCTCATGGGTGGGGCCAAGGCCCACCCTGTTCCCACGCTCTGAGCGCCGTAGTGGGCCAGGAAGTGCAGCCCTGACACCAAGCCCAGGTTTCAAGAGGAAGCCCTGAGAAGACAGATCTGTTCTCAGTGGAGGTGGAAGGAGTAAGCTTCCTGTCACTGGGGGTAACCAAAGCTGGGCTTCATGGAAGCCCACCAGTGTCTAC
>SJYS01015771.1:25445-47325 GCA_006410695.1 Philantomba maxwellii
TGAAAAATAGAAAAAGATGATAAAAGAAATCAAAGAAGACCTGAATAATAGGAGAGATATGACATGTTCATGGATTAAAAGATTCAATATTATTAAGATATCAGTTCTCTACAAATTGATCTGTAGATTCACTGTCGTTTACAGTAAAAATCCCAGCAGGATTTTATATTTTAGAAACTGAGGAGTTGAATCAACATTTATGTGGAAAAGGCAAAGGAACTGTAATAATCAGTTTTGAAAAAGAACAAAGTTGGAGGATTAACAAATACTACCTGATTTTAAGACTCCTGATAAAGCTGTAATAGTCAGAACAGTGTGTTATTAAGAAAAGATGGCATACAGATCAAAGGAATAAAGTAATCTGCACAGTACTGTATAAGTATTGCTGAAGCTCCAATAGTTTGGCCATCTGATGTGAAGAACTGACTCATTGGAAAAGACCCTGATGCTGGGAAAGAGTGAAGGCAGGAGGAGAAGGGGACAACAGAGGATGAGATGGTTGGATGGCATCATCGACTCAATGGACATGAGTTGGAGCAAACTCTGGAAGTTGGTGTCGGACAGGGAAGCCTGGCGTGCTGCAGTCCATGGAGTTGCAAAGAATTGGACACGACTGAGTGACTGAACTGAATCTGCATGTGTGGCTTATTGATTTGCAACAAAAGTGCAAAGATCAGTTAATGACAAAAGATTAAACCAAAAACTAAAATTTCTAGAAGAAAATTGTCAGTTAACTTTGTTCTTCGGGGTCAGGCAAAGAGTTGTTAGATGCAACATAAAAAGCTTAATCCATAATGGGTAAATTTGATTTCATCAAAATTAGAAACATCCTGTTCTCTGAATGACATTGTTAAGAAAATGAAATATAAGCTATAGACTCAGAAAAACTATCTGCAAGTCACATATCTAATAAAAGACTTGTGTTCAGAATATAAACACTTAAAAATTCCAAAGTAAGAGATCAAATAACAAAAAAGGAACAAAAAAATGACTAGCCATTTTACCAAAGATATATGTAAATGGCCAAATACAAGTGAAAATAGGATGTTCAACCCAGTAGTCATTTAGTTCAGTTCAGTTCAGTCGCTCAGTCGTGTCAGACTCTTTGCAACCCCATGAATCACAGCACACCAGGCCTCCCTGTCCATCACCAACTCCCGGAGTTCACTCAAACTTATGTCCATCGAGTTGGTGATAACCATTCAGCCATTTCATCACTTTCTGCCATAAGGGTGGTGTCATCTGCATCTCTGAGGTTATTGATATTTTTTCCCAGCAATCTTGATTCCTGCTTGTGCTTCTTCCATCCCAGCATTTCTCATGATGTACTCTGCATAAAAGTTAAATAAGCAGAGTGACAATATACAGCCTTGACGTACTCCTTTTCCTATTTGGAACCAGTCTGTTGTTCCATGTCCAGTTCTAACTATTGCTTCCTGACCTGCATATAATTTTCTCAAGAGGCAGGTCAGGTGGTCTGGCATTCCCATCTCTTTCAGAATTTTCCACAGTTTATTGTGATCCACACAGTCAAAGGCTTTGGCATAGTCAATAAAGCAGAAACAGATATTTTTCTGTAATTCTCTTGCTTTTTCCATGATCCAGCAGACGTTGGCAATTTGATCTCTGGTTCCTCACCTTTTCTAAAACCAACTTGAACATCTGGAAGTTCACAGCTCACGTATTGCTGAAGCCTGGCTTGGAGAATTTTGAACATTACTTTAGTAGTCATTAGGGAAATGCAAATTAAAAACACCATGAAATACCATCAAAATGGCTAAAATATTTTTTAAAAGTCTGATAAGGATGCTAAGTGCTGATAAGGATGTAGAGGAACTGAATGAAAGTCTCTTACATGGCTGATAAGAATGCAAAATGGTACAGCCACTTCGGAAGACAGCGCAGAAACTTCTTAGAAAGTCTAACCATACTCATTATACAACTCAACAATTCTACTCCTAGGTATTTATCCAAGTGAAATAAAAACCCATGTTCATACACAAAACTATAGATAATTTATGGCAGCTTTATTCATAATCTCCAAGAAGAGGAAACAAGGGAACTAGGAAATGAATAAAGAAACAATGGTATATATGCATTCAGTGGAATATTACTTAGCAACAAACAGGAACGAACCCTGATACAAAGCAATAAAGCTCACTGGGTGAGGTTTGGATAAATCTCAAATTCCCTAGGCTAAGTCAGAGAAACCAGATTAAGAACATTACATACCATATGGTTCACTTTCTGTGTCATTCTTGCAAATTTAAAACTGTAGGCACAGAAACATGTCAGTGATTGTTGGGGGCTGAGGGTGGAGGGAAGGATTGACTGCAGAGTAATGAGACAAGTTTGGAGGTTATTGGATTGTTCTATATGTGAATCGTAGTGGGATTCATATGATTGTGTATGTTTGTAGAAAATTTCATAACTATACTCTATTAAGGGTGAATCTCACTCTATGTAATTTTACCTTAAAATTTTAAAATGGGGTTGTAACATCTGGCAACAAACCAAGAATATGTTCTTGTATGTTTACATCTCCATAAAGTGCTTACCAAAGAGACTTTTCATTTCATACAAAAATAAAATTTTACTTTTTTTTTTAACATCTTGACATTTTCTGTAGGCTAATAACAAAACCCTGCAAGAGAAGATTTTACAAGTGAACAATTTGGTGGAAGCATTTGGCAATGCCTGCACTATTATAAATGACAATTCTAGCCGATTTGGAAAATACTTAGAAATGAAATTTACCCCTTCTGGAGCTGTCGTGGGAGCACAGATCTCTGAATACCTGCTGGAGAAATCCCGAGTTATCCATCAAGCTAGGTAAGTTCACGTCACCTATTTCCTATTATCTGGGAAACGTAAGCCAAGACGATGCTTTTGTTTTAATAATAAAGTGTCTTCCTCATGTAACAAAAGTTAAACAAAAGTTTGCTCATCATCTACTATGTATGACGCATTGCCTATTGGAAACAGAGATCCCTCAGCACTATCTTACTCTCTTATAGGTTATATCCAGTAGAGGAGTTAGTTGTTGTTTTAGTCACTAAATTGTTTCTGGTTCTTTGTGACCCCACGGGTGGTAACCCTCCAGGTTCCTCTGTCCATGGGATTTCCCAGGCAAGAATACTGGAGTGGATTGCCATTTCCTTCCCCAGGGGATCTTCCAATCCAGGGATCAAACCCACATTTCTTGCATTGGAAGGCAGATTTTTTACCACTGAGCCCCCAGAGAAGCCCTAAAAGTTAGTAAATTACCTAAATTTATGAAAACAGATAGAAAACCTAAGCCCATCATAGAAGTACTAACAGGATAAATTAGAGTGATTTCTTAAGTAGAAGAGAATATACTTCTCTACACAAAACAAATGTGAAATTTAATTAGAAATAACATTTTTTTTCTTTGAAATGCTGGTATATATAAATAGATCTTTGTATTGATTATATTCTCCCCAGTGTTTATACACAAGGGACCTCTCCTCCGCAGAAAAAAAGGGATTCAGGAAGGGGTTTTATTGTCATGTTCTTTTCTTTGTCTTCTGATTAAGCTACCAACATGATGTTCTGGTATGTTCAGGTTGAGCAAGTTCCTTTAGGCAGTTTGTAGCTGAATGACAAAATTTCTCTTCTGTCTTCATGATCCCAAATCATCTTTGTTTGTTATTCTAATGAAAAAACTATAATAATAGCATTGAATTTGTACCCTGGTATTTTTTAAAAGTTGTGGCAATTTAGAGTCTTCCATTTTTCTTTTCTTTTTTTGATAAGGTCTCATTGATTTTATCTGCTTTTACTTTTTAAATTATTTTTTTTAATTGTAATATAAGTCCTTTACAACATTGTATTAGTTTCTGGTAATACAACAGAAACTGATTCTGATTCACAATGAAGTGAATCAGCTTTATGTATACATATATCCCCTCCCTCCTGAGTCTCCTTTCCACCCCCCATCCAGCCCTCTAGGTCATCAGAGAGCACTGAACTCAGCTCCCTGTGCTATACAGCAGCTTCCCACTAGCTGTCTATATTACACATGGTAGTGCCTGTTGGTTTTATACTGAATTATCTACGTTGTTGTAGTTATGTGTTGTATGTTAAATTCCCAGGAATTTAGATACAATAGAATGTAATATAAATGCCTTTAATATAAATATTTGGGCTTGCCTGGTGGCTCAAACAATAAAGAATCTACCTGCAAAACAGGAGACCCAGGTAGATCCCTGGGGCTGGAAGATCCCTTGGAGAAGGGAATGGCAACCTACTCCAATATTCTTGCCTGGAGAATCCCATGAACAGAGGAGCCTGGAGGGCTACAGTCCATGGGGTCGCAGAAAGTCTGACATGACTGAGTGACTAAGCAGGCACGCAATATAAGTATTTAATATAAATACTTTCAAATTTGCTCTCATAAAAATAATGCCATTCATATTTATTGGACTATTGCACCATATAGTCTAGAAAACAGCACAATTAGGGTCATATTTTAGGCATACTATGAAGAAAGTAAGCTTATTTTCAGCTGGCCTAAATGACTTTAGTTTTACATTTTTATTGGGGGAAAGTATTCCAGGTCAAAATGCATCTCCGTCATAATTCAAGAACATTTGCCTTATAATTTTTCCATTTTCCAGGTTTTTTACATCTATTTTTTTGTTTTACTTAATTTGAATTTCATTTTTAAATACTAGAGAAGCTTTTTTGTGATGTTTAAAAGTGAAAGTATCAGAGATGTAATAGAAGAATTTTTAGTAGGTCCTTTAAAAGATGATACACCCTGTCATTCAGGAACTGAAAGGAAAGAACCAGTTCTAAGGGTCTAACTGAGAGTACTGTTTACAGAGGGAGCGGGCTGGAAAAACCAAGAATAAACGGTGAGATACGCACAGACTAGCAGTGCTGTGAAGTCATCCCAACCCCTGGGTCTGTAGGGCGGAAGGAGGGGCCACATCGCAGAGCCTGCTGAGACCTAGGACTGTGGAGGGTTGCCGCCTCTTGGGAGCTGCTGCCTGAAGGAATATGATCCACCCTCAGTACCTGTGGGGAACCCTGAGGAAGCCTTAGTGGGTCTACAATAGGGGTAGGCCAGAGAATACAATGACCCTTGAACACTGTGAGGTTAAGGGGTGCCAACTGCTCTTGCAGTCAAAAATTTACAAATAACTTTGACTTTCCGCAAATGTAACTAGTAATAGTCTACTGTGAACCAGAAGGCTTACCGATAACCTAAGCAGTCAATTAATGTGTATTTTGTTAAAGTATATGTACTGAGTCATACAGTAAAGTAAGCTAGAGGAAAGAAAATGTTATTAAGAAAACTATAACGAAGGAAGAATACTGGAGTGGGGTGCCATTGCCTTCTCCAATATTGAAAGTACTGTATTGTACCTACTGATGCCATGAAGTTCATGTTGCCTCTTTAGAAGATGAATCATCTCTCAATACCTATGTTAGTATTGTCTTAGATGATACTTTCAATGTTATCCTAACACTGGACATCAAAAAGGAAAAGATAATGTGAAAAATAAATTCATATTTACTAATTGCTTCACAGTAGCCTAGCTGATATACTAATGAATGAATCTTATTCTTTTTAAGAATCTTATAAATATTAGGGCAGATAGTATTACAGTCATATTCGTCATACAGTATTGGAAACATTGGTACATTAAAAAAAAAAAAAACACTTGGTAATGATAGGCTGATATGCAGTTTCTCCAATTATGAGAGAGAGGCATGCTGCATGGTCATGTAATTCTTTGAGAGCAGCGTGATAAAATAGTAGGAAAAGTAACACAGAGTTAGATTTATGTTAACTGTCACCACTCCCTGTATGCCTGGGTAAAGAGAAGTTCTCCACTGCATCTTGCACAAGATGATGTACACACATTTTTTTTTATATTGGAAAAATTTGCATATAATTTTCCATAATTCATATAATCCATGTAAATGGACCCACGAAGTTCAAACCTGCATTGTTCAAGCTGCCTTATCTGGTGAGTTGCTGAGCCCGGGGTTTGCCCCCAGGCCGTTCTGACCTGGGTATCACTAATCATATGAGCTCTCCCTTCTTGATATAGTTAAGGCAGGACATGAGATTGGGTAATCTTTGGAGATACCCATGAGATGGGTAATCTTTTTTTCCTGTTCCTTTAATTCTCTAATGGTTTATCTACTGAAGGTCAGTATATTTCCTATATCATCTCCAGGTCTTATCAAATTACAGTCCTCAGTAAATGTAAACTGATAATTAACAAGAACACCACCAATTGTGTGTGTCTACACTTATGAGTCACTCTGCTAATTGTGTACTGCATCATTTAAGTGTTAAAGGTATGACACATAGAGCAATCAATGTGATTTCATTAGAACAAAACAAACTAAATTATATGCTGTGCCTGTCCTAGAGGAGTNGTGTACTGCATCATTTAAGTGTTAAAGGTATGACACATAGAGCAATCAATGTGATTTCATTAGAACAAAACAAACTAAATTATATGCTGTGCCTGTCCTAGAGGAGTTTTGTTATTTTGTGGTAAGAGACCAGAAGTGAGCTTTCAGTTTTGTTCCAAGCTTGCTCCTGTACAACACTCTTGTTCATCAAAGCATTACTGGTGACTGCCACAAATGATGGCTGGAGGCGTAGAAGGTATGAACACTGTCAGCTCTAAAGGGTGCAGCCAACCTCATGTCAGCATCTGAGCCTGTGGACGCCACTTTTCTTGAAACGCTCACCTGTCTTTGCTTTCATGACTGAACTCATCTCTTGAGTTTTTCCTCTCTGACTTAGATTCATCCATCCATTCCCAAAATGTGTACCTATCAAAAGTTTGTTCTTGGAGTGTTTCTTTCTCTGAATATTCTCAGGCTTAGCAATTTCTTCTGACATCATGGCCTCAATGGATAGCTCTGTGTGATTGACAGTAGAAGATGTGTGTCTTGCTGTGTCCCAAGTTCATATTTTTCATTTCCAACAACCCGCTTTCATCTCAAATTCAATGGAATACAGGCATCCTTCGGACATATTTGTGGCTTTGGTTCCAGCCCACTGCAATAAGGTGAATATCACAGAAAAGCAAGTCACATGAATTTTTCAGTCTTTTGGTACATACATAAGTTATGTTTACAATATGTTGTAGTTTATTATGTGTGCAGTAGCATTATGTCTAAAAAAAATACACATATCTTAATTTAAAATGTTTTATTGCCAAAACATGCCATCACCCGAGCCTTCAGTTCAGTCATTCAGTCCTGTCTGATTCTTTGCCATCCCCAAGGACTGTGGCACGCCAGACTTCCCTGTTCATCACCAACTCCTGAAGCTTGCTCAAACTCATGTCCATTGAGTTGGTGATGCCATCCAAGCATCTCATCCTCTACCGACCCTTCTCCTCCTGCCTTCAATCTTTCTCAACATTCGTTGGTTGTTTTCCAATGAATCAGTTCTTCACATCAACTGGCCAAAGTATTGGAGCTTCAGCATCAGTCCTTCCAGTGAATATTCAGGGCTGATTTCCTTCAGCCAGTTACAATTTTTTGTCAGGTGGAGGATCTTGCCTCCATATTGATAGCTGCTGATGGATCAAGTTGGTGGCTGCTGAAGATTGAGGTGTCTGTGGCAACTTATTACCAATGAAGTTTGCCTCTTTGATTGACTATTCCTTTCATGAACAATTCCTCTGTGGTCTGCGATGCTGTTTGATAGCATTTTGCCCACAGTGCAACTTCTTTCAACACTGGAGTCAATCCTCAAACCCTGTTGCTGCTTTATCAACTCCCTTTATGTCATATTCTAAATCTTTTGTTGTCATTTCAACAATTTGCACAGCATCTTCACCAGTAGATTCCATCTTAAGAAACCACTTTCTTTGCTCATCCGTAAGAAGCAACTGTCTAGCCGTTCCAGTTTTATCATGAGACTGTAACAATTTCATCACATCTCCAGGCTCCGCTTCTCATTCTTGTTCTCTTGCTATTTCCACCACATCTGCAGTTACTTCCTCCAATGAAGTCTGGAACCCCTCAATCATCCACGAGGGTCAGAATCAACTTCTTCCAAATTCTTGTTAATTTTGATATTTGGCTTCTTCCCATGAGTCATGAATGTTCCTAATGAAATCTAGAATGGTGAGTCCTTTCCAGAAGGTTTTCAATTGACTTTACCCAGATCCATCAAAGGAGTCACTATCTATGGCAGGCATAGCCTTACAAGATATATTTTTTATATAAGAAGACTTGAAAGTCAACATTCCTTCTTGATCCATGGGCTGCAGAGTGGATGTTGTGTTAGCAGGTATGAAAACACCATTAATCTTATTGTACATCTCCATCAGAGCTTTTGGGTGACCAGGTGCCTTGTCCATGAGCTTTCATAGTTTGGAAGAATTTTTTTTTTTTCTGAGCAGTAGGTCTTCAATACCTCATTGTAACCCACATTTCTTAATTGTGCTATTATAAAGCCTTGGAAATGCTGATTATAGAGAGAACTGCAGAGTTGAGGAACTTGAGATTCATAAGGGACAGATTTCTCTTGCAGGAGAGAAAACTGAGCCCCAGAAAGACAGGGTAGAGAGGTGGTTAGTGACATGGGCTTTGGAATCAAACAGCCCTGGTGAAATCCAGTTCAGTCATCAACTCTGTGACATGAGGGGGGGTTAGTGTCCCCTCTAGGCATCAGTTTCTTTGTATGTGAAATGAGGGGGTTAAGGCAGGTGACCAAGATCGTGTAGCACTCACCACCACCTGGCATGCTCTATTCATTATTACTTTGTTCCCACTGGCATGTAAACTTTAAGAAGTCAGGGCATTTTGACTGTTTGCTCCTGCTCTATCCCCAATGCCTAGAAAATGCCTGGTGGGCCCACAAAATATGTACTGAATGATTCATACAAAGCTTAGCAGAATCAGTCTGTAATTCAATGACAGTTGTAGTTGAAAATACTAAAGACAGTCGCAACCACAGAAAGCCAAAATCCAGTATTCCAGGAAACCCTCCGTGGCACTCACGGTTGTTCTGATAATTATCTCACCAAAAAACTTTAGCAATTAATAAGTGTTCTTACGAACCACCGTCCTGAAAATGTCTTTATCTTTTCAGTGGAGAAAAAAACTTCCATATTTTTTATTACATCTATACTGGTTTAGCTGAAAAGAAGAAATTAGCCCATTATAAATTGCCAGAAGACAAGCCTCCCAGGTAACCCAGCAGCTTGAACTTTTATAAATAATACTTCTACCTTTCACTAAATTTTAGATTCTCACCTATCCTTTGGGATTCCACCCCCCACCCCCAGATACCTGCAGAATGACCGCATCAGAACAATACAAGACGTGATGAATAATAGTTTCTATAAATCCCAATATGAATTAATTGAGCAGTGTTTCAAAGTCATCGGTTTTACAATGGAGGTGAGTATGGAAGACATTTAAACTTTTAAGCATCTTTTTGTCATCACTCATGGTAAGAGTTAGCATTTATAGAGTGGTCCACATGCCAGACATTGTGCTCAGTGCATTATATGGATAATTTTTTAAATTACTGCAATGATCTTATGAAATAACGATTATCATTTTTATCTCATACTTGAGGAAACTGTGGCTTTGAGATATAATTGAACTTGGTTTTGTTCTTAATCTTTTATTTTATATACATTTACCTCTCCCGCATATATATAAAATTTTATGTAAATACATAAATGTGATCGTGTCACACTTTTTTTAGTGCAGTGTTTTCTTCTTAAAGCTTTATGAAGATGTTATTCACATGCTGTACAAGTCAGCCATTTAAAACTGTACATTTTAATGACTCAATACAGCCACAGAGTGTGCACTCTTCTTCATAATCACTTTGAGAATATTTTCATGTTCTAAATTTTTACCCTCAAGGAAACCTGCTCGTGACTGGCAGTTCCTCCTCATTCCCACCCCACCTCTGCTTCTGTCACCCTCGGTCTGCTTATTCTGCACATTTTACATGACTCGAGTGATGCATTATGTCACCCTTTGTGATCAGCTTCTCTCGTTTGACATGATGTCTGCAAGGCCCATCCATGTTGTAGCGTGTGTCAGTATTTCACTGCCTTTCATTGAGATGTGCTGTTGCATTGTGTTTATATGCCTCGTGTTATTTATCCATTTGTGATGTGATGGGCATTTGGGTCAGTGCCATTTTTCGGTTATGATGAATCATGCTGCTGTGATCATCCATGTCCAAGTTTTATGTGACATGAGCTTTTGCTTCTCTTTGGTGTATAACAAGGAATGGAAGAGCCAGGTTACACAGCAACACTACTTTTAACCTTTTGAAGAACTTACCAGAATGTAAGCAGCTGCACTATTTTTCAATTCAGTAGGTAGATTTGGACTTTTCTCCATCTTCCCCAGCACTTACTATTATCTGGTCCTAGCCACTCTCGTGGGTGTGATATGGTATGTCATTGTGGGCTTGATTTACATTTCCCTAAAGGCTTATGATGCTGAGGTTCTATTTCATGCACTTGTTGGTCATTTATCATTTATATATCTTCTTTAAAGAGGCATCTGTTCACATTCTTTGCTGATTTTTTAATTAAGTTCTTTTTATCTTTGAGCTGTAAGAATTATTTATATTGCAGATACAAGTGTCTTACATGATTTGCAAAAAATTTCTCTTTTGTTTTTTATTTTCTTGATGGTACCTTTTGAAGCACATTATTTGTATTATTGATTTTATTTAAAAATGTTTTTTATTAATGCATGAATTTGGTTTCTTGTTTTCTTTTTTTAACGAGAATGCTTAGTTTCTCTATTCACGTTCCTTATTTAATAATGAAATGATGTAAGCCTATGAGTTTATCCTTGAGTAATAAAGATTTCTTACTGTGTCCTAGGTTGTATTTAAAAAATTTTTATAACAAAGTATCTTATTTAACAGGGACTCCCTGAAGGCTTTTAGAGAAGCTTTCAGACTCTGCTCTTAGCAGCTTACTGTTTGCTGTGTTGATTCAGTTCTGTGATAAGAATACTTCACTATGAATGTGAATCAGGCTTTTAGATGAACTCTTGCAAGAAAGTAGTGTGCAGTTTGTTGGATTTTATTTTCATTGTCATAAATGACACTCCTACAGCTTGAAACTGTTCATGTATCTGCTTAAGAAGTTTACTGAAATTTCTTGGGTTATCAAATCTCTACTAAGAGCCTGAGCTAAAAATAATACCTAATTCTTTTCCAAAAATTTGGAAAGTTTTATTAGCAGGATATAAAATGTAGAGATGCTGATGGAAGTGAAACGTGATGAGAATCATTCAAATTATGTGCAGTGATATTATTGAATCTAATTTTGTAGCATGTTTGTCAAAAACTGNATTGTGCTATTATAAAGCCTTGGAAATGCTGATTATAGAGAGAACTGCAGAGTTGAGGAACTTGAGATTCATAAGGGACAGATTTCTCTTGCAGGAGAGAAAACTGAGCCCCAGAAAGACAGGGTAGAGAGGTGGTTAGTGACATGGGCTTTGGAATCAAACAGCCCTGGTGAAATCCAGTTCAGTCATCAACTCTGTGACATGAGGGGGGGTTAGTGTCCCCTCTAGGCATCAGTTTCTTTGTATGTGAAATGAGGGGGTTAAGGCAGGTGACCAAGATCGTGTAGCACTCACCACCACCTGGCATGCTCTATTCATTATTACTTTGTTCCCACTGGCATGTAAACTTTAAGAAGTCAGGGCATTTTGACTGTTTGCTCCTGCTCTATCCCCAATGCCTAGAAAATGCCTGGTGGGCCCACAAAATATGTACTGAATGATTCATACAAAGCTTAGCAGAATCAGTCTGTAATTCAATGACAGTTGTAGTTGAAAATACTAAAGACAGTCGCAACCACAGAAAGCCAAAATCCAGTATTCCAGGAAACCCTCCGTGGCACTCACGGTTGTTCTGATAATTATCTCACCAAAAAACTTTAGCAATTAATAAGTGTTCTTACGAACCACCGTCCTGAAAATGTCTTTTATCTTTTCAGTGGAGAAAAAAACTTCCATATTTTTTATTACATCTATACTGGTTTAGCTGAAAAGAAGAAATTAGCCCATTATAAATTGCCAGAAGACAAGCCTCCCAGGTAACCCAGCAGCTTGAACTTTTATAAATAATACTTCTACCTTTCACTAAATTTTAGATTCTCACCTATCCTTTGGGATTCCACCCCCCACCCCCAGATACCTGCAGAATGACCGCATCAGAACAATACAAGACGTGATGAATAATAGTTTCTATAAATCCCAATATGAATTAATTGAGCAGTGTTTCAAAGTCATCGGTTTTACAATGGAGGTGAGTATGGAAGACATTTAAACTTTTAAGCATCTTTTTGTCATCACTCATGGTAAGAGTTAGCATTTATAGAGTGGTCCACATGCCAGACATTGTGCTCAGTGCATTATATGGATAATTTTTTAAATTACTGCAATGATCTTATGAAATAACGATTATCATTTTTATCTCATACTTGAGGAAACTGTGGCTTTGAGATATAATTGAACTTGGTTTTGTTCTTAATCTTTTATTTTATATACATTTACCTCTCCCGCATATATATAAAATTTTATGTAAATACATAAATGTGATCGTGTCACACTTTTTTTAGTGCAGTGTTTTCTTCTTAAAGCTTTATGAAGATGTTATTCACATGCTGTACAAGTCAGCCATTTAAAACTGTACATTTTAATGACTCAATACAGCCACAGAGTGTGCACTCTTCTTCATAATCACTTTGAGAATATTTTCATGTTCTAAATTTTTACCCTCAAGGAAACCTGCTCGTGACTGGCAGTTCCTCCTCATTCCCACCCCACCTCTGCTTCTGTCACCCTCGGTCTGCTTATTCTGCACATTTTACATGACTCGAGTGATGCATTATGTCACCCTTTGTGATCAGCTTCTCTCGTTTGACATGATGTCTGCAAGGCCCATCCATGTTGTAGCGTGTGTCAGTATTTCACTGCCTTTCATTGAGATGTGCTGTTGCATTGTGTTTATATGCCTCGTGTTATTTATCCATTTGTGATGTGATGGGCATTTGGGTCAGTGCCATTTTTCGGTTATGATGAATCATGCTGCTGTGATCATCCATGTCCAAGTTTTATGTGACATGAGCTTTTGCTTCTCTTTGGTGTATAACAAGGAATGGAAGAGCCAGGTTACACAGCAACACTACTTTTAACCTTTTGAAGAACTTACCAGAATGTAAGCAGCTGCACTATTTTTCAATTCAGTAGGTAGATTTGGACTTTTCTCCATCTTCCCCAGCACTTACTATTATCTGGTCCTAGCCACTCTCGTGGGTGTGATATGGTATGTCATTGTGGGCTTGATTTACATTTCCCTAAAGGCTTATGATGCTGAGGTTCTATTTCATGCACTTGTTGGTCATTTATCATTTATATATCTTCTTTAAAGAGGCATCTGTTCACATTCTTTGCTGATTTTTTAATTAAGTTCTTTTTATCTTTGAGCTGTAAGAATTATTTATATTGCAGATACAAGTGTCTTACATGATTTGCAAAAAATTTCTCTTTTGTTTTTTATTTTCTTGATGGTACCTTTTGAAGCACATTATTTGTATTATTGATTTTATTTAAAAATGTTTTTTATTAATGCATGAATTTGGTTTCTTGTTTTCTTTTTTTAACGAGAATGCTTAGTTTCTCTATTCACGTTCCTTATTTAATAATGAAATGATGTAAGCCTATGAGTTTATCCTTGAGTAATAAAGATTTCTTACTGTGTCCTAGGTTGTATTTAAAAAATTTTTATAACAAAGTATCTTATTTAACAGGGACTCCCTGAAGGCTTTTAGAGAAGCTTTCAGACTCTGCTCTTAGCAGCTTACTGTTTGCTGTGTTGATTCAGTTCTGTGATAAGAATACTTCACTATGAATGTGAATCAGGCTTTTAGATGAACTCTTGCAAGAAAGTAGTGTGCAGTTTGTTGGATTTTATTTTCATTGTCATAAATGACACTCCTACAGCTTGAAACTGTTCATGTATCTGCTTAAGAAGTTTACTGAAATTTCTTGGGTTATCAAATCTCTACTAAGAGCCTGAGCTAAAAATAATACCTAATTCTTTTCCAAAAATTTGGAAAGTTTTATTAGCAGGATATAAAATGTAGAGATGCTGATGGAAGTGAAACGTGATGAGAATCATTCAAATTATGTGCAGTGATATTATTGAATCTAATTTTGTAGCATGTTTGTCAAAAACTGCTGACTCCCTTCTAAAATAGAAGGCTGTCAACAGTAGCCTTTCATGCATTTGATACATTTGCTCACCCACAGATAATTATTTCAGAGCTGTACCTGGGGACTTCCTGGCCACCCAGTAGTTAAGACCTCACCTTCCAATGCAAAGGGTGTGGGTTCCATCCCTCACTGGGAATCTAAGCTCTTATATGCCTTGAGGCCAAAGAACCAAAAGATAAAACAGAAACAATATTGTAACAAATTAAATAAAGACTTTTAAAATGGCCCACATCAAAAAAATCTAAACAAACAAACGAAAAAACCCTGCTGTACCTGTTCTTTGCATAGGGCAAAGTTTGCTGCTAAGTGTGTTTTCTCACATGCAGAGCCTCTCCTGTTGGCAGCTCTGATGACAGATAGTTCCCCAGTCTTGACTTCTTTTGGAAAGTCTTTGACTCCACCTTGGGTATCCTTAGCTGTAGGCCTGAGGAGAAGTATTTTTAAGAACCTTGACCTTAGGGAATAGGGTGTGATCTCTGCCAGCTTGATGAGGTTGGAGAAACACACGTGAATGGCTTTTCTTTTCCTAACTTGAAATTAGGGTCTTCTCTTCAGAAGAGGTTTGGGTAAACCAAGATAATCCTTCTCCATCAGGAAATGTTTCAACTTTTAGAGTTAATTTTTCTGGTGTGGCCTTTCTCCATAACCAAGAGGAATTCAGATGTGATGTGGGGGGTGGGGAGGACTCCCTACCAGGCTGCTTTTACAACCCCAGAATTTAGAGTCCCCCTTGGGCTTCCCTGGTGGCTCAGAGGTTAAAGCATCTGCCTGAAATGCGGGAGACCTGGGTTCGATCCCTGGGTCAGGAAGATCCCATGGAGAAGGAAATGGCAACCCACTCCAGTATTCTTGCCTGGAGAATCCCATGGACCATACAGTCCACGGGGTTGCAAAGAGTCGGACACGACTGAGCGACTTCACTTCACTTCACTTGAGTTCTGAAATACTTTGCTTCTGTGTTTCTAGGTGAATGAGTCTGTTGTGGGAAGGAGTGGGTGAGAGCTGTAGGAGCCATAGGGGACCTGGAAGGCTGTTTTCAGGATCAACCAAGGAGAAAGGAGCAGAGAAGAATCATTACCATGACTTTCCCAAAGAGTTTTCAGTTTTTGCCAGAAGATTAAAAGCTAAATGGACAAGAGGAAAACATACTGTAGACTCATTGACAAGCTAGAGTTGAAAACATCCTTAGGTAAATACTTTACTTACAGGAAACCTTGGGCTGAAGTTGAATAACTTTTTGGTTTGGAAGTAGAGGCTCCAGCTCAGCCATATTTATTTTGGATAATTCATTCTTTCCAAAGATTCATGGACCTTGCCTGGAACTTTGACTTTCCACTCTATAAACTGCAGCGCAAATCTGGAAACAGTGGTTCTGTGGTCTCTAGGCAGAAAGGAGATGACTGGAGACTTTCTCTCTGTTGATGCATTCAATAGCTTTTAGGCTATGAAATGGAAAAAAGTTCATTTTTAAGATTTCTGAAGGTTTTTAGGGAAGCTTGCTGACTTTGCTCTTAGCTGTAATGTGTTAAAATAAAGAACTTTCTATGGGTGTGACAGATGCATGGTTCTTAAAGGACTAGTGCATAAATCTCATTTTTCTTCTATACCCTTACAAAGGAAAGTAAAAGAAGGAGGAAGAGTGGAGGAGGAGAATAACCAGAAGTAGCAGCCAAGGTTAACATAGTGATTAGATTGATATATAAGGACAGGACAGTTTGCTTGATCAATTACAGCCTTTGCTGGAGATTTGGGACAAAAATGAGGAGAACAGAATGGAGTAGAGCCATTGAGAGAGTACCTAGATTGTAGAACTCACTGTGGATATCTCATGTGAAGAATGGTGTGGTTGTGCCCTTTTGTAGCCATGAGGTCTGGGTAGTGGGCATCATGTGACACTAAAAACTGTGCTGTCAACCTTACCTGACTACCTTTTGGGAACAATACTAATCTGACGTGAACATTTGGAGTTAGAGATGATCCTGATAAACACATTTCCTAATAAAATAGACATTTTTATTACTAGCAAAATTAGTGTGTTTATAGGTAGTTCAGGTCTGGGAGAGAAAGTCCCTGACTAGGAAGGCATGAGTTTCAGCCATTTTCCAAGTGACATATGGCTGCCACCCAGAGATTTCAGACAAGCCCTGAGAGACATTCCAGGTGATTCCACATGCCCACCGTGTTCCAGGCTTAGTCCAGTTCTTTGTGACCCCATGGACTGTAACCTGCCAGGCTCCTCTATCCATGGGATTCTTCAGGCAAAAATACTGAAGTGGGTTGCCATTTTGTCCTCCAAGAGATCTTCCTCACTCGGGGATTGAACCTGCATCTCTTGTGTTTCCTGAATTGGCAATCAGGTTCTTTACCGCTAGCTCCACCTCCACCTCTTCCCTCTCCCTAACCTCCCCAGAACTGTGCCATCACCCACAGCTTGTAAGTATGGAGACAAGTCAATTTAAGCACTAGGGGGTATCCTGGCTCTTAAAACAGAAGAGGATGCAGTGAATAAAGAAAAAAAGCAGTGTCCACTCTTGTCTCCAGTCGTTGGTCATAATATGAATGTAGCAAGTGGTCGATGCCCCTTGGGACTGTGGTCTGGCTCTGTTGGTTGCCTGGTTAGGGGGAAACAGAAGAGGTTAACTGGATCTCAGCGCATCCTCCAGACTGGAAGCATGTCGTCCATCCAGCAAGCAGCTTCTGCCGCCAACCCAGAGCTGGGCTTCTTTGTAGCTCTCTTTCCTGCTTTGCATCATCAGAGGAACTTATCTTTTTACCAGTTCCTTCCACCAGAGGTTGCTATCTTAGAAGCAGGGTATCAGTTTTAATTGGTTTGTTGGTTTGTTTACTTCCAAGTCCGAGTCATTAGAGGCAATGTTTCAGTTATATTTGCCTCAACTGCTTTCCGTTGCCTGGCAGAGCAACATTTAGTCACATTACAAGGAAACGAGTCTAGCAGTCAGAGTCTAGTGACAAATATAATTCATTTATGTAAAACTGCAGGTTTCAGCTTAAACATAGTCAGTGTTTATTGAATATCCAAACACACAGCTTAGGAGGAAGGAAAATATAACATCTGTTTCGGGAGCTGGAGCACAATTACTGCTAAATATTTTTGAAGATTTTTAGTCTAGTTCAAGGTGACCCTCCTAGAAGGCACTGGTCTCCCACCTAGAAGCAGAGCCTCCAAGAGTTAACAAGACAGACTGTCCTGGATGGGACAGAGTGGAATTAAACTGTGTGGGTGTTCACTTCCTTTTTATCCCACTCCTGATTTTTTTATGTCATCTCACTGGGTTCTTTGGATGTGTCCTTTGTCCGTGTTGCTTCAACTTCATCTTGAAGAGAGGCAACTTGCAAGATAAAATTAAATGGCTTGATTTTCATATCCTGTAAGCACAGCTTGCTGCCTTTCACAATTTTGGTGACTCTCCAATAGAGAGAATGTTTCTCTCTCTCACCCTGTTTCTTTCTCTCTCTGTCCTTGTCTTTCTCTGATTGGTGTTGACAGCACCCATGGTGTATATGTCCCTTTAAATATCCCTGGGATTTAGTTTACTTGTACATTTGTGATTCAGCACACGCCAGGCAAATTGACAGGCAAGTCAAAATAAAATATTCTCTAAAAATAGCACAAATTAGAAATCTCTAAAACTTTTAAAAACACATGATTCCCTAAGCCATTTCCTTGCAATAGCTTTAAAATAAATGATTAGTAGTTTTATGAGTCAACTCATTTAGAGGCAATTTTTATCATGTCATAACAGGAATTTTATTTGTCTCCCTTTGCCACAGAGTCATATGTCTTTTGTTGAAGATGAGAATGTCTTTTTTCCCCCTGCTTTGAGTTTCCTTATATTTTTTTATGACAGTCTAAAATCACATTATAGTACATTTTCTTTGAAATATCCGTTATGGCTTCCACTATGACCAAATAATATTTGTGAAGTAAATTTTAAAATATTTTAAAGCATCACACAAAGTGGTGAATTTCTTTGAAAAATTTTATTTTTTAAAATTGGTTTTAGTCAGAATGGGAGGGGCATAAAAGTCCCTTTTAGTTAGTCATTTCATAATAATTTGAAAACAATAATTTGGTACCTAGTTGTCTTTATTCAACATTATAAAAAGTTACAGTTCTTGAACATCGCAATTCAGCCAGCATTGATGACTTGAATAGAATGAGAGGACCAGGGAAGCCAGTTGGCTTCTCTTAGTTAGGCATCATCGTCCGTGGGATGACCTTGTTATACCGGATTCTGGATTCTTCCCTGGTCTGTCTGCAGCCACAGTCACTGCTTTGCTGTTCTCAAGGTGAAAGAGCTGCTAACCTTTCCATGTTGTATTTCAGCAACTTGGAAGTATATACAGTATACTGGCTGCAATCTTGAACATTGGAAACATTGAGTTTTCTTCTGTGGCAACTGAACACCAGATTGACAAGAGCCACATTTCGAATCATGCAGCTCTGGAGAACTGTGAGTTTTATTATCTTCCATTCAAAACCGAACTCCTAAAAAACATCTGATGATATGGTGAGAGTGTCACATCGGGGCAGTTGTACGTTTATGGAATCCTAAAAAAGAATACTCATATTCAATTTGCATCAAGTGAAGTTTCCAGAGTCCACTGTTTAAAACAGATCTTCGTGTCTACAAATTAGCTAATTACTATAGGAAACATTTCTAAAGACTTCGTGACTATTTTAGGAGCTATTTACATTTCA
Organism: Philantomba maxwellii; assembly: GCA_006410695.1. Taxonomy (NCBI): domain Eukaryota; kingdom Metazoa; phylum Chordata; class Mammalia; order Artiodactyla; family Bovidae; genus Philantomba; species Philantomba maxwellii. Next base: position 44,455 of record SJYS01015771.1, read on the forward strand.
GTGTAAAAGTACAGAAAACATAATTAAGATTTAGCAAACTGATCTGAAAAAGAGTTGAAGTTGTTATTGTGTAAATTTGGCATCTCTGTCATTTATAAGTAATAAAGATCTGAATATTTATTTTTGTACCGAACGGAGTTTTATACATATTCATCTTGGGTTGGTTCATTTTGGAGTCATTTTCTATGCAAGTAAAGTACATCATGGTATTTGCTTCAAATCAACTTATATTGAGTTTAATGAATTATTTCAGTAATTTAAAGTTTCTCACTGATACTATCCCGTGGCAAACTTTTTTTTAGAATATACCCTATTTTTATTTTTAATATTGGCCTAGGCCCCACAATTCCAGATCTGTTAAAGTTTCATTTGTAACCTGGGAAATATGATATAAAATTTAATTTATATATGAACAAGTTTGTTCCAAGAGTGTGTTTGTAAGTGCATTCTATTCATAAGTCCATCAGAGTTAGCTTAGGCACCCAATTAACAGTTAGCTATATAGTTCTGTACTGTAATAGATTTGTAAAACTTTTTACACAAATAGTACATCAGTTCAGTTCAGTTCAGTCGCTCAGTCGTGTCCGACTATTTGCGACCCCATGAGTTGAAGCACGCCAGGCCTCCCTGTCCATCACCAACTCCTGGAGTTCATCCAAACTCATGTGCATCGAATTGGTGATGCCATCCAGCCATCTCATTCTCTGTCTTCCCCTTCTCCTCCTGTCCCCAATCCCTCCCAGCATCAGAGTCTTTTCCAATGAGTCAACTCTTCGCATGAGGTGGCCAAAGAATTGGAGTTTCAGCTTTAGCATCAGTCCTTCCAAAGAACACCCAGGACTGATCTCTTTTAGAATGGACTGGTTGGANTCCCCTTCTCCTCCTGCCCCCAATCCCTCCCAGCATCAGAGTCTTTTCCAATGAGTCAACTCTTTGCATGAGGTGGCCAAAGAATTGGAGTTTCAGCTTTAGCATCAGTCCTTCCAAAGAACACCCAGGACTGATCTCATTTAGAATGGACTGGTTGGATCTCCTTGCATATGAGCCTTTAGAAAAACTCCATAAAGAATAATTATGCTTTAGGAATATCTGTCTAAAATAGTCTATCCATATTGGAGTAACTTGAACATCTAAGGGTTGTGCTAAACCAAGTGTTGGAAGTCTATTGAATAGCTAAGTCATTTCCAAATAAAATAAGATTTTGAAACACTTACTGCTAAACACTACCTCTTACAGAGAAACTAAAGAGATTTGGGATTAAAAATAAATGATGTTTGGTGCCATCCTAAAATGATCTAAGAAAACAAAGGTTTTAGAAATTATCACTGGTATTTATGCTCACCAATCTATAAAATGCTAAGTTCTTGGTTGCTTAAGGAAGTAGGAAGTGTGTTTTCCATAAAAGGGTATGAGGAATGAAATTGCATTTTGTGAAGGGAAAAGGAAGTAAGCCTGACTTACAGGTGGCTTTCTAGGATGGAAGAACACAAATTGATACAGAAAGTGAAAGGGTTTGTGAAAACTGAACCATGAGGAAAGAGTTTTGTATATGTTTAGGACTAAGTTTAAAAGGTAAGAGAAACCCAAGTAAGATGGTAGGTGCTGAGAGAGAGCATCAGAGGGCAGACAGACTGAAACCACAATCACAGAAAACTAGCCAATCTGATCACATGGACCNAAGTTCCAAACAGTTCACAGATCTAAGTGTAACGTCAGATACTATAAGCCTCTTGAGGCGTATATAGGCAGATCATGCTTTGACACAAATCACAGAAGGTTCTTTTTGCATCCACCTCTTAGAATAATGAAAAAACTAAAATAAACAAATGGGACCTAATTAACTTTCAAAGCCTTGGCAGAGCAAACGAAACCTAAAACATAAGAAAAAGACCACCCTCAGGATGGGAAAAATATTTGCAAAGGAGAATATCACAACAAACTCATGTAAGCAGCTTGCACAGCTCAATACATATACATATACAAATACATATACATATATATATATATATATATATAAACACACAGCAAAAAATGGGCCAGTGATCTAATTGGAGATTTCTCCAAAGAAGGCATAGAGAAGGTCATTCATCAGATGAAAAGATGCTCAGCATAACCCATTATTCTATAAATAGGTAACTCAAAAGTCCAGTGAGGCATCAACTCACACCACTCAAAATGGCCATTTAAAAAAATCTGCGACAATAAACGCTGAAGAGCATGTGGAGAGCAGGGAGCCCTCCGGCAGTGTTGTTTGGGAATGCAAACTGATACATCAACCAGAAAGAAAAGTATGGAGTTTCTCTTAAAAACTCAACAGAATCACCGTAGGGCCCTGAAATCCCACATCTGGGCATAGATTTGGAGAAAAACAAAATCTTGAAAGACACCTGAACCCCTAAGATCCCAGCTGCACTAGGTACCGTAGCTAAGACAAGGAAGCAACCTACTTGTAAAAGGAGAGATGAATGCATGAGGAAGAGGGGGCACTTGTGCAGTAATACAGCATTACTTAGCCACAAAGAAGGGTAAGCTAATGCCACTTCCAGTCACGGGGAAGAAAGTAGAGCTGATCAAATGAAATAAAGTAAGGAAGACAGTGAAAGACTAGTATCATATGATGTCACTTTCAGTTCAGTTCAGTCTCTCAGTCGTGTCCGACTCTTTGCGACCCCATGAATCGCAGCACACCAGGCCTCCCTGTCCATCACCATCTCTCGGAGTTCACTCACTCACGTCCATCGAGTCCGTGATGCCATGCAGCCATCTCATCCTCTGTTGTCCCCTTCTCCTCCTGCCCCCAATCCCTCCCAGCATGAAAGTCTTTTCCAATGAGTCAACTCTTCACGTGAGGTGGCCAAAGTACTGGTGTTT
>SJYS01015772.1:0-12368 GCA_006410695.1 Philantomba maxwellii
GGGTCACAAAGAGTTGGACATGACTGAGCGACTGAACTGAACTGAAATGCTAATAAAATGTCAGTAAAGGGTTAAATTAAAAAACAAAAAACACCTCACAAAGAAAATAATTGTAAAAGAAGAGATAACCAGGGACTGTCCTGATGCTCCAGTGGTTGAGTCTACATATCCACTGCAGGGGGTACGTGGTATGTTGGGGGCAATAACATTTTAAAAGGGGTAAACTAACTTAGTAGATCTCTAAAAGCTGAGTCTTCAATTAACAACGAAGAAATATGGATCCCAAGCTTCTTCCAAGGCCAAGAGGGCAGCACTGGGGGCCTGGGAGGGGCCGGGAGAAGGCAGGGCACAGCAGAGGCGGGTTCAGGGGCCCATCCAGAAGCAGGCAGCTCTCCCTAAACTCTGTATCTGTTTTCTTTTCTGTTATTCTTACCACAGCTATTCCCCTACCGCGACCCTTGAAATAACTGGAGGTATGCTTTCCTGTTGATCATTGCTCAAGAGGCTTACGGATGAAGCATCATGGTCAAACAAAAAAGATGCAAAATTAACTCAATGCGTACTATTAAAACTGTAAAAAGCAGTTAGATTTCCTGATAATCTTTGACCACTTCGCCCTTGGAGCAAAGTGGAGGTTTAGACTCCTGAAAAGGTAAAAATAGAGGGTTTCTAGACTCATGAATGCCAGCCATGTTGAAAGAAGCACCATTCTGAAAACTGTGTGTGTGTGTGTGTGTGTAGTAAACATCACACAGTAGTCACTGCTGAGGTGCCTCCCTCAGTGTGTGTGTGTGTTTGTGTCTCTGTGTATGTCTCTGTGTGTGTGTCTCTCTCTCTGTGTGTATAGTAAACATCACACACTAGTTAATGTTGAGGTGCCTCCCTCAGTCCCGTTCCCACTGAGCTCCCAGAACCTTGGCACCCAATCCACCTCTTGAACGATCTTTCTCTGGAAAAGCTGACCAACCTAAAGGACTCAGAGACACAGGCATCACAGCGCCGCCAAGGCAGGCAGGCCAGACAAGCCCCTCCTCCACTGCAGGACCTACATTCAAAAGTCAGGAGCCCCTGACCTCATCCTCTAATTAATGAGCCCAAAGGCCAATCAGCGTAAGCACCTCGCTCTTAAATACAAGTCAAGCAAGGATCCCTAGACATCTGAGAACCTGTATCGTGAAAAACAGAGATCAAAACCAACCACCTGGGGAAAACAAGACCAAGAAGGGAGGGGAGAAAATGTCCAAAGCCACCTTTAATCTTCAGAGAAATAAGAAAGTACAGAGGACATGAAATAAAGCCAGGGGATTAAAAAAATAAAAGGGATACGCAGAAACAAAAGGGCTCTCAGCAAGAACAGAAAGTGGGAGGTGGGCAAAGGAGGTGCTCACTCGTAAGCCCTGATGCGGCTTGATGGGAACAGTATGTGCACGGGGGGTGAGAAGCAGTGAAGGAAAACAACGTGCAAGCACTGGTGACGCGAACGCAAGGTGACTGGCCTCAGGCACCGAACACTGTGGATGAAAGCACTCTTAACGCAGACACAGGATGGAATGCTGGGAAATGAGGGCAGAGTCCAGGATGCAGGGCACCTCAACACTGTTACAGACAGAGGGAGAAACCAGAGAGAGGGAGAGAGGACAGCCACAGAAGGGTGTCAACACCAAAGTATTTGCCAACTGGGTACGATGTGGCATCTGGGCAGAAGGTAATCCTTGGAGAGAATAAGCACGCCTTTCTGAGCAGATGGCCAGGAAGGGTAAGGGAATATCGTCGTTGACTGTGGAGTCCTGAACACAGGTGAGGAAAATTCAGTTAGGAGTCGATATGGAGCAGTCGAGGAACCAGAGCTTCCAACAACAGGCAGGTTTAGAGGAAACAGAAAAAACAGGATCTGAATTTAAGACTCCAGGGATCCAATGGCCCCTCATTTATTCAGCAGTTATTAGCACTTCACACGCATCTGGCGGGGCCAGGCCCTGAGAACAGAGACGTAAATGAGGCGCGCACCTCGGCCTTGAGGTGGCCCGTGGTATGTGCCTGCGTGTGCTGGGGGTCAGGGAGACAGGCAGGCAAGTTACAGCAGCTCTAAGGATGATACTCTCCGGGTAAACACCTGGCCCCGGCATTCTAACAGGAAGTCAAAGTGAGAACAAGGTTTTACAGGCCAGAGGACACTAAGGCAGCTCAGAGCAATGGAGAAGGCTCAGTGGAAAGCAGGGTAAGGGCTCAAGAGGGCCCGAAAGCAGCGGCATGAGCGGGCAACGGTTTCTAGGGACCAGGGTGAAATGGTGTCAGAGGAAGCAAATTTCCGCATGAGGTGAACAATGTAAACACCACTCAGCATGAAGAAAATGCAGATCCTGACTCCTGGCCCTAAAATATTTTCACAGATGTTAATGTAGCATCTTATGGCACGATCTAAGAGATACAGGATACATTAAATGAGGTGTAAGGAATGGAAATAGCAACTGAAAAATGCTAGATTACAAATGAAAATTTAATATTAATACCAACCTTGACTGATCTGCAGAGTTTCTGCCATTACGGGATCAATTTGCAATCGGGATAACAACTGCCTCTGTTGAGTTCCTAGAACATAAATTTAAAAACTTCACTGTGCTTAAAAAAAAAACCAAACAATAGCAGCTCATGTGCTTCCCAGAAATTAAGACTAAAATAATCTTTCTGGGTTCCTAATTGAAAGTCTTTAAAATAACTTAAAGCTTCCACAATACAATTTAATAATAATCCTAGACCAAAGGTCTATAAGACAAAAACCTGTACTCAGGTTAAACCAAAAATGACCACAGTTCTCCCTGTCTGGAAGCTGGTTTCCTTGGACTGGAGAGAAGCACAGTGATAAAGGCAAAGGGCTGTAGAAGCCGGGGGGTGGAGCTGCCTGGGCCTTGGGCTGGCTCCCTGGGAGACAGGTGACAGCCGGGGGCAAGATCCCCGCGAGGAGGGTCTCCCTCTGCTGTTGGGCTCTCAGGGGGTAAGGCAGCCACCACCGCAGAACAGAGTTCCCAGAGGACACACTGAGGCCCAGAGGGGCACAGAGGGCAGCGCACAAGGAAGGGGACACTCGGAGCACTGCCGCCCCGGCCCTACACCGCAGAACGCAGGACAGGCACTTAGAGATCCTCTAAGAAAAGACACACAGCTAGAGCATTATTTCTTACATGGATTCACAATTTTCTCAGTTACACTGCAAAATGAAACAGAGACACAGAACTGATTTTTCTATCTTCAGGTTGAGGTTTGCGAGGGCGTCATCATTCTCCAAACGCCCCAGCCTAGCAGATCCTCAGGCCTCACTTGCTGACTTGGAAGTGATACAGTGGGGTGTAGGAAGGGACGTGGTTGATAGGGTTCTGAACACTACTGAGGTATCAGTAAGATCGTGCGTGCTGCTGCTGCAAAGTCGCTCAGTCGTGTCCGACTCTTCGCAACCCCATGGACTGCAGCCCACCAGGCTCCCCCGTCCCTGGGATTCTCCAGGCAAGAGCACTGGAGGGGGTGCCGTTGCCTTCTGCGACCGTGCACGCTAACGCTTAGTAAGCCTACGACGTCAGTTTCCCAGGACAGTCTGCTCGCTCAGTGCAAGCGTGTTAAGTCGGCAGCTGCTGACCGACTATCATGTTTCATTAAGAGGTTTTTAAAAGTTTAAAATCTGCCAAATTTTTATCAGCTGCTTTCTTTTAAATATAAGTTACACTATATTACTCCTTAATGATGTCCCCTGCTCCCCAAAATAAGTTAATTTCTTCCAATATTACCATGGGTGAACATCCAGTAAATCCTCAGGAGCTGACCCGAAACAGATACTTAGCCAAGTTGTATTGCTGAAGGGCTGCCTGGGAAACTGACGTGCAAGTAGGTTACAGGGAGTGTGCTCTTCCATTTCAAATACTAATAGGTCTCTTTAGCATAAACAGTGGACAATGGAAGAATCACACACTTTAAAGTAATTTCACAAAATAGATGCAAGACCAGGCTCGCACAGTTCAAGTTTTGTTTCACCTCTCTAACCTTTTCAAACATCGTTTTTAGAGATCCACGAAAAAGGATGGAATTCTAAGGTCTAGGTTTCTAAGGTAAATCATGTACAAGATTTTGTCATTAAAGGTCCACGAAAAATTCAAGTTCTCTGTGACTTGCTGCCTCCATATGAAAACTACAGTCAAGTTACCCAATGATACCACATTCTAAAAATTTACCTTTCTCAATGTTTCTAAGGAAACCAATTATTTTTACATCAGTAGTCCTTGACTGTGATTCAAAATCTACTTCCTCTTGAAGATCTTCAAACTGTCTGCTGCCTTCAGATGTTGAATACTCATTCATTTTAACCTCCAAAGATGAAATTTTTGCTTCATTCTGTGACACTCTAACATTAATATCAAATAGATTTGCTTCCACTGTCAAAATTGCTGCTTTCATCCCTTTAATTTCATTGATATCAGTTGATATTTTCCTTAAAAGATGGGAAATATTGTCTAGCTCATTCAGTGAACAAGAGGAACTTGTTACGAAACCTAGGTCAACTGGCCCAGGTGAAAAGAAAATTGGTAAAGATGGTGATGGAAACCTTGATGACATTTTCACAAAATTCTCTCTCCTTCTTAATATTTGGTCATTTTTCTTTCACAGCTCACTAAGCTTTCATCAAAAGTAAAAGCAATCATTAAGGCTGTGACTTTAAGAAGTATTAAACATCAGTAACATTTTAAAACCTGTAATTGAAAAGACAGGATTGTACATTTCTGGAGTCAGAACTCAAAGTAAATCTGAAAATGCTCAACAAACCAGACCAGTTTTCTCTCTGCTTCAACTGAGAAGCCTTTAACATGCAGCCCCCTGTATCCTGTAAGTCTTACTTACAGCTCCTCTCCAAACAACAGACCCTATTATTACAGAGGAAACAATTCTGGCTTGTGATTGGCTGGAAGCAGACAGGCAACACATCAAGAATCTCCTATTATTTACCTCATATGAAAAGGGCCACTGAAGATCTGAGGCATAAATAAGCAATATAACATAAAGTACTTTACACCTGAATATGATGTGAACTTAATGTACTTTTGCTCATCAATGTACCCGTAATTGTCAAGTTTCACATTATTTTTAAATTGTTTTATCTAGTATCTTGAATTTCATTTCCCCTTGAAAATAGTAACAGGACACTATTTGGAAGCTAACTGGACCTTTGATCACAACCATGTGTCTCTAATGAGACACAAACCTTATTAAAAATATATGTGGTGATGATGGAATTCAACTGTATTGATATGAGACATGGTAGAAATTTAAAGACGGAGACAATAAAGGATTTGGCCTTGGTTTGCTGCTAGATCATTATTAGACAGGTGACTTTTCGCCTTTCTGTGGTTGCCTTTTTCTTGATAGTATCTTCTGAAGCACAGATGCTTTGAACTTTGATAAAGTCCAACTTCACCTATTTTTTCTTTAGTTGTATGTGCTTCTGGTGCCACATACAAGAAACTGCTGTCTAGCCCACCTTCACTTGGCTATACCAAGCTCTTTCTCCTGAGAGTGCTGCCATTCTAGTCTTACACTTATGCATCTGATCCATTCTGAGTTAATTTTCATATATGGTGTCGGGTAAGGATCCAACTTTATTCTTTTGCATGTGGCTATCCAGTTGTCGAGCATCATGTGTTGAAAAGACTTCTTTCCCCAATGACCAGCCTTTACGTCCTTGTCAAAATTCAACAGATCACAAGCACACTGGTTCCTTTCTGGATTCTCACCCTGATTCGATGGGTCTGTGTGTACACCCTTATGCCAGTGCCAGGAGATGGCACAGCTGCAGCTCTGCAGTAAGTTTTGAAACTGGAAAATATAAGTCCTCTAATTTTATTATTTTTCAATAGTTATGGCTATTCCAAGTCCTTTCCCCTTCTATGTAAATTTCAGAATCAGCTTGCATCTTCTGGAAAAAAGCCAGCAGAGATTTTTTAACAAAGACTGAGTTGAATCCAAGATCTATTTGGGGAGTATCATCATCTTAACAAAATTAAACCCTTCCAATCCAAGAGAATGTCGCCTGCATTCAGAGAATGCATCAGAGTATCTCTCTCTCTCCATGGCTATAGTTTGAGAAAGGTTTTTACTTTGGTTTATTCACTAAGCCAACAAATAAGCTGTGCAAAATATGAGGATGCAAAATGGTGAACACGACTCCCCACAGCTCCTCCAAAAGAATCTGTATAAAGAATTGCAGCCTTTGGTTTCCCCGTAACAGAATAAAGAAAAAATACTGACATTTATATAAGAATCTTTATTTACTTCTTCACTCTTACCTATAAACTAACTTAAATCTTCAAAATCTTTATACAGAAAATAGTTTTCAAAGTTAACAAGGCTTTGGAGCCACATGGTATTCCTCAGGAGCGCCTGTTAACACAGGGCATGGCACACCCTCGGCCGGGCACCCCCCCGCACATCAGGGGCCACTGGGGGGCAGCAGACACTGCTGCAATGGGAGAAGCAGGAGGCTGTCAGCAGATGGGTCACAAAGAAACAGGTGCCCAAAAGGAGCCTGCTGGAGGCTTCCTGCTCACCCATGTGTGCCCAGCTCAACTTCAGAATGCAAAGTAAGCAAAGATCCTTCCACAGACTCCAGTGTAAATGTTCATCAACAGAGAAAGTTCACATATTCTTGGGAAACCAGAACTCAAGAAAGGTTAANAAAAAAAAACCAAACAATAGCAGCTCATGTGCTTCCCAGAAATTAAGACTAAAATAATCTTTCTGGGTTCCTAATTGAAAGTCTTTAAAATAACTTAAAGCTTCCACAATACAATTTAATAATAATCCTAGACCAAAGGTCTATAAGACAAAAACCTGTACTCAGGTTAAACCAAAAATGACCACAGTTCTCCCTGTCTGGAAGCTGGTTTCCTTGGACTGGAGAGAAGCACAGTGATAAAGGCAAAGGGCTGTAGAAGCCGGGGGGTGGAGCTGCCTGGGCCTTGGGCTGGCTCCCTGGGAGACAGGTGACAGCCGGGGGCAAGATCCCCGCGAGGAGGGTCTCCCTCTGCTGTTGGGCTCTCAGGGGGTAAGGCAGCCACCACCGCAGAACAGAGTTCCCAGAGGACACACTGAGGCCCAGAGGGGCACAGAGGGCAGCGCACAAGGAAGGGGACACTCGGAGCACTGCCGCCCCGGCCCTACACCGCAGAACGCAGGACAGGCACTTAGAGATCCTCTAAGAAAAGACACACAGCTAGAGCATTATTTCTTACATGGATTCACAATTTTCTCAGTTACACTGCAAAATGAAACAGAGACACAGAACTGATTTTTCTATCTTCAGGTTGAGGTTTGCGAGGGCGTCATCATTCTCCAAACGCCCCAGCCTAGCAGATCCTCAGGCCTCACTTGCTGACTTGGAAGTGATACAGTGGGGTGTAGGAAGGGACGTGGTTGATAGGGTTCTGAACACTACTGAGGTATCAGTAAGATCGTGCGTGCTGCTGCTGCAAAGTCGCTCAGTCGTGTCCGACTCTTCGCAACCCCATGGACTGCAGCCCACCAGGCTCCCCCGTCCCTGGGATTCTCCAGGCAAGAGCACTGGAGGGGGTGCCGTTGCCTTCTGCGACCGTGCACGCTAACGCTTAGTAAGCCTACGACGTCAGTTTCCNCCGACTCTTCGCAACCCCATGGACTGCAGCCCACCAGGCTCCCCCGTCCCTGGGATTCTCCAGGCAAGAGCACTGGAGGGGGTGCCGTTGCCTTCTGCGACCGTGCACGCTAACGCTTAGTAAGCCTACGACGTCAGTTTCCCAGGACAGTCTGCTCGCTCAGTGCAAGCGTGTTAAGTCGGCAGCTGCTGACCGACTATCATGTTTCATTAAGAGGTTTTTAAAAGTTTAAAATCTGCCAAATTTTTATCAGCTGCTTTCTTTTAAATATAAGTTACACTATATTACTCCTTAATGATGTCCCCTGCTCCCCAAAATAAGTTAATTTCTTCCAATATTACCATGGGTGAACATCCAGTAAATCCTCAGGAGCTGACCCGAAACAGATACTTAGCCAAGTTGTATTGCTGAAGGGCTGCCTGGGAAACTGACGTGCAAGTAGGTTACAGGGAGTGTGCTCTTCCATTTCAAATACTAATAGGTCTCTTTAGCATAAACAGTGGACAATGGAAGAATCACACACTTTAAAGTAATTTCACAAAATAGATGCAAGACCAGGCTCGCACAGTTCAAGTTTTGTTTCACTTCTCTAACCTTTTCAAACATCGTTTTTAGAGATCCACGAAAAAGGATGGAATTCTAAGGTCTAGGTTTCTAAGGTAAATCATGTACAAGATTTTGTCATTAAAGGTCCACGAAAAATTCAAGTTCTCTGTGACTTGCTGCCTCCATATGAAAACTACAGTCAAGTTACCCAATGATACCACATTCTAAAAATTTACCTTTCTCAATGTTTCTAAGGAAACCAATTATTTTTACATCAGTAGTCCTTGACTGTGATTCAAAATCTACTTCCTCTTGAAGATCTTCAAACTGTCTGCTGCCTTCAGATGTTGAATACTCATTCATTTTAACCTCCAAAGATGAAATTTTTGCTTCATTCTGTGACACTCTAACATTAATATCAAATAGATTTGCTTCCACTGTCAAAATTGCTGCTTTCATCCCTTTAATTTCATTGATATCAGTTGATATTTTCCTTAAAAGATGGGAAATATTGTCTAGCTCATTCAGTGAACAAGAGGAACTTGTTACGAAACCTAGGTCAACTGGCCCAGGTGAAAAGAAAATTGGTAAAGATGGTGATGGAAACCTTGATGACATTTTCACAAAATTCTCTCTCCTTCTTAATATTTGGTCATTTTTCTTTCACAGCTCACTAAGCTTTCATCAAAAGTAAAAGCAATCATTAAGGCTGTGACTTTAAGAAGTATTAAACATCAGTAACATTTTAAAACCTGTAATTGAAAAGACAGGATTGTACATTTCTGGAGTCAGAACTCAAAGTAAATCTGAAAATGCTCAACAAACCAGACCAGTTTTCTCTCTGCTTCAACTGAGAAGCCTTTAACATGCAGCCCCCTGTATCCTGTAAGTCTTACTTACAGCTCCTCTCCAAACAACAGACCCTATTATTACAGAGGAAACAATTCTGGCTTGTGATTGGCTGGAAGCAGACAGGTAACACATCAAGAATCTCCTATTATTTACCTCATATGAAAAGGGCCACTGAAGATCTGAGGCATAAATAAGCAATATAACATAAAGTACTTTACACCTGAATATGATGTGAACTTAATGTACTTTTGCTCATCAATGTACCCGTAATTGTCAAGTTTCACATTATTTTTAAATTGTTTTATCTAGTATCTTGAATTTCATTTCCCCTTGAAAATAGTAACAGGACACTATTTGGAAGCTAACTGGACCTTTGATCACAACCATGTGTCTCTAATGAGACACAAACCTTATTAAAAATATATGTGGTGATGATGGAATTCAACTGTATTGATATGAGACATGGTAGAAATTTAAAGACGGAGACAATAAAGGATTTGGCCTTGGTTTGCTGCTAGATCATTATTAGACAGGTGACTTTTCGCCTTTCTGTGGTTGCCTTTTTCTTGATAGTATCTTCTGAAGCACAGATGCTTTGAACTTTGATAAAGTCCAACTTCACCTATTTTTTCTTTAGTTGTATGTGCTTCTGGTGCCACATACAAGAAACTGCTGTCTAGCCCACCTTCACTTGGCTATACCAAGCTCTTTCTCCTGAGAGTGCTGCCATTCTAGTCTTACACTTATGCATCTGATCCATTCTGAGTTAATTTTCATATATGGTGTCGGGTAAGGATCCAACTTTATTCTTTTGCATGTGGCTATCCAGTTGTCGAGCATCATGTGTTGAAAAGACTTCTTTCCCCAATGACCAGCCTTTACGTCCTTGTCAAAATTCAACAGATCACAAGCACACTGGTTCCTTTCTGGATTCTCACCCTGATTCGATGGGTCTGTGTGTACACCCTTATGCCAGTGCCAGGAGATGGCACAGCTGCAGCTCTGCAGTAAGTTTTGAAACTGGAAAATATAAGTCCTCTAATTTTATTATTTTTCAATAGTTATGGCTATTCCAAGTCCTTTCCCCTTCTATGTAAATTTCAGAATCAGCTTGCATCTTCTGGAAAAAAGCCAGCAGAGATTTTTTAACAAAGACTGAGTTGAATCCAAGATCTATTTGGGGAGTATCATCATCTTAACAAAATTAAACCCTTCCAATCCAAGAGAATGTCGCCTGCATTCAGAGAATGCATCAGAGTATCTCTCTCTCTCCATGGCTATAGTTTGAGAAAGGTTTTTACTTTGGTTTATTCACTAAGCCAACAAATAAGCTGTGCAAAATATGAGGATGCAAAATGGTGAACACGACTCCCCACAGCTCCTCCAAAAGAATCTGTATAAAGAATTGCAGCCTTTGGTTTCCCCGTAACAGAATAAAGAAAAAATACTGACATTTATATAAGAATCTTTATTTACTTCTTCACTCTTACCTATAAACTAACTTAAATCTTCAAAATCTTTATACAGAAAATAGTTTTCAAAGTTAACAAGGCTTTGGAGCCACATGGTATTCCTCAGGAGCGCCTGTTAACACAGGGCATGGCACACCCTCGGCCGGGCACCCCCCCGCACATCAGGGGCCACTGGGGGGCAGCAGACACTGCTGCAATGGGAGAAGCAGGAGGCTGTCAGCAGATGGGTCACAAAGAAACAGGTGCCCAAAAGGAGCCTGCTGGAGGCTTCCTGCTCACCCATGTGTGCCCAGCTCAACTTCAGAATGCAAAGTAAGCAAAGATCCTTCCACAGACTCCAGTGTAAATGTTCATCAACAGAGAAAGTTCACATATTCTTGGGAAACCAGAACTCAAGAAAGGTTAAGGTCAGCGAGTGAGTGGCAGAGCCTGGTTTAACGCCTTAGCAGACTGTCTCCCTGAGCCCCCTACTCATTACCACTGTATTACGATACTTCTATGATACAGTAAATAGAACAAAATACATTACAAAGAAAGCCCACATGGTATAACTCTTTTATAGATACGTGTATGTGTGTACAGAAATACTCTACCCAGAAAGGATGGATATGTGCAAACATATTTTTAAAAATACTACAGACACGCACCGGTCTGCAAGTGCAGTGCTTTCCTCGGAGGAGGGCAGTGGGCAGCACGAAGAGGGGACTTTCCTTGTTTTCTCTGAATATGAAAACTCCTTTTTACTAAGAGTCTTTCAGTGATTCCAGTCCAACATGATATACATTAGGTACATACATTTATACCCTCTCCTTCTGGAGAGTCCATAAAAATGAAGTAAAGAACGTGAAAATGGCACAAATCCTTACCAACACATAGCAGGAGATTTCAAACTGGATTTCCAAGATGATAATCCACTTCCTCCACTAAGGTGGAGAGAGGAAATCAGAAATTCTATTATACTGAAATTATTTTTTATCTCTACACTCCTTAGACCTCTGTTTTTACATGTTCTTACATATCAATAATAGCATTTGAGTCTGTGTATGTAAACGAAATACATACACTGAGTGTACACACTGAAAAATGACTTTAGCGCTGTATGGTTAGGGAGCAGATTATAGCAGATGAGATTTCAACCACCTCTGGAAACAGAAAACACACGCATGAATACTGGCTGAGGCCCAGCACAAGAGCCACGAACAAGACACTGGGAGAACCGCAAGCGATTTAAAGCCCCAAATCTGGATAAAAACTAAACGATGAAAGTATAAAATATATATTAGATGGCAGTTAAGTGCTACAGAGGAAAAGAAATAGTTTTAGGAAAGTGGATTAGGGAGAATGGGGCTGGGGGTCTAGGGAAGGCCTCAGAGATGAGCAAGCTTACAGACGACAGGAAGAAAACACTCCCAGAAGAGGGCAAAGGCAGCTCACACATGCTCTTCTCTGAATGCTCCAAAAGAGAAACACACCAAGCAGGTCTGAGGAAGAGCAAGGGGAACAGAATAGGGAGCCTGGCAAGGTAGGTGATGAGATCGGGGAGGGCTTTTGTTCTTGGGAGCATAACAGGAAGTCACCAGAAGCTTCTGAGCAAGGGTGTGCTGGGATCCAACTTACGGTTTAAAAGGATCCCTCTCTGCTGTGGGAACAGAGAGCCAACAGAGAAGTTTGCGAGAAGACAGACCAGGAAGGACACTGCTACAGTCATCAAGGCAAGTGGACGACGGCGTACTCGAGGGCAACAGACACAGAGACACCAGGGGTGGGTGAACTTTCTATGTCCTGAAGGTAGACGATGGCAGGGAGGAGAAAGGGAGGAAGGGAAGAGGGG
>SJYS01015772.1:22273-56283 GCA_006410695.1 Philantomba maxwellii
AAGCATATTATGGAGAAAATGACATGGAAGAAAGTCATAAACAAGAGCATTTATAATAGGTGGCCTCCAGGAGAACCAGCATGGAAAATAATGAAGCAAAAAACATCACTTGTTATCTTAAATTGCTCTGTACTATTTATCTATCAGCAAGTATTACAATTTCTTTTTCCAAATTTTCCAGGGTGAGCATGTATTTTGTAATGTATTTCACTTTAGATATAAAATTTTATTCAACATACACCAAACAGAAGAATAAAAGGAATCCATGCTTAGACACATGGTAGTGAAACTGCAGAACACCAAAGACAAAGAAGATCTTGAAAGCAGCCAGAAAAAAGGACAGATCACCTACAAAGGAACGACAGACAATCAGAATAACAGAAGTCCATTCAGCAACAATGGAACCCAGAGACAGGGGAATAATATATACAAGGAGGTGAGAACAAATGACTGTTGCTAACCCAGACTCATGTGTGCAGCACAGCCACCGCACAAGAGCAAGAGCAACTGCACGTGCTCACAGGCTAACAGACTCCCGGGGAATTTACCACCAACAGACCTGTTCTAAAGAAACTTCCAAAGAATACACATCAAAAAAATATTTCCAAATACTGAAAAATGATGGTCCAAAATCACTGCAGATTGGGGACTTCAACCATGAAATTAACAGACGCTTACTCCTTGGAAGGAAAGTTATGACCAATCTAGAAAGCATATTCAAAAGCACAGACATTACTTTGCCAACAAAGGTCCATCTAGTCAAGGCTATGGTTTTTCCAGTAGTCATGTATGGATGTGAGAGTTGGACTGTGAAGAAAGCTGAGCGCCAAAGAGTTGATGCTTTTCAACTGTGGTGTTGCAGAAGACTCTTGAGAGTCCCTTGGACTGCAAAGAGATCCAACCAATCCACCCTAAAGGAGATCAGTCCTGGGTGTTCATTGGAAGGACTGATGCTGAAGCTGAAACTCCAATACTTTGGTCCCTCATGTGAAGAGCTGACTCAACGGAAAAGACCCTGATGCTGGGAGGGATTGGGGGCAGGAGGAGAAGGGGACGACAGAAGATGAGATGGCTGGATGGTATCACCGACACGATGATCATGCATTTGAGTGAACTCCAGGAGTAGGTGATGGACAGGGAGGCCTGGTGTGCTATGATTATTCATGGGGTCGAAAAGAGTTGGACACAACTGAGCGACTGAACTGAACTAACATTCAAGAGATTTGAGAAAAAAAATAAACATAATATACATTTGGTAAATCTGAACAAACACAGCCTGGGTTAAATAATAATGGTATCCAATTTATGCACTGAAAAAAAAAAAAAGAAAAGGACCAAGATGAACCACTGGAAACACAATGTAAATTGTGAGAAGGTAAAGACTGCAGCTAAGATATTCTAAAATCCATTTACTGTTTGCAGATGGGGTCAGAATATTAACTTTTAGAATACTAAATTTGTATGGCAAAATGTCAGTGGTAACCAGTAAAAGAATAGAAACAATTTAAAAAAACACAATCAACAATAATTACAATGTCATGTAATTAATAATCTTTAAAAAAGGTCAAAAAATAAAAGCAGGCAAATACAAAACCCCAAAAAAAGGTGACAGAAACTAGTCCAACTCCATCAATAATCTTCATAAATGTGAATGGTTTAAACTCACATAAAAAGCAAGCTCAGATGGAATTTTAAAACAATAATGTAGCTTTACAATAGTTAAAAGACATACACCTAACAAGGACAAAGAAGACTAAAAACAAATGCATGGAACACAAAATGTATGAGGCAAACACTAACTAGTTACATTAAAATCGGACAAAACTGAGTTTTAGATAAAAGAATCATTTAATACATGGAGGGTTACAGATAAGGATAAAAGTTTCAATTCATCAGGAAGATGTACCTTCCTGATTCAATTCATCAGGACAATTTTAAATATACATGCACCTAGTTCAATGGCCTCAAAGTAAATGAAGCAAAATCTACCAGAGGTACAGAGAAATTAAGACAGATCTGTCATCCTGACAAGCAATTTCAAAACCCTCTCAATCACTGATAAGCAAACCAAAAACTCAGCAAGGTCAAGACTTGAATAATACTAGCTATAGACCTTTAACTATGAAATGCAGAAATTTCAATTCAACAGTTAGAATCCACTTTCTTTCAAAATGTACATGGAAGATGTACAAAATGGACTAAGTCTTAAACTACTTTAAAAAAAATTATACAGATCACATTATCTGATCACAATGCAGTTAAGTCCATGCTGCTGCTGCTGCTAAGTTGCTTCAGTCGTGTCCGACTCTGTGCGACCCCACAGATGGCAGCCCACTGGGCTCCGCCATCCCTGGGATTCTCCAGGCAAGAACACTGGAGTGGGCTGCCGTTTCCTTCTCCAATGCACGAAAGTGAAAAGTGAAAGGGAAGTCGCNCCCCAAAACTACATTTTGCCTGTTGCACACTCATGGCCTCAGTATTTCCTGCCAGCTGACTGCTGCATCAGAGGCTTGATCACTCAAGTTCACGTCCTCCAGCAAGACTAGGGTCGTCTTTTACTCTTTCATCAGGAGGCACAAAATAGTGGATTTTCACTGTTAAAGAGTTTTAGTAGCCATTATCAGTGCCTAGATTCACTAATTCACTGCTAGTTGGGGGAGAAAACTACTATAATTCTATCATTTTGTTTTCACTTCTAAGGTGAAATAATTTTAAAAGATGTTCCCTTCATCTACTGTATCAAAAGGGATAGCAAATACTTTCTATTTTAAGTTGTGTAGATTTCATGGTCTGTTGCAACTGTTCAATTCTGTGGCTGTAGTAAGAGAGCCACAGACCACACATAAATAAATGGACATGGCTCAGTTTGATAAAACGTCACTTACAGAAACAAGTACTAACTCCTGTACGACTTTGTCACTCTGTGGTACCACCCTTAAAGGAAAGAAAGCATAAATGCTCAATTTTACTTCTCTGGTTCTCACGATAGTGAATTAGTATCTATTATTCTCCAAAAGGACCAATTAAGGGTTTACTTGGAGAAGGACATGGCAACCCACTCCAGTACACTTGCCTGGTGAATCCCAAGGAGAAGGGAGCCTGGCAGGCTATAGTCCATGGGGTCCAAAGAGTCGGACACAACTTAACAACTACACCACCACCACCAAGGGTTTACTTAAAAATACCACCATGGGGGGAAAAAAAGAAACCATCATGAAATCACATATTCAAACCTGT
Organism: Philantomba maxwellii; assembly: GCA_006410695.1. NCBI lineage: Eukaryota > Metazoa > Chordata > Mammalia > Artiodactyla > Bovidae > Philantomba > Philantomba maxwellii. The sequence goes on from SJYS01015772.1 coordinate 25,511, forward strand.
TTGAAAGTGAAAGTGAAGTAGCTCAGTCGTGTCTGACTCTGCAACCCCATGGACTGTAGCCTACCAGGCTCCTCCCTCCATGGGATTCTCCAGGCAAGAGTATTGGAGTGGGTTGCCATTTCCTTCTCCAGGGGATCTTCCCAATCCAGGGATCGAACCCAGTTCTCCTGCATTCCAGGCAGACGCTTTAACCTCTGAACAGACTCCAATTCACCGCAAATCCTTAACTAAAGCTCAAATCCCAGTTTCCACTGCTTTAAACAAATTGGCACATTTATACTTTGAATGAGTACCTACTGGCTATTTTGGGGGTTTTCCCATTTTCAGGACCATGATTTATTGGAATCGCACATATGGACACAGCGAACTGCACACCCTAGGTTAAGGACTTTAAAAAAAAAAAGGAGAGAAGGGACAAATATTAGATGGAAATGTAAGGTTTCATGAAACAAGTAAATCTGGGAGGACCCTGGAACAATTTAAAGGACCCAGCTGAGGAGGAATGAAAAAATATACTCCAGCATTATAGAAGTATTAAGTCACAATTAGCACGCAGCTTTGGTGGAGTTTTTTATAGAAGAGGGAAAAAACTAGAGTCTTTCCTAATGGGAACAGAAGAAACGGGGTAAAAAGCAGTGAAGGGCTGCGCAGGCCCGGGGGGCAGATAATGAATGAAGCTGCCAAAAGGCCAAGGTGCTGGCATCAGTCCTGGACGACGCAGAGTGGGAGGAGGAGCCAGAAATGCTCTCACAAAGGAGTTACAGGATCAGAGTCACACTCAGATAGGAGAATCTGTGCAAGAGTTGGGGGTGAGGGGCTGAGAGAAAGAAAACAGAAAGATTAGCTGGAAGTATGTCAGACCCAAGGGGATAAACTAGTACAACCAGGACAAGGAGGCAGCTATGACAGGTCAGAGACATGATGCTCAGAAAGGGGAGATTTAAAGACAAGACTTCAAGTTCAAGGGAACAAGGGTAGGATTACCAAAAAGGAAGGAAGAGTGCAGGCGTCCACGTGACTCAAGACTGGCAGAAGACTCAAAAAGCCGGGCGACTGGATTCATGGGAACTCACTGCACTATTCTTTCCACTTTTGAGAACACTAAAAATTTCCCTAATAATATGCTATTTTAAATTCTGAAAAGTGTATAGACTTCCCTCATGGTCCCTTTTTCTGTTCATGGGCCTACTGAGCCCTTTTCTCACAGCATCACCAAGATTTCATAAATACTCACTGGAAAATATGGGATGTGTTGTGAAAAAAAGTACAGTGGAAAATGAAACGCCATCTAAACTATTACCTTGACTTTTGTCTACATCATCTCCTTTTGCCTCCTCTTCTTTAATAGGAGAGCTCATCCTGGGGACTCTGCATTGTCCCTGGGCCATTTCTGCTAGCAATTCTTCCTGAGAAGTTCGCGTTCTGGGAGCAACTGGAAGTGTCTGTTTCTGTGAGACTTTTACATAAAAAGCAAAAAAAAGAAGGAAATGCAAATGAAGTGATATATCAAAACTCAACAGCGAGTATCACATTAGATGTAAATGCCTCCTTGGGTTTAGAATACATGAGTTGTTAGAAACAGTTCATAGATACCTCATGTTCCCTTTCAATACTCTTAGCTACCCATGCTTATATAAAAAACATCTATACATCTTAAACTATATGCAATAAATACACTGCAGCACACGTGTTGTTAACCATATGCAGTTTGGGTTCTGCTTCATGGTTGTACAATAATTTCAAATTATAATCTAGATAGCCTGAATAAAGAATTTCAATGCTATGTCTCAAAAATCTTTGAGACGCTCTCCAATTACAAAAGTAGGAAATTTCAAGTTCACAGTAATGTCTGAATTTCTCACCATTCTAAATGCTCGATATTGCTGACCAACTAAAAAGAAAATGCAAACAGAGGAATTGTTATGTCAAGTTGGCCTTTACCTAATAATTCAAATGCTATTTACGTTCAGGGTTAAATTAGAGATGAGAAGAAGTAAGGGTACAGATGACTACCAGGCCTCAAAGCTGCTAGCTTACAGTTTACTTCATTTTAAGAAAGGGTCACACAAAGAGATGCAGAAGAGAATAGAAAAGCAGAAAAATGTTAAAAGGACAGTCATCAAATCCACAGCAAAAATAAAAACTAAAAAATTTAGAGTGCATAACCATTTCAGCTTATTAGCAGAAAGTTCTGCATACTAGATATAGCACGCGGGGCACAGAGCACCGAGCCTGATGGCAATACGACACCCGTCATTCGGTTACATTTTAGGACAAGTTTCCTGTAAGATACTATAACTCATTCTTCTCCTCTGTTTTAAAAACGTGTTAATACTTTATAATCTTTCATAAAACCATTTAGTACTTCCACTAGGATTGGGGCAAGAACATGAGTCAATTCTCTGCCTCATATTCCATTAACAGGTTTTATTGAAAGGAAAGAAACCAACTTGTTCACATGCTATACAAATCTTTGTAATTCCAACCGATTTTGGATTCTGCTCCCTTTCATACAACATAAATTTATATCTAATGTTGGCTATAATGCTATAAACATGAAAATCTCTTATTTACCAAAATTCCTTTTAAGATTTCCATTATATATTTTACCCTTATTAGAAAAAGGGAATAAAAGGCATTATAGTTGCTCAAAGAACTAAGTCCTACTGACGGTTGGGAAAGTTTCTCACAGTGGTCACATCCCCCTGGAACTGTTCTCGCCTTGGCCCAAGCGTTTAGCCAGGCATCTTTATCACCACTTGTGGAGCAATCATCTACAGCTTACTCGGGAATTATAAACATTCAAATTACCTGTAGAATAGTTAGTTGTTTTTGTTACAGATTCTTGAGCTTCAGATATAGCCTTCAAAATTAGATTCTTGTTAGCTTGTTTAGAAGGTGGAAGTGAAGGTCTGAAAAAGAAAGGCATTTTAACTGAACTGCAGATTGGAGTTCTTTACATGCTAGCCATCCATGGTATCTTTACTACAGCCTTCTGTGGTCTGGAACAGACTTTAGGAAATACCAATTGGATTGGAACCTTATAACTTTTCAAACAACAAATTTGGATCAACTTTCCTCCTACCCATGTTACAGTTTTTAATGGAAAAGATTATCAGTGGAAAAGTCGTGTGTGTGTGCTGGTCACTCAGCCACGTCTGACTCTGCGACCCCAGGCTCCTCTGTCCATGGCATGCTCCAGGCAAGAACACTGGAGTGGGTCGCCATGCCCTTCTCCAGGGGATCCTCCTGACCCAGGGATGGAAAAGTCTTACATGGGATTAAATTTGTATTTTCATGATAGCCTCTTCAAGAGACCCAGAAGACTGTATCAGGCAATGAAAGGTTAATTTACAGATGTGCCCAGATACCTCCGTTCAGGCTTCGCTGGCACTGACACACTGCTCGAGATGCTTCCTGTACGGGACCCACAATCGTCGTCTTCCTCCTCCTCTTCTCCGTCGTGACTGAACTTTTTTACTTTAACAACTGAACTTACCACAGGCAACTTTCTCTTCCGAAAGTTTTCTTCCTGCAATCATATAAATTTCCACTTATCTAGTCTCAAAAGATAAAAGTTCTACTACAGAACACTTAATAAAGAAAAAGCCAAGCAATATTAAGAATTAAGTTCATGGGCTATTTCCCTGCTTTCTTATATAAATAAAAGTAATATCTCTAATAATCAATCTTAAGCTAAGGCAAAAAGTGCTTTACTGTCACTCATAAATGGCAGCATACAGTACTGTTGAGGAAGCCAGTAGAGTTCCTCAATTGCTTACTACAGCCATGAAGGATCTAAAACTGACCTAAAATCCTCCCAAAATTATACCGTAAGGTTGAAGCTATCTCAAATGTTAGCATCCTAGGAAAATAAACAAGATGCGAGGTATCTGTAGAAGCCGGTTGTGGAGAGGAAAATGCAACTGGTGTACTATGTTGAGCAGCTCGGAGATCAGTTTAGAACAAACTTGCAACATATGATGTTATTTCATATACAATTTACTATTAAGAACTGACCATTTTCAGCAGAACAGTTCAGAATTCAAAAGTATATACAAACCTCAATACTCATCTTTTCTGCGTTGCTTCTGAAGAAGGGACTGTAAGTCTCTTCTAAGCTGTTAAGCACTTCTGGTTCACACAAGCGTCCTGTTTCATACACCCGGCTGCTCTGAATATCAAGTTGCTTGGCAGCATGAACACTGTTCTGCTGCTGCTGAAACTGCAACCTGTTTAGATGAGCACCACTGTCTGCGTTTCGAGTTGCAGGTGGTCGATAAATTTCAATAGAAGGGCGAGAAGAACCGTATGTAAGTGTCACTGTAGTTTTTTTCTGAGATAAGGGATTCTCTGGCACAAAATTGAGGTCTTCATCAATGAGATCATCTGGTTCTGGCTTAATATCAATCACATCTTCAGAGGGTGCTAGCTCCCTCAAAGGCTTCACTGTGGACATTAGTCGGGTTGCAGCTCCATCATCGTAAGTCTGTCTGTTAAAAAATGAAAACAAAACCAAAAAGGGTGTGCTACTAGTTTAAAGCAGCATCTTCCGCTATTCAAAGACTAGTCAGATACATCTCAATGAAAAAGTATAGAAAAGAACTTTATGTATTCTATTAAAAACTACTATGAAATTGCATTCTTTTTTTTACTTTGATTTACTGTATTTTATGCAAAATATAATCATTCTTTGGTCGTATCCTTATTTTATTCCAAAAAACTGCTCCCAACTACTTGTTTTCAAAAATGTCTGGAAACAGCAACTTAAAAGACATATTAACTAACGTAAATAAAACGTCACACACACCCATCCGCCCACAGGTCTACACAAGACTCTTACCTGACATTAGTGGCCTTCTGCTCCTGAGAACTTGTAGAAACTCTAGACTCTCTTTTTTCAGGTCTAGCGCTAGAAACTGCAAGAGGTGGCACTGCAGCTTCGTGCCTTCTCTCATCTCCTCGACTGAAACTGCTCTTGTTTGAAGGGACGTTACCATCAAAGAGGTTGGTATCAGAAGACTTCAGACTAGAGGGGTCTAGAAAGAAAAATACATGGTCCCTTTAAGCTATATTGATTACTTAAAGGCAATAAATATGTGTGCTTGACAACGTATTTAATGGCTGAACATTATTCCATAGTGATATAAATTTATCCAATTTAATATTACTGCACTTTTAAGTAATTTTCAACACTGAAGCATCTGTGAAGCTAAATCATTGCGCACATCTATAATTATTTCCTCAGGATAAACTGCCTAGTTTCCCTTTTTTACTCTGTCTTCAAATTATATTAAATTTATTGCTCTTAAATTCATAAAAACGTGTGCTTCCTTAAAAAGTTCAAACGAACTACTGTTTTCAAATTCATGGGTTTTTTTCCCCAAAGCAGTATAAATAACTTTTGAAAAACAATCACATTACAGCAAATTCCAGAGAAACCCAAACATGATTTTTATGAACCTTACCGGTTGTTACAGAACGAAGTTTATCTAATACACCATGAAGCCTAAAAGAAAAAAACAAACCCACAATGTTAACGCTTCCTTTGATCACGCAAGACTGGATTTCAACTGTCTCTCTAAATCTGACATTACAGGTCAACTCTTCAGTTAAACACTGATAAATGGTATTAAAAGAAAGTTTTACCTTTTTAAAAAAAAAAAAAAAAGCCTTTATATAAACACTGTAGGATAATAAAAAAATCTTACTTTTTTTATCACTATTTTTGTCATCTAGTCTCTGCAAGAATAAAGGCAAAAATATATCATCTGACCACACAGTCTTGATCCACAAGGAATAGTATTTTGTTTCAAAAGGACGAAAGATTCAAGGTAGTTTATGATAAAATAAGACAAAATACCATAAATATGTAATAGAACATTGCTAAAATTGTTGAAAGCACTGCTTATTTTTTATCTACTTAGATGGCGTCTAGAAGAACCTAATTCTGTGAGGTGAAAAACTTAATTTCAAAATTACTACATCATCATTTTACTGTATTATTTTCAAAACTAATGCTGTAAACAAACCACCATCTTACTTATAATCTATTTTAGTAGTTATGTACAAGGCAAATTTGCCTAACAATCCTTCTAGGAGGCCGTGCCTTCTGAAAATATTAATGTTTCACCCAGATCCCAGTCAAATGCCACTGTCCCCTAAGACAGTTATTGCAGGGCTCCAAAGAATAAGAATGGTCTGTTTGTGGTTGGTGTTGATGGACGCTTAAGAAAGCAAAAAGTGTCAATACAGAGACACCATTACTTTTATCAGAACATGTTAAAGAATTAAATTTATGGTAAAATGAAAGAGTTGAACTGATTTTAAATTCAAATTCAGTTCACAGTTTATGTAAGAAATTTGTCTTACTCCCTCAAGTTATCTGAAAAAGGATCTACTAGGTCAATCTCCTGTATTAGTGGGACTCAAAGTGATCCAAATGCTGAACCAAAAGTCCAGTCATAAAAAACATGCATGAAACAAAACAAGGACCTGACCTGCTGAAGGCTTTAATCAAAAAAAAAAAAGCAATACTTATGATAACGTTAATTTCCCCAGTCAAAAGCACCACAACCTCCCTTAGGCTTTTGGTAAACTCAGGACAAACTGTAGTTAGTGGGTTAGGTCACCCACACTGCAGGAGCGCGTGGACCAAAACGTTCCTTGAATGTACTCATGGAATGTACACTGCACTCAATGTTCTTCAAAAATGTGTAATATAAACCCAGAGAATCCTGTGTGGAATTTCAAGAAAGCTTCATGATAGTTTTAAAGAATACAGCTGCCTGCTGGCAGAAACACCTTTAAGAGGAGCTCTGGTTTAATGGCAAGTCAATCAGCTTCACACCCCTCCTCATCACCTCTCATCTCCCAGTCTCTTGCTATTCCAATCAAGCCGCCCACTCTGCTCAGGCAGCTCTGCTCCACCACCACTCACTCCTGATGAACTGGTGGTTCCCAGTCTACCTGAGTCCTTCCTGCTCTGCTCTCAGCCACATCGTTACCCTCCCCAGCTCTCACTCTATCTCAGGCCTGACACAAGAACCTGATCTCCCTTCTTAAGCTGGCCCTCATGCTTTCAATCAGTATGCTCAACTAAAGGAATGTGTGGTTCGAAAAAGAACACTGAAAAATTATAGTATTAATTTACATTTGAACACAAAGCCTATTTCAAAATTTCAAACTTTAAAAAAATGATTTGCAACTTTGTAAAAAAAAACTTTGCCCCCTAGATTATTAGCTCACTGGAGAAAGCAATTTAGGAAGTCAACCGAGTCCAAAAAACAACCAAAACTGGTTTTGGCGGAGGAAAAGGAATGATAAAACGCTGAAGTTTTAAAGAGACAGTAACTACAGTCAACACATACTGAGGACTTGCTATGGGCCAGGCACAGCTGTAAGCACATGTATTAGCTCATTTAATTTTCACAACCACCCCATAAAGGTGATTTACTATTCCCATTTCATGGATGGAAAAACCAAGGAAACAGGCAGGTTCAACCCTGGCAGTCTGGCTCCAGAGGCTGTGCTCTCAACGCTCACAATCTACCTCACAAGGCTAAATCTGACTTTCCTGTCAAGAACCACGTTGCAGACAGAATACCTGCTCTTGGCTCATGCCAAACTTTGTTCTGAGGGGTAAATATTCAGAAACATACCATACGGTGAATCGAATTGTGTTGTTCCCTAGAAACAGGGACAGGTCCTCTGTCATTTGGTCCTGACTTTTCTTGTTGGCCACCATCACCATAATGTAATCAGGAAGTTCTTCATCTATTTAAAAGGAAAAGTATATAAAGACTTTTTATGCTTTCCTTAATATTTTCTTCTACTTGAAGTTGACTTGCTTGAAGATATAGACGTAGCTCTAAGAATACCTCAGCTCTACTGGAATTATAATGGTTTAAATGTATAGCTTTCTCTTTATTCCACAGGTATTTGAATTACTGGAAGAACAGAATTAGGAATAACTAATGAACACTTATACTACTAGATATTCTGAATCACAGTATCAAGCTTGAGAGGGCATTCGCTTCTTTTAATCTTTTTAGTAATGCTCATTAATTTCAGAAAAGCTTCCAGAAAGCATAGTGGACATTTCTCAAGAATATTACTGAGTTCTGTTTAGTTCTATATTTCAAAAGGACACTCATTTTTCAAGGAACAACTTTATCCTTGGTAAAGGCATATTTCAGTTAGGGTAACAAACTGGCAGAAACATCAAGTAAACGAAAATGATCCCAAAATTCTACATCATTTAAAAAATTATATCTTAAAAAGATTAAATAATTTCTACCCAACTCATTGTTTCATTCTTACACCCTCCTAAGAGACCAAAAACAAAATAAAAAAACCACCACAGTAAAAACAAAGCAAAAGCCATTTATCAGGAACTCTGATCCCTACCAAAAACCAATTCTTTTAGATTCTTTAATACCTTAAATATTCATAACATTTCTGTGTAAGCAGGAAGGTTCATTTCAGAAGTACTATCAGACATTTGTTTCAAGAAGAAATATCAAAAAATCTAGTTCAAGAAAAGTACATATATAATGTGAAAATCTATCTACAAATGGAAACAGAAATCAGAATACTTGCTGCAAGCATGCAAGTCAACCTGAGGATAAAAGCAAGAACAAGCAGCCATTCATTTATTAGTTTCTTTGTAAAGTATCGAAAGGCTCGACTGCTTTCTGGCAACTTTAATCAAGAAGTCTCCTCCCTTATTTCTGCAAAGTGTCCCTACCATAGGCTGCCATTGGTAACCCAAAAAAGGAAAACAAGCGGGAGTGCTGTGGCAGTCTTGACACTTTTTCTCCCTCATAGTCACTAATGAAAACAAATAGGCTGTGTTTTCTGACACTACAGTTTGCATTTAACAAAATTTTATATAAATGAGATCAGTGATTGCTCTGGACAGTGGGGACATGGAAAGATGGGAGGGAGGGATACAAAGGGGCTCCAAGAAAATCCAAAAGGAAACTTTGGGAGTGATGGATATGTTCATTAGTTTGATTATAACGTACACATATCAAGACACAGCAAACTACACTTTAAATGGCTGGTTATGGTATACAGTTATATTTTAACAAAAATGTTAAAAATTCATAATACTGTTCTCTTAGATTCAAAATGAGAAATAGAATGATGAAAAGTAAATGTGTTCATGATACGTTCCTACAAAATTCTAACAGCATTTGCAACATCTGAAATCTACTGAAAAACTGCAAAATGCTCAAGGTTTCTGCAAGGTTATGCGTCTAAAATGTAAACAGAAAGCTGCTCTGGGTTATAACTGCCACCTCCCTGAAGCATTCCATTCTGGACAAACACACGAATGAAACCTTATCAACTCTTAACAAAAAGTTGTTCACTTTTGTATCCCATTCAATGGTTTGAAAATAGATCCTCAAATATTTACTAAAGGATCGTTTCCATAACCTTAAAGGTTTCAGAATTCTAACACAAAGAAAGGGATTAGAAAGCTACTCTCTTCAGGAAAATTATGCATCTACATACAAATAATTAAGTAGCTAATTGTAAATGAATAACATATCAGTTCAGTTCAGTCGCTCAGTCATGTCCGACTCTTTGTGACCCCATGAACTGCAGCACGCCAGGCCTCCCTGTCCATCACCAACTCCTGGAGTTTACCCAAACCCATGTTCATTGAGTCGGTGATACCATCCGACCATCTCATCCTCTGTCGTCCCCTTTTCCTCCTGCCCTCAATCTTTCCCACGTCAGGGTCTTTTTATTTAAAATTTTTACTTAAATATCTTTTTATTTAAAATATCTAATGATGATCCCTGTTTACCCACTTAATCAACATTTATGAAAAAAATTAGGCACTCTGCTAGGCCACTGGGACACAATCAATATGATGCCTCTGCCCTCAGGAAGCATCCAGTTAAGAAGCAGAGGCAAACAAGCTGAGCAGCTGTGCTGACCTGTTCACAGATGGCACAGATCAGTTCTGCAGAAGCACACAGCAGTGACTCCTGTTCTTCTGTTAGCTCATCAAGTTTCAATTATAAGTAATAACAGAAACATCAGGAACCAGGAAGACTTGAGTTCTTAGGTCTTGTATCTGCTGCTGACCAAGCTTATTTAGCTCTCCCAAGATATTTCATTATTTATAAAAAGAAGTAAATTACTTGCCATCCCCACTTCAGCATTGTGTTCAGGTAGCAGAAATGTATGAAAATACTTTCAAAACTATAAAATATATGGTATCTTTATTACATTTCACATTAGACTATGGCAAGTTTGTAACCAGCTTTTTAAGAGGCTTAAAATTCTTGCTGAGATTTTTTATAAATGATCAGAATCATCACTATGATTGAATGTCAACCCAATTAACATGTCTTTATGCTTTCATGTGCTACAATTAAGAAGGTTCTCACTGCAGGTTTTCTGTGGATTTCTTTTTGACTTAAATCAAGTTCCTGGCACAAAGCTGGCATCCATTAAATGTTGAATGAATAAAAGAATAAATCAATGCTGGTTCAGCTTCATCTTTAACCTCTAAGTCTCAATTTTCTTATCTGTTAAAGTCTAATAACAATCTTGACAACAAATAATTAGTATGTGGCCAAACATCTGGTCTCAGGGCCCCCTTTATACCGCTGAAAATTACTGATGATCTCTAACAGTTTTTATTCATGTGCGTATATCTACTGATATTTACCATACTAGAAACTAAAACTGAGAATTTTTTATTAATTCATTTAAAATAACATACCTATCCCATTAACAATAAAACCATTTATATTAATAGTATATTTATCAATAACTAAATTTTCCAAAAGAAAATGCAAAAAATATTTTATTTTTATAAATTTCTTAAACATCTGGCTTACAAGAATTCTAATTTCTACTTTTGCATTTAATCTGTTGTATGTTCTACATGAAGAATGTGAAAAAAATCTGATCTCACAAGATAGGCAATTGAAAAATGAGTATTTTAGTAGCCTTTTCAGAAAATGTGGATATTTTTCTGTGACACTACACCAAAAGTCAACAAGCAATAGTTTTTTCAAGGTTAGCAGCAATACCGAAACAAAACTTTATCACTGACTTTTTGTACTTTGTTACACGAAAATCCACTGATCCATTCTGTACTTTGAATTTTTTTATCCTTTTGCAATTCTAAAACATCTTGCTTTGGTCATTTGAAAACATAATGGTCTGTGAGCCATACAAACCACTGCCGTGGTGGATACCTTTCATTATTCAACGTAAAAGAATCACTTGCTGATATTATCACACTATCAAATTTACAGAGGAAGACACAAATTTTCCGAAATTATGATTTTCATCTGAAAGCTAAACCCTTGTCACTGGCAACAAAGTCTATTAATTCTTTATCTTTGCTCACTTTCAAGAAAATGTATGCCAAATACCCCAATGTATGGAACTAGCATGTCAGTCCTTCTTAGAAGTTAGTGGGGGGAGGAGATAGATAAATTTTAAGTATGTGATTAACACAAACCAACTACAATATATGAAATAAATAAGCAACAAGGATTTGCCGTAGAGCCCAGGGAACTATAAAGTTTTGTAAAAGTGTGCAATGAAAATAATCTGAAAAAAGTACATAATTGAATCACTGTGCTATATGGTTAGAGCCAACACAAAACTGTAAATCAACTGAACTCAAAAGAAAAAACAAAATTCCATGAAAAAAAAAGGCGAGTTCAGTTCTCAACCCAATCACACAAATTTGTTTCAAAACAATCCATCATGCTTCTGTATGGCAGAAACACTTTTTGAGTACTCCCTATTTCCTAACACTGCATATTAAAAAGATGTAATCAAAGAGAAGGTTTAAAAGAATCTTTTACTTTATCACTTATCTTCTTAAGGGAAACTAGCGTTTTGTTTTTTCTTTGCAATTACAAGTGGAAAGGTGGTGAAGAATATGATGATTTCTTGTGAAATTTGGTGTGAGATGCTGACTCGGGCTAAGGTACCTCTAGTTTCACTCACCGCTTTTGCACAATCCAAATGCCAGCACAGTGAAAACAGCCAATACCTTGTCAGTACTAATACGAAAATAACTTTGACTTCAGAGACGCCTGGGGTCTCCCACACCTCGACAATCACTATCACGAGTGTAAGCTATTATTTTTATACGAGGCACCGGCTTTGGAGCCAAACAGACCCAGGTCTCAATGTATAAAACCCTGCTCAAATCAAGCATTCAAAGCCTCCGTTTCCTTGCTTGTGTAATTCAGGATGTTACCACTTACCTTTCACCGTTCTCCTGCGGATTACGGTGACCTAATGCATACAAAACAATTTTAAACACAGTGCCTGGCCCAGAGTTAACACTCAAATTACAAAACGTTAAAAAAAAAAAAAAAATGAAAAGAACTTACTGTGGGGAGCTAAGAAAAAACCGACAGGAAAAAATACAAAGAGACCCGAAAGTTAACGAACCATGACAGAGGCAAACGCCAAAAAGCATCAAACATTCACAAGCAAAATAGTGAACCCAGAAACAGAAAAATCAGACACGAAGGGAAACACGACAGAGCCTCGACAGAAGAGACACAGTTTCAAACCACACCGTTTCGACAGGGATCTGGGGGACGGCACAAAAAACAACACAAGACACGGCACGGAGCGCCGCCGAGGACGAGACTCGGGGAAGGAAAGCGGCCGGGGGGCGAGCCTGGGGGGAAAGGGCGTCTGCCCCAGATCAAGGGTCTGACAGGAGAAACGCGCCTCTCGAAACCAAACTCGCCGACCGCGCCAGTCTGCGGGCGAGGAACAACTTACCGACGTAGGCGCCTAACTCTTGCAATTTCCCCTTAATGGCACTCNTGGTGATGGACAGGAAGGCCTGGCGTGCTGCGATTCATGGGGTCACAGAGTCGGACACGACTGAGCGACTGAACTGAACTGAACTGAAGCGTGCCAGGGAAGGATCCTTGGTTTTGGTGTGAGATCTGAATTTGAATCCAACCTTCACTTGCGGTTTAGTGTGATACTGATCTGGATACTCGGTCTCCAGTCCATTTTCCTACCTGTGATATAGACGCTGCCTCCCAGCGGTTGCATTATAATCACACTTGGAGGGGAAAACGGAATACCCAGTGCCTCACAGCCAATTCATCACAGTCATTTCTTTGATGCCACAACCACCCTGGTTCTCCTGTGTCTGCTTCTGCTTCTCTGTTCCCACATCCCTCCGTGGCCTTTTCCCCAAATTAGATCTTAACCTTGCTGCTCCGCTCTGAAAGCCCTTTCTTTGGAGAAATCTTTCAGTTTCAGGACCTCTACTCTCACCTTTGTGATGATCATAGTGGAATAGTCCATCAGCCTTGTTCGCTTGCTCAGTCTTGACTGACTCCTTGAGACCCCATGGACTGCGGCATGCCAGGCTTCTCTCTCCTTTACTAGCTCCTGGAGTTTACTCAAACTCATGTCCATTGACTCATTGATTTCATCCAATCATCTCATCTGTTGTCTCCTTTTCTTGCCCTCAATCTTTCCCAGCAAGAGGGTCTTTTCCAATGACTCAGCTCTTTGCATCCTGTGGCGAAAGTATTGGAGCTTCAGCTTCAGCATCAGTCCTTCCAATGAATATTCAGGATTAAGTTCCTTTAAGATTGACTGGTTTGATCTCCTTGCAGTCCAAGGGAGTCTTCTCCAGCAACACGGTTCGAAAACATGAATTCTTCAGCGCTTAGCCTTCTCTATGGTCCGACTATCACATCCATCAGCCTCGAGTTCTCACCTAAACCCTAGTCCCAAATTCCAGATAAATACAGGCATTTGTGTTTGCGCCAAAGCCAGCACATCAAAACCGAAATCTTCCTCATCTTCCCCTTCCTCCACTCAGATTGGTTTCTGGTCTTGACATTACTGTTTCTATTAATAGCAGTTTAATTTTCCCTGTCCTTGATCATAAGACCTTAGAATCAGATTCAGCATAGAAAGCAGTCTCCTTCCTGCCCACATGCTCTTATCTGGAGGTTCGACTGAGGAAGAAGCCACTTTCAAGCTTGATTAGATTGTAAGCAGAATTACTGAAGCTTAATGAATGAAGGTCTCAGCTTTTTCCCAGCTGTTGTCTGGAGACTCCCCTCAGGTCACATATGTTCCCACACTTCCTTGCCATGGCCTTCTCCAATACGGCTGCTCGCTAAATCAAGCTTGGAGAGAGAGACTCTGAGCTCAGGGAAGGCTCAGTCCTTCTTTTAAGGACTTTTGTTTTATTAAATCAGGGTTTCCCAGGTGGCTCAGGGGTAAAAAATTTGCCCACCCATGGAGGAGAGAACAAGAGACATGAGTTGAATCCCTGTGTCAGGAAGATCCCCTGGAGGAGGACACGGCAGCCCACTCAAGGATTCTTGCCTGGAGAATCCCATGGACAGAGGAGCCTGGCGGGCTACACTCCATGGCGTTGCAAAGAGTCAGTCAGTCAGAGCACACACACAGTATTCAATATCCAAGGGCCTGACACCCAAATTGTGATTTAGAGTCTTAATTCCATTTGCAAAATTCATCATCCAGAGGTCTTCCCTGGTGGCACAATGGTTAAGAATCCCTTCAAAACAGGGCATGCAGATTCTATTTCTGGTTGGGGAACTGAGATCGCACCATGGAGCAACTAGAGAAGCTGAAAGGAAGACCAAGCACGTTCAAAAAAGAAAGAAAGAAAGAAAATCCTTCATCTGTTCCTATTCATTCAGTTCAGTTCAGTTGAGTCGCTCAGTCGTGTCCGACTCTTTGCGACCCCATGAATCGCAGCACGCCAGGCCTCCCTGTCCATCACCAACTCCTAGAGTTCACCCAAACTCATGTCCATCGAGTTGGTGATGCCATCCAGCCATCTCATCCTCTGTCGTCCCCTTCTCCTCCTGCCCCCAATCCCTCCCAGCATCAGAGTCTTTTCCAATGAGTCAACTCTTCGCATGAGGTGGCCAAAGTACTGGAGTTTCAGCTTTAGCATCATTCCTTCCAAAGAAATCCCAGGGTTGATCTCCTTCAGAATGGACTGGTTGGATCTCCTTGCAGTCCAAGGGACTCTCAAGAGTCTTCTCCAACACCACAGTTCAAAAGCATCAATTCTTCGGCGCTCAGCCTTCTTCACAGTCCAACTCTCACATCCATACATGACCACAGGAAAAACCATAGCCTTGACTAGACGGACCTTAGTCGGCAAAGTAATGTCTCTGCTTTTGAAAATGCTATCTAGGTTGGACATAACTTTTCTTCCAAGGAGTAAGCGTCTTCTAATTTCATGGCTGCAGTCACCATCAGCAGTGATTTTGGAGCCTAAAAAAATAAAGTCTGGCACTGTTTCCACTGTTTCCCCATCTATTTCCCATGAAGTGATGGGACCAGATGCCATGATCTTCGTTTTCTGAATGTTGAGCTTTAAGCCAACTTTTTCACTCTCCTCTTTCACTTTCATCAAGAGGCTTTTTAGCTCCTCTTCACTTTCTGCCATAAGGGTGGTGTCATCTGCATATCTGAGGTTATTGATATTTCTCCCGGCAATCTTGATTCCAGCTTGTGTTTCTTCCAGTCCAGCGTTTCTCATGATGTACTCTGCATATAAGTTAAATAAGCAGGGTGACAATATACAGCCTTGACGGACTCCTTTTCCTATTTGGAACCAGTCTGTTGTTCCATGTCCAGTTCTAACTGTTGCTTCCTGACCTGCATACAGATTTCTCAAGAGGCAGGTTAGGTGGTCTGGTATTCCCATCTCTTTCAGAATTTTCCACAGTTTATTGTGATCCACACAGTCAAAGGCTTTGGCATAGTCAATAAAGCAGAAGTAGATGTTTTTCTGGAACTCTCTTGCTTTTTCCATGATCCAGCGGATGTTGGCAATTTGATCTCTGGTTCCTCTGCCTTTTCTAAAGCCAGCTTGAACATCAGGGAGTTCACGGTTCACGTATTGCTGAAGCCTGGCTTGGAGGATTTTGAGCATTACTTTACTAGCATGTGAGATGAGTGCAATTGTGCGGTAATTGGAGCATTCTTTTGCATTGCCTTTCTTTGGAATTGGAATGAAAACGGACCTTTTCCAGTCCTGTGGCCACTGCTGAGTTTTCCAAATTTGCTGGCAGATTGAGTGCAGCACTTTCACAGCATCATCTTTCAGGATTTGAAACAGCTCAACTGGAATTCCATCACCTCCACTAGCTTTGTTCCTAGTGATGCTTTCTAAGGCCCACTTGACTTCACATTCCAAGATGTCTGGCTCTAGATTAGTGATCACATCATCATGATTATCTGGGTCGTGAAGATCTTTTTTGTACAGTTCTTCTGTGTATTCTTGCCACCTCTTCTTAATATCTTCTGCTTCTGTTAGGTCCATACCATTTCTGTCCTTTATCGAGCCCATCCTTGCATGAAATGTTCCCTTGGTATCTCTAATTTTCTTGAAGAGATCTCTAGTCTTTCCCATTCTGTTGTTTTCCTCTATTTCTTTGCATTGATCGCTGAAGAAGGCTTTCTTATCTCTTCTTGCTATTCTTTGGAACTCTGCATTCAGGTGCTTATATCTTTCCTTTTCTCCTTTGCTTTTCGCCTCTCTTCTTTTCACAGCTATTTGTAAGGCCTCCCCAGACAGCCATTTTGCTTTTTTGCATTTCTTTTCCATGGGGATGGTCTTGATCCCTGTCTCCCGTACAATGTCACTAACCTCATTCCATAGTTCTTCAGGCACTCTATCTATCAGATCTAGGCCCTTAAATCTATTCCTCACTTCCACTGTATAATCATAAGGGATTTGATTTAGGTCATACCTGAATGGTCTAGTGGTTTTCCCTACTTTCTTCAATTTAAGTCTGAATTTGGCAATAAGGAGTTCATGATCTGAGCCACAGTCAGCTCCTGGTCTTGTTTTTGCTGACTGTATAGAGCTTCTCCATCTTTAGCTGCAAAGAATATAATCAATCTGATTTCGGCGTTGATCATCTGGTGATGTCCATGTGTAGAGTCTTCTCTTGTGCTGTTGGAAGAGGGTATTTGCTTTGACCAGTACGTTCTCTCTGTCTCTCTACTAGCCTTTGCCCTGCTTCATTCAGTATTCCAAAGCCAAATTTGCCTGTTATCCCAAGGTGTTTCTTGACTTCCTACTTTTGCATTCCAGTCCCCTATAA
The DNA here is from genome assembly GCA_006410695.1 of Philantomba maxwellii. Lineage (NCBI taxonomy): Eukaryota > Metazoa > Chordata > Mammalia > Artiodactyla > Bovidae > Philantomba > Philantomba maxwellii. Next base: position 42,646 of record SJYS01015772.1, read on the forward strand.
TGAAAAGGACATCTTTTGGGGGGTATTAGTTCTAAAAGGTCTTGTAGGTCTTCATCAGAGAAGGCAATGGCACCCCACTCCAGTACTCTTGCCTGGAAAATCCCATGAATGGAGGAGCCTGGTAGGCTGTAGTCCATGGGGGCGCCAAGAGTTAGGCTCGACTGGGCGACTTCACTTTCACTTTTCAGTTTCATGCATTGGAGGAGGAAATGGCAACCCACTCCAGTGTTCTTGCTGGAGAATCCCAGGGACGGGGGAGCCTGGTGGGAGACCGTCTATGGGGTCGCACAGAGTCGGACACGACTGAAGCGACTTAGCAGCAGCAGCAGCAGCAGGTCTTCATAGAACCGTTCTACTTCAGCTTCTTCAGCATTACTGTCAGGGCATAGACTTGGATTACTGTGATATTGAATGGTTTGCTTGGGAACGAACAGAGATCATTCTGTCATTTTTGAGACTGCCTCCAAGTACTGCATTTTGGACTCTTTTGTTGACCATGATAGTTACTCCTATTCATTAGCTGCAGGCAAGTCACAGGTGGTGTCTTACCCTCAAGGGTGTAAACAGCAGGGGCAAGAATCTTGAGGCCACCTAAGGTCTGTTGACCACATGGTCCTTCACCTCACAGAATCCTTTTCCTCTTCTGAATTACTATAACAGACGTGGGAACTGCTAATATGACACAGATCCTTTCTGTAATGTTCATTTGTGGGTATATGTGTGTACATAAGCGCATTTGTCCTCTCTAACAAAATTATAAACTCTTGGTAGGTCTGTACTTCTCCCAAATTTCTTTCAGGATGCTGGGCATATAGGAAGCACTTATGAAGTGTTTGTAGGATAAAATAATGACCTGAATTACAAAAGCATTCTTCATGGATAAATCCAATGATCATGCACTCATTTAAAATGGATGAGAGGCACAGAGCGGAGTGTAAGAACAGGAATGCTGGAGCCAGACTGTCTGGGCTTGAATCCCAGATCTTTTACTCCCTCTGAGGCCTTAGGCAAGTTGCTTATCCCCTCTCTGCCTTAGTTTCCTCATCTGTGACATAAGTATGATACCAGTTTCTTTTTCACAGAGTTATTATCAGAATGAAGTTAATACTCATGAAGTATTTTGAACTGTGCCTGGCTCCTTGGCAGTACTACGGTTGTTGATTAAAAATTAAACACCTCCCCTGAGTCAGATGCTGTGCTAAGCACCAGAGCACAAAGATGAGCGAGACCGAGTCCCTGCAACCGAGACACACACAATCCAAAAGACAGGTACGTTACTTCTCTCTCTTTACTTGCCATTGCAGTACTAAGAATGAAAACACGTGTTTTGCCATTACTGGGCATAAAATCCTTAGTCGATATGTAGGTAATATTGAAAGATCATTTTTGAAGTGTTCTTTTTGAAAAACAGAATGTTTTCATTAAAACGTATTCAGGATAGGGAAAACTTGTATTAAAATGTGTTCAAGAAAGAGTTAACTTTCAAGACAATCTATTTAAAATGGGAGAAAGAAACTTGCAAGCTGCTTAAGAACTTGCATATTTAGACCTCAAGAGTCTGTCTGGATTACAGAGCGGACAATCCAACTGAACCCCATCTGTTCAGTGGTCTGACACTGTTACGGTGCCTAAGACACGTTTTCATAAACCACACTGCATCCAGAGGAAGACAATCGTAACAATGCTTGAGAAAGACCATTAGAGGAACTAGGAGTAGGTATTCAGCTTGAGAAAGACTAAGCAGGACAATGAGAATCGTTTTCCAGCATGGAAGAGCTCTCAGGTTCAAGAGGAAAAACCTATATTTGCTCTAGGAGATTGGATGAGGACTGGATTTCGGTCGATCACAGTTGAGGGTTGTGTGAGAGAAGATGACCAACAAGAGCATTGGTTTTGAAGTCAAAGAGGCCAGAGTACCAACCTCAGCTGCATGGAATCTCTCGTCCTTTCACACTGGTCCCCTAGCATCTCCAGCCTCTGATCAGGGCGGAATTCCAACTGGGTACCGCCCGCCTTTTTGCACATGAGGGGAGAGGAGATCAGATAAGGGGTGTCCTTCAGCATGAAATGCTTTTCTCTGTTTTTCTTGGAATGCCTGCAAGATTAGTCACTCAGTCGTTACCGACTCTTCGCAACCTCCTGGAGTGTAGCCCACCAGGCTCCTCTGTCCATGGAATTCTCCAGACAAGAATACTGGAGTGGGTGGCCATTCCCTTCTCCAGGGGATCTTCCCCAACCCAGGGATTGAACCTGAATCTCCTGCATTGCAGGCAGATTCTTTATCATGTGAACCACCAGGGAAGCCTAGTGAACTTACATTTGTCCTTCCAGACTCAGCCAGAAGCTGATCATAGCGATAAACCAGATATTCTCACTCCACTTGGAACAGTGGTCCCCAAACTTTCTGGCACCAGGGACCGCTTTCATGGAAGACAATTTTCCCACAGCCGGGGGTGGTGGAGGGGTGGAAGGGGCGGGGCTAGTGCTGAGATGATTCAAGCACAGTGTTTACTGTGCACTTTATTTCAATTAGTATTCCATCAGCTGCACCTCAGATCATCAGGCATTAGATTCCAGAGGTTGGGGACTCCGGACTTAAAATATCTTCCTATTAAGTATACCTGCCTACTCAGTTTAGTTCAGTTCAGTTAAGTCACTCAGTCATGTCTGACTCTTTGCAGCACACCAGGCTTCCCTGTCCAGCACCAACTCCCGCAGTTCACTCAGACTCATGTCCATCAGGTCAGTGATACCATCCAGCCATCTCATCCTCTGTCGTCCCCTTCTCCTCCTTCTCCCAATCCCTCCCAGCATCAGACTCTTTTCCAATGAGTCAACTCTTCGCATGAGGTGGCCAAAGTACTGGAGTTTCAGCTTTAGCATCATTCCTTCCAAAGAAATCCCAGGGCTGATCTCCTTCAGAATGGACTGGTTGGATCTCCTTGCAGTCCACTAGAATTATATTTTCCCCTGTTCCTCACTTTGGCCACCTGATGCAAAGAACTGAGTCATTTGAAAAGACCCTGATTCTGGGAAAGATGGAAGGCCAGAGAAGGGGATGACAGAGGGTGAGATGGTTGGATGGCATCACCGACTCGATGGACATGAGTTTGGGTAAACTCTGGGAGTTGGTGATGGACAGGGAGGCCTGGCATACTGTAGGCCATGTGGTTGCAAAGAGTCGGACACGACTGAGCAACTGAACTGAGTGTTCCGCATGCCGGGAGTCTTTGGGAACAGAGCCATGCATCTTATTTATCTTTCTCTTTGCAGCATTTGGGTTCTAAGAAAAGCAGTTTGAATGAACAAGTGTTTTCATTAGTAAATATTATGTGGCATGTCCACCCTTGGATCAAAAGTCCTTAAGTGTAGGGAACTCCAGTCACACTTGTTTTTGCTATTGATACTGGCATATTTGTCTTCAATATTTGTCTTGTCCAGTTGAACAGATATATTGCCAACATCATCATTTCTCTGATTCCAGGGGTATCTAGCCCCTAGATTTTCATTAAAAAAAATATTTATTTGGCTGCACTGGATCTTAGTTGCAGCATGTGGGATCTAGTTCCCTGACTAAGGGAACTTTGGTCAAACCCAGGCCCCCTGCATTGGGAGAACAGAGTCTTAGCTATTTAACCAGAGAAATCCCTAAATTCTCATTCTTTTGCAGTGGAACAGGTGTTGCCCCTGGGGTGGTGTTGAGTGTGGTACCGGGAGCACACAGTCAAGATTTGGAGACTGAAGATTTCTCCTTTGTAGCTCTAACTTCCATTCCTCCTCCATCATCTCTATGGGAATGGAGCATTCTTTCAACTTAGATTCTTGCAAAAGATGGTAATTTTTTCCCTTTTAAATTGTTTTCTGCGGATGGTAATTCATATAGTGAGGGATAGTCAGTACCCACTAAGCTATCAAGGCAGATTATAATTAAACATTTAATTCCCTATTTTTAAATATTTTTGTATTTTGGTACCCATCAGTTCAGTTCAGTTCAATTCAGTCGCGTCCGACTCTTTGCGACCCAGGGACTGCAGCACGCCAGGCCTCCCTGTCCTTCACCAACTCCCAGAGTTTACCCAAACTCATGTCCATCGAGTCGGTGATGCCATCCAGCCATCTCATCCTCTGTCGTCCCCTTCTTCTGCCTTCCATCTTTCCCAGAATCAGGGTCTTTTCCAATGAGTCAGTTCTCCCTATCAGGTGGGCAAAGTACTGGAGCTTCAGCTTCAGCATCAGTCCTTCCAATGAATATTCAGGACTGATTTCCTTTAGGATGGACTGGTTGGATCTCCTTGCTGTCCAACATCTATTTCTTTAAAATTAACTTTTATTTATTTCTTAGCTGTGCTCTGTGGCCTGGGGGATTTTAGTTCTCCGAGCAGAGATGGAACCCGTGTTCGCTGCAGTGGAAGCGTGGAATCCTAACCGCTGGAAGGCCAGGAAAGTCCCAAAGCAGATTAATTTCTTTACTTCTAAAAAAGTTATCAGTCAATGCACCACCAAAACCACAGTTTCTTTCCTTATTATTGAACATCTTTTCACTGTAGGAATTTAAAAAATTTTACTTTATTTTAATAAGAATTACCTTTACAGGAAGAAGAATGTATAATATGCCACTCTGGGTAACAAGAGGAGGTGAAGATACAGCCATGTAATTACTTATTTATCCACAGACTATCTCTAGAGGGATACATAGGATTATGGTAATACCAGTCACCCCTAGGAGAACAGGCAGGGTAGGAAGGAGACTTTTGAGGGGTTGAACCATGTAAATTACTTCGCTTCCTTCCATGCAAACATAAGCCAGGTAATCATTTCATGCCCCTGACGTTGAAGGCGTTGTTCCAGCGGCTTGCCGTGTCACGGGGCTATTACTGTCAATTAACGTGGCTGTGGGAAAACAGCGCTTAAGCACTTGATCAGCAAGCGGCACTTGTGCACTGCGAGGGAGGAAGTTCAGCTGTGTCTAACATCGCTTGGGTTTTACCATCATTTTCTATTTTTAAAATTCTTTTATTTTCTTCCCGATTCAATTAACAAGTTTTTATTTAGTGCCTACTCTCTGCCCAGTAGTGTCCTAGGAATTCTAGGAGATATGAAAGAAGCCTACATGAAACAATTTTTAACGTTCTTGCCAAGTGTGGGGATCACTGTGGAATGGAGTGATGAGCAAGTTGTCTTGGAAGCCGAGCCTTGAATTGAGGTTGAGGCATGGAGAGCAACGGAAGGCTTAGACAAGCGGAAGGCGGGCGGGCAGGAGGTGCTCTGAGCCAGGAGACATGGCTCATCAGGGGGCCTTAGGGGAGAGGAGAGAAATGTGGATGGTCAAAGAAGCTGAGGCTGGTTTATTAAGGCCCAAGGTCAAGCAGAGCAGCTTAGCTGTGAGGGTCCATTGGGAGTGATAAACCCCAGGGAGAGGTCAGCCTAGCATTAACAATGGAAAGAAGAGTGAGCAGAAACCAGAGGCATGGAGACCACCTTTGTTGCAATAATCTAGATGTAAAACGATGAGGGGTGAAGGTTTGGACTAGAATGATGGCGGGGAGGCGGCATTCAGGAACAAAGAGGAAAGAAAGCATTCCTGAGACATTTCAAAGGAGGAAGTAGCAAGCAGGTCTTGAGGATAGGCTGGGGATGGAGGGAGAGAACCCTCACACATAATGTTAGTCTTTCTAGTTAATGAGACCAGAAAGCAACTCATTTTCTCTTTTCTTTCCTTGCACACACATTGACCCCCTCATGGCATCCAGCTGAAATTCCGTTATAAAGCAGAATCGATTTTTTTCACAGTTGGAAACATGTGTAATCTTACTTGCTTTGAGCTCCATTACTCACCCCGAGTCTTGCCTGGGGCTTGTTCTCCATAGCACTCCTGCTTCTAGGATGAAGCTTTCCTCTGAGGCCTTGCTAGTCCTGTGTGTGGTGTGCAGGTTTATCACCCGCTAAACCAGAAGTCCTTTGAGAGCAGGGACCATGAGTAAGTACTCAATAAGTGTCTGTTAACTGTTGAAGAAATGAGATCTAAACTAAATTTAACGTAAGAAAGCTTTCCAGGGGCTTCCCTGGTGGTCCTGGTGAAGTGACATTGCTCAGTCATGTCTGACTCTTTGTGACCCCATGGACTCCTATCAGGTTCCTCAGTCCATGGGATTTTTCCAGGCAAGAGTGCTGGAGTGGATTGCCACTTCCTTCTCCAGGGGATCTTCCCGACCCAGGAATCGAACCCGGGAAGCTCCTCCCTGGTGGTCCAGTGGTTATGAATCTGTGCATCAGGGTTAGATCCCTGGCTGCAGGATCCCACACCCCTGCCTCGCGGATGGCTGCTGCAACTAGAAAAAAAGTCCACAGGCCGGAAGGAAGACAAAGCTTTCCAGAAACAAAGCTATTTTAAAAATAATTTACATTAAGTTTACATAACAGAAGTTTCTCTGCTCCAGTCGCTCAAACCACCGGCCGAGTAAGAGTGAAACACCTATTGTTAAGGTTATTAGGACCACACAGTTTTATTCCTTGGCTTAAGTGTAGACCTGCAATAATAATAATGATGGTGATGCAGTGTAATAGTACCATATAATAATAGAAGTTGCTCTTACGGGTCAGAATGAAGCACTTCATGTATGTTTTACACAAGTTGCTGGATAGTGATTATTTTCATTATTTCACAGGACACGAGCAGGCACAGAAAGGTTAAGAAATTTGCAAAAGGTCCTCCAGTTAGTTAGCTTGGCAGCTGAGATTCGAACCCAGACAACCGGACTCTGGAGTTCCCCGATCCTTAAAGCGCCACAGAGGTTAAAGCGTCTGCCTCCAATGCGGGAGACCGGGGTTCCATCCCTGGGTCGGGAAGATCCCCTGGAGAAGGGAATGGCAATCCACTCCAGTATTCTTGCCTGGAGAATCCCATGGACAGAGAAGCCTAGTAGGTTGCAGTCCATGGGGTCGCAAAAGAGTCGGACACGACTGAGCGACTTCACCTCACCTCACCTAAAGCGCCACTTTGGACTGCATGAACAAGCAGCTCTGCTGAAGACCTAAAGGTTATTTAAGACATATCAATCTTTTTGGAGGCTTCCCTGGTGGCTCAGACTGTAAAGAATCTGCCTGCAGTGCGGGAAACCGGGGCGTAATCCCTGGGTTGGGAAGACCCCCTGGAGAAAGGCATGGCAATCCACTCCACTCTTCTGGCATGGAGAACCCCATGGACGGAGGAGCCTGATGGGCTACAGAACACGGGGTCACAAGGAGTTGGACACGACTGAACGACTTTCACACACCATCTTTTTTAGGGGAAGGGGACTTTGCCACGCTGTATACCAATCCTTCTCACCCTGGTATCAAGCCTTTTTTATGGAGTACGCCCTTAGACGAAAGCAAGGGAGAAGAAATGGACTATCTGAACTGTTTTCAGACATGTAGACGAGTAAACGAACAACTCCGGCAATAGTACCCTTTTAGCGATCACCTAGTAACGCGGGAATAACACCCTTTACCTGGCACCGAAATGTTACCCCCTCCTCTCATTTTTGTTAAGGCCTCGCTTTATTTGGAAACTCTTAAAATAAGCGGTCATATGATTCAAACAAGCAGCGGCGCGCCCCCTCGCCGGCGGCCGGGCGCAGCTGTCCGCGCCTCCCCCGCCCGCATTCCAGCGCTCTGAGGTCACGGCCGCCGCCGCCCCTCCGGATCCGCCCGCCCGCCCGGCCCGGGGAGGCACGCCCGGGCCCGGCCGCCCCGCTGCTCCGCCGCGCGTCCTCCGGCTGCCCGGCCCGCGCCGGGCCTCTGCGTGCGGCGCCGCCGGCCCCAGCTGCGGGCCTCCGCCCTGCGCGCGGGGGAATGCGCGGCGCGCCGGGGCCGGGGCGACAGGACGCGAGGCGCGCGGGCGCCGGGAGCGCGCCGCGGCGGGGGCTGGAGTGCGGGCGCGGCTGCGGCGGCTGCGCGCCGGGCCCCGCGGGGCGGGCCGCGCGGCCCCGAGGATGCGGCGGCGGGAGCAGGTGAGGGCGCGGGGCCCCGGCCCGCGGGGCGCGGGGGCGGCGGGGGCTGAGCGCGGGGCTGTGTCCGCCCGCCGACACCCCCGAGTCCGGGAGGACGCGTCCCGGCTGCCCAGACCCGAGGCAGGGAGAGCGTAACAAAGAGAAAACTCTCCCAGGCTCTCTTCCACTTGAGGCGTTCGCAGAGGGGTCTTGAACTTAGTATTCGGAGCTCCTCGGTTGATTGTGAGCGGCTTAACTCTGCATCGGGGCTTTAAAAGTCTTAGGCATGTTTGTGCCGCTCGGAATATTAAGTGCGAGATTTGCCAGATAACTTTGGCGAGAAGGAGAGGAACGAAGGGCTGTTTCGTGGTGATGGCTTGTTTTGGTTTTGGAGTAAAGAGTGTTTACTCTGGAAAAAAGAATCCTTGGGTCTGCAAATTCCGACTTGTGATTTCTGCAAATCCTGATTAGACTGGCCGCTTTGGGCATGCCCGTCTTATTTTCTTTTTTGCTGAGAAAGCCTTATAATAGCGTATGCTCGCAAACGCGTTCATAATACTCCGTGTGCGCCAGGTGACAACCGCTGTATGCCTAAGGGTTGCTGACAGACTTTTTTTTCTAACTTTCGGATATGATAGAAATTTTATTCTGAAAGTAGTTGTCTGTTGTTTCCAGCACATTTTATTCTCGAGTTCTACGCATAAATGTGTTCAGGACAAATGTGCGTTGGATTTAATGCTATATATCTATTCATTATTTTAAGAATACAATTTTAGAGATTATTTTATTTGAAAGCATCGTTAGTAAAATTACACGTAATGAGGACTCTAGCAACAAAGCGGAAAACTACAGGATTCAGACTTTAAAAGTGTATTTGAGAACCTTCTGAGAGGGGATGTAAAAACATTAAAATGAATAAATATCTCAGTCTACCTTTTGAATACTTGAACATGATTAATATATACCTATTTTTAAAATTTCAAAATAAAGTGATTTTGTAGAGAAACAAAATATCTTAATATATTTTCCTGCAAAAGCTAATTATGAATGTTCGTTTAGTAGTTAATCAGTTAAGACTTCCAGATCCAGCTACCTTTCAAATTATTTCATATTATTTTACACCTGAAACAGACACCCCCTCAAAGCATCTTCAATTTCTACTCCTCTATTCAAACATTCATAACTTGATGACAATATTTGGTAGCAAATACTGTACATAACTGAAAATTGTGTAAATCGTTACACACACACACACCCTTCAACTTTTTCAATTACTTTTTATAACATCATTTTATTTTATTATAAAATAAAAAAGAGAAAACATTGGCTTGTCTATATCCTTGATGCAGTAAAACATTTCAAACTCAGGGACAGCAAAGTTTTACTCTGCTTCATCAGAGCTTAAGTTGATAATTAAGTTATATAATGTAATATCTACTGCCTTCAGGGCGTAACTCTATATTTGCATTTAATGTAATATCTACTGCCTTCAGGGCGTAACTCTATATTTGCAGTGAAGAGAATACCATGTTTGAACATCCCCAATACAAATTTTCATCATTCCTCTGTACAACTTAACTGTTCTGTTTCCAGTTACCATAATTTGTATGTAAAATTTAAATTCATTGCCTTATCTCTTGATAGGGTATTTAGCATATCTATCTATAAGGGTGTCTATAATCTTTTAAAATTTATTCATGCATGGCTCATAGGCACTTTTCTGGTTGAAAGCCTATTATTTCAAGTTCTCACTTCTTGATTTTTTTTTTTTACTTTTCATTTTGTCTCAACTAGCTATTTGGTTTATACCCTGACGCAAACAAGAGCACTGAAAACTGCAGGTAGAGCCCGTGTCTTTTCATAACGTCTATTTTCTATTCTCTTCTTTAGTAAGGTGCTTTTACCTTCCAGAGGTACACAGCAAATGCTGTTAAATTAACACAGTGGCTTATGCACTTCTAGTTTTCTTTTTTCTTCTGGCCTTTTCCCTCTATTTCCTGTTTTTAACTTTTATTTTTCTGGCTCTCTGTGGATAACCAGAGCTCAAACAAACAAAACCCAAACCCAGACAACAAAAGCAGAAAGTCGTGGTTGGGTCCTTATTAGAGATACAGCCATGTATGTAATTATAGCATGCGTGTAATCTACTTAAGAGCAAGGACGGCTTAGGAATTGATTCCTTTTAGACTTTCTGTAGGGCTTCCCTCGGAGAAGGCAATGGCATCCCACTCCAGTACTCTCGCCTGGAGCATCCCAGGGATGGGGGAGCCTGGTGGGCTGCGGTCCTTGGGGTCGCGAAGAGTCGGATACGACTGCGCGACTTCACTTTCCCTTTTCTGCATTGGAGAAGGAATGGCACCCACTCCAGGGTTCTCGCCGGGAGCATCCCAGGGACAGGGTCGCAGAGCCGGACACGACGGAAGCGGCCTGGCGGCGGCAGCAGGGCCTCCCGGTGGCTCGGCTGGTGCAGAACCGGCCTGCACTGCGCCAGACCTGCGTTCAGGACCTCGGAGAAGGGGACGGCCGCCCACTCCCGGACTGCGGCCCGGAGAAGCCCTGTGCAGCCCACGGGGTGGCGGAGAGCCGGGCGCGACTGAACGACTTTCACTGGACGTGTCCACAGGGCCCACTGGGGGCTCCCCGGTGCGCTGGAGGTGAAGAGCCCGCCCGGCGAATGCAGGCAGGCCTGAGAGGCCGGGGGCCGGGCCTGCTCGGGGAGGTCCCGGAGAGGGAAGCGCAGCCACTGCCGGGCTCGGGCCTGGAGCAGCCCGCGGGCAGAGGCGCCTGGCGGGCCGCCGGGTCCGAGAGGACTGCAGCGACCCGGCACGCAGGCCCGAAGGCCCGCGCCGCGGCCCTGGCCTCCGAGGCGCAGGCCGCCTCGGGGAGACGGAGCCGGGCAGAGTCCCGGAGCCGGACGCTGGCTCTCACCCCGGCCCGGCCCGGCCCGAGCGCCCGTCGCCGCGGGGCGGAGGCAGCGCGGGAGGCGAGCCCGCGGAGCGCGCCCAGCTCGGCCCGCCGCCCCTCCCGGGAGCCGGCCTCCGTGTCCGCCGGGGCTGGCGCTGCCCCCGCGCGGCGGTTCCGGCCCCGGCGCCGCGTAGCCGGCGGCGCCCGGGCCCCAGGCTGCGTCCTCGAGGCAGCCTCGGCCCAGAAGGCGACGGGGCGGGCGCCGCCCGGGATTCTGCCGACATCGGCGATTTTGTCGACTTGTTGAAGGCGGGGGGCGGGAATTAAAAAAAATCCCGTCAGCGTCAAAGCTCCAAGCGGCCGCTCGAGGCCGCTTTGCTTCCGCCCGGGGATGAACGCGCCAACTGGCGCGCTTTAAAAAGGTTTACGTCACGTGTTGAGGGCGTGGGGGGCAGCTCTGCGGGGAAGGGACCCCGCTCAGGCCGCACGCTTGTCCGCGGGGGCTCGAGGCGGGTCCTGTAAGCTTTCCCTCCGGCGTCCGCCCGAGCCTGCCCTCCTTCCGGGAGCGTCCGTTCGGAAACGCGGCGGCAGGCGGAGGGTTCCGGCGCCGACGCGGCCGCCGGTTGCCCGGGCAACGCCGCCCGCTCTTCCGGGCGCGCCGAGTCGGAGCCCTCGGCCCGTGCCGGCGTCTTCGTGGGGATGGGGTTCGACGCCGCGTCCCGCTGCGCAGGGCTGTGGCGCCGCCTCGGGCGGGGCTCGCCGCCTCTGGCGTCCCCGCCCGGAGGCGCGCGCGGGCCGGGCTCTTCAGAGCGGACGGGCTTCTGCGTGGTGATCCTGTCAGCAGCGCGTGTAGTTTTTTTCAGTTTGTTTATAAATAAATGGAAACGGCGCCGTAAATGTCTGTAAACCGGGCGGCTCTGCACACGCTGTCAAGCGCGCACCCCACCTGAGCCCCACAGCTCGCCTGCGACGGGCGACTCCGCTCGGGCTCGGCGTTAATTTGCCTGATGGACTCGGACGGAGCTCTGTTGGGGGTGGTTTTGGTGTGTTTTTTTTTTTTTTTGACGATTAACTCACTTAAGGGCTAAAGATACGGTTGGAGTATCGGGGAGCCAAAAAGAGTCAACTGTGAAAAAACCCAAACCTTGAGGAGGAGGCCCGCTGGCGCTCGCGCGCCCCGTCCGCGCGTGGCCGCGCCGGGAGTCGATGGGGCGGGCCTGACGCGGCCCAGCTCGCCTCCGCCCCGCCCGGAGCCGCTCAGGCCTTTTTCCCGGAGGGAAGATACCGCTTAGGCCTGAGATACAGCTTTCATTGGTTTTTGTTTTTAAAAACAAAGCCGGGGCCGCCGCCGCCCGTAACCAGCCCCCTCTCTCCGCAGCGCCGGCGGAGCGCCCGTCAGCGGGCCGCGGGGGCCGCGGGGGCCGTCTGATNGCCCGGAGCCGCTCAGGCCTTTTTCCCGGAGGGAAGATACCGCTTAGGCCTGAGATACAGCTTTCATTGGTTTTTGTTTTTAAAAACAAAGCCGGGGCCGCCGCCGCCCGTAACCAGCCCCCTCTCTCCGCAGCGCCGGCGGAGCGCCCGTCAGCGGGCCGCGGGGGCCGCGGGGGCCGTCTGATGGCAGCAGCTGCCGGCGGAGCAGTCGAGACGCCGCGGTGCTCCTGTGTCGGGACGGGCCGCCTTCTCTGGGCGTCTCCACCCCTGGACTGCTGGCGGCGCCGTTCGCTTTCTACCCNGCAGGGCAGTTAAAACGTGGTTCCTCAAAAAAAGGGGGAAGTATAAAAACGCCAAACACCGAAATCAAAATCCTCTTTTAAAAAAAGTTTTGTTTATCCCTTAAAATTTTTTTAACACATAAACTGACAGATTTAAATAATTTTTAAAAAAGACTTGCTTAGTTGTTCATGTAATAATCATTGATTTGAGCCCAGGAGGGTAAGTCTCCTTTCAATCTATTCAAACATTATTAGGTATCCCATTAATTTCATCTTACAGTTCCAGTCTACCAATCTGCAATTCCTTTTACTTTTCTTTTACTTTGGGCTTATTTTCTTGATCACATGTCCTACGTCTTCTTGGTTTGTCATGTAAGTGGTACACATCCTTCATTAGTTTCTTTAGAAAGGATGTGTGAACTGCATATTTGAGACATTTTAGGATTGAAAATAATTTCTTTTAGCCTTGTATCTGAGTAACAGCATGGCCTGTACAGAACTCTAAATTATAAGTAATTTTCTTCAGAATTTTGGAGCATTGCTCCATTACCCTTTTGCTTCCAGAATTGTTAGTGAGAAGTCTAACACATTCATCTCTGTATGCATCACATGAAATCTGTTTTTTCTCTCTATAAACTTGAACAATCTAGTCTTTGTCTCTCTACTTGTTATCTATAAAGAGTGGAGAAAGGCAGGAGATACACAGGAACAAAGCTCCAAAAATCAGCATGGGATCCCCTTAAGCATTTTATACTTCAGTTCAGTTCAATCGCTCAGTCGTGTCCGACTCTTTGTGACCCCATGAATCACAGCACGCCAGGCCTCCCTGTCCATCACCAACTCCCAGAGTTCACCCAAACTCATGTCCATTGAGTCAGTGATGCCATCCAGCCATCTCATCCTCTGTGATCCCCTTCTCCTCCTGCCCTCAATCCCTCCCAGCATCAGAGTCTTTTCCAATGAGTCAACTCTTCTCATGAGGTGGCCAAAGTACTGGAGTTTCAGCTTTAGTATCATTCCTTCCAAAGAAATCCCAGGGCTGATCTCCTTCA
>SJYS01015772.1:56407-73905 GCA_006410695.1 Philantomba maxwellii
CACTCCAGTACTCTTGCCTGGAAAATCCCATGGGTGGAGGAGCCTGATAGGCTGCAGTCCATGGGGTCGCTAAGAGTTGGACATGACTTAGCGACTTCACTTTCACTCTTCACTTTCATGCACTGGAGAAGGACACGGCAACCCACTCCAGTGTTCTTGCCTGGAGAATCCCAGGGACGGAGCAGCCTGGTGGGCTGCCGTCTATGGGTCGCACAGAGTCAGACACGACTGAAGCAACTTAGCAGCCGCCACAAGAGCCGCATGTGATTAGCACTGGCACACTGCACTATCATACACACTGTGCAGCCCTAGAGCAACCACTGTGAAAAACAAAACAAGATGCAGCTACAAGAAAAAAAGATGTGTTGATGGTGATGTAAAAATTATAATTATGATGAAGATAAATGCTAACACTATTGTACACGTCTATGTGCTGGGGACTGTTTCAGTTGCCTCGTACATGTTAACTCACTGAATTAGTATATACCATACAACCTTAAGAGGTAAGTATTATATTCATTTTATAGGTTACATAATCTACCCTGGCACAGCCAGAATTCTAGTTCAAACAGTCTAGCTCCAGAAGCTTCTGATCTTATCTATTATGCTATACTACTTTCCAGTAGTAGATGCTAATCATCAGTTTTTGCTGTTTATTNTAACTCACTGAATTAGTATATACCATACAACCTTAAGAGGTAAGTATTATATTCATTTTATAGGTTACATAATCTACCCTGGCACAGCCAGAATTCTAGTTCAAATAGTCTAGCTCCAGAAGCTTCTGATCTTATCTATTATGCTATACTACTTTCCAGTAGTAGATGCTAATCATCAGTTTTTGCTGTTTATTATACTGTTTTAATTGGAGAAGGCAATGGCACCCCACTCCAGTACTCTTGCCTGGAAAATCCCATGGACAGAGGTAGGCTGCAGTCCATGGGGTCACTAAGAGTCAGACACGACTGAGCCAACTCACTTTCACCTTTTACTTTCATGCACTGGAGAAGGAAATGGCAACCCACTCCAGTGTTCTTGCCTTGAGAATCCCAGAGACAGGGGAGCCTGGTGGGCTACCGTCTATGGCGTTGCACAGAGTAGGACACGAGTGAAGCAACTTAGCAGTAGCAGCAACATACTGTTTTAAAATATCTTTTCTTAACAAAATAAAAAGTTGGCAAACCCATGTTTACTTCCTTAACTTAAAAATGTATTGGTTGGTGAAATATGAAAACCTGGAAATCACCAATTTATAGGACCAGTAGAGAGAAAGAAAATGAAAATTTGAGGGAAGATAACTGATGGAACAAGATCTTAGAGGATCAGTTCTAGAACATAGGGAGCTGGTAGACCTGAAGGACTGGGAAGATGCTAAGTACAGGAGGAATTATAGCCACATTCAGAGATGATGGTGAGGAAAAAATCTCCAGTAACTAAAAATCAAGGTCATCTGAGCACAAAATAAGACTGGTGGTATCAACTTAGAAGGCTTAATATGTAAATAATAAAGAATGGTGAAGATTTGGAGCAACTTTTGTGAGGAATGGGAAAAAAAAAATAAAGCCAGGAATGAACTGACAGCTAGAAAAATNTATAGCCACATTCAGAGATGATGGTGAGGAAAAAATCTCCAGTAACTAAAAATCAAGGTCATCTGAGCACAAAATAAGACTGGTGGTATCAACTTAGAAGGCTTAATATGTAAATAATAAAGAATGGTGAAGATTTGGAGCAACTTTTGTGAGGAATGGGAAAAAAAAAATAAAGCCAGGAATGAACTGACAGCTGGAAAAATAGAAATGGTTTCAACACTAAATATATCGAAGAAGTCAAAGAATAAGGTTAGAGGGAGTAACGGAGTGGACAATGTATAAACAAATATAGCAAGTTGTGGTTAGAAGACAGGATTTCTGAATTTAAGATCTCAAAGCCGGAATAAATGCTCGTTCATTGATGATATGATGATACTGATAATAACCATTTATTAAGCACACACACTAAAAGAATTAATTAAATCTAGTGATAACAACCATTACTATCAGCATATTACAGAAGAGAAACTGAGGTCCTAGTGAATTTTCAGTAACATTCAAGTTTTTCATAAAACTTAATAAAATGACTCTGAAATTCATATACAGTAGGAAAGAATCTGGCATTTCCAAGGAAATAGGTGAATATTAACCATTGTTAATATCTTGCTGGGTATTAACACTTATAATAAAGCTGCAGCAATTATGATAGTGTGATAATATAATAGAGGTCATACAAAATAACCAATGGAAAAGAAAAAACCGTCCATGGATGTGTGGAAATCTGATTTGAAATCAATGTCATTACAAACTATACAAGAAAAGTCACACTATTTAATAGTTGCTGCTAGAACAATTAGTTGTTTATATATAAAATAAATAAATTAGATCTCTACCTTATGCACAAAAATAGTAGATTGAGTTAAAGAATAAAATATGAAGAATAAAAGTTTACAATTTTTAGCAAAAAGATGATATCTTTGTCATTCTGAGGTAGGAAATGACTTCTTTTCTTTAGGAGAGAATTTCTTAAATCAGACACCCAAAGCAAAAAATATATAGGAAAAGATGAATAAATCTGATTACATTCAAACTAAATTTCAATGTAAAAAAAGACACCATAATAAATGCCAGAGAAAAGGCATAGACTGGAAGATGACAGGCAACTAATACAACCTACAATGTATTATTATCCAGAAAACATAAATCAATGAAAAAGATGAGCAAAGCAAAAGAAAAATGGACAAAGATGCCCAAAGATGTCCTGGAGGCATTTGCGATTAGTACTAGAGAATCTGGGCTGGAAATAGAGATTTGGGCTGTATAAATTCACAGAACTAGATCAGTTTCTAGGACAGCATGTAAGGCAAATAGAAATTTGGGCCTAGATGGGAATACTAGACCACCTGACCTGCCTCTTGAGAAATCTGTATGCAGGTCAGGAAGCAACAGTTAGAACTGGACATGGAACAACAGACTGGTTCCAAATAGGAAAAGGAGTACGTCAAGGCTGTATATTGTCACCCTGCTTATTTAACTTCTATGCAGAGTACATCATGAGAAACGCTGGACTGGAAGAAGCACAAACTGGAATCAAGATTGCCGGGAGAAATATCAATAACCTCAGATATGCAGATGACACCACCCTTATGGCAGAAAGTGAAGAGGAGCTAAAAAGCCTCTTGATGAAAGTGAAAGAGGAGAGCGAAAAAGTTGGCTTAAAGCTCAACATTCAGAAGACGAAGATCATGGCATCTGGTCCCATCACTTCATGGGAAATAGATGGGGAAACAGTGGAAACAGTGTCAGACTTTATTTTTTTGGGCTCCAAAATCACTGCAGATGGTGACTGCAGCCATGAAATTAAAAGACGCTTACTCCTTGGAAGAAAAGTTATGTCCAACCTAGATAGCATTTTCAAAAGCAGAGACATTACTTTGCTGACTAAGGTCTGTCTAGTCAAGGCTATGGTTTTTCCTGTGGTCATGTATGGATGTGAGAGTTGGAGTGTGAAGAAGGCTGAGCGCCGAAGAATTGATGCTTTTGAACTGTGGTGTTGGAGAAGACTCTTGAGAGTCTCTTGGACTACAAGGAGATCCAACCAGTCCATTCTGAAGGAGATCAGCCCTGGGATTTCTTTGGAAGGAATGATGCTAAAGCTGAAACTCCAGTACTTTGGCCAGCTCATGCGAAGAGTTGACTCATTGGAAAAGACTCTGATGCTGGGAGGGATTGGGGGCAGGAGGAGAAGGGGACGACCGAGGATGAGATGGCTGGATGGCATCACGGACTCGATGGACGTGAGTCTGAGTGAACTCCGGGAGATGGTGATGAACAGGGAGGCCTGGCGTGCTGTGATTCATGGGGTCGCAAAGAGTTGGACACGACTGAGCGACTGAACTGAACTGAGGACATAAAGCAACTAAAGGATTACAAATCCTCATTCTTCCCCTATCCAGCCTGGAGCTGTACAGCATGAGGGATCTTAGTTCCCCAACCAGAGATGGAACCCATTCCCCCTGCAGTGGAAGCACAGAGTCTCACCAACTGGACCACCAGGGAAGTCTACTCACTCAAATTCTTAATACTAATCACTGCTTTAACCTTATCCACATACTATTTTGTCTGACTTTTTCTGATCATAACTTTAAGTCTTTTAAAGATGAGGTCTAAATATAAGAAATAAACACTTATAATAAAACCAGATTTTGGGACGTCCCTGGTGGTCCAGTGGTTAAGACTCCGAGCTTCTGTAGGGGGTGTGGGTCTCATCTCTGGTTGGGGATCCGTCACACCATGTGACATGGCCAAATCAATTAATTTAAAAAACCCCACATTTTGTTGGGTATTACATCAGAAGATGATACTGGGGAAGATTAAGAGCAGGAGGAGAATGGGGCGACAGAGGATGAGATGGTTGGATGGCACCACCAGCTCAATGCAGATGAGTTTGAGCAAACTCCAGGAGATAGTGAAGGACAGGAAAGCCTGGTGTGTTGTAGTCCATGGGGTCACAGAGTTGGAGGTGACTTAGAAACTTAACAACATCAGAAGGTGGTCAGATAAGCCTGCCACTTCTGTTTGTAACAATTACCTTCAGCTCCTCTACTTTATGTTCTGCCAAGAAGGTAGGGTGGTAGAAATGAAGTGGAAAGTAAAAAATAAAGCAAAACAGGACTTAAAATTTAAAGCAAAGGGAATGTAAGAAAATGTTCCCTAAAATGCACAATAAGGGTTTTTTTTAATTGGTGGGGTTAGGAACTATCTCCTTTTATACATTGTATATATACATATATATATAATTATTTAATGCATCAGAAATAGCTAATGTATGTCTACACATCTTGAAATTTTAAGACAAAAAAAGAAAAATGTTTCATCCATATAGACTTCTATTCACTGCATTTCTTCTACTTGGAGAGCAAAACAGCGATCCACTGCTCAAAGAAGTCAGCCACAAGAGAACTACATAGAGGATAATTTAACCACATAGCAGATAATTCCTTTTATATGATGTAAGAACATGTAAAGGAAGAATAGTGGTGGTGGTGGTAAGGGGATGTGATTAGTAGGGACATAGAGAGACTCCATGGTGTGTTTGGTGTATTCTGAATATGTGGATCTGGGTGTTGGTTACATTGACTTGGTCATTTGGCACTTGAGCATTTTATTATATACCTCTTAACTGAGGTATATATCTCTTAATTCTTTAAAGAAAAACTTCTTAGAGGCCTTAGGAATCTCACTTAACACAGCTTGCTTTGCTCCTGTCAAGACAACAAAGCCTCTAAATAAGAAACGAATATTTAGTGGCCTCTCTAAGCTTTCTTCCCCTAATGGCCCCACTCCCGCAAACCACCCTGCCTCAACCACCTCCCAAAACAACAGTCTTAAGGACAAGGCAGTTGAGCTCATCATTTTCAGGATAAACAAGCTCCAGGATCCTTCTTCCACTAAATCAAAAGTAAGCTCCCAGGAGTAAACTGAAAGGAATCTGAAAGTAAACACCAACCTTTCAATCATCACTTCTATACTACCCTAGCTCATGAACATGAATCTGTATCTAAACATCTTGGTAGAAATTTCCATTACATTTTACTTTGACAATTTTGACCAGGGTAAAATGATAGAAAATCGCTTTATCTAGATTTCAATTAATTCTCTTACTGATGATTATTTTTTTTAGTGAAGGACGATAACAAATATTAAACAGTCCAGAGAATGAAAAGTTGCTTAAAAAAAATTCCTTTTCATTTTAGGATGAAATACCAAGAGAAAAAATTTTTAAAACTTACGTATTAACAATTGGTTGTTACATTTTAAGTCATACAAGGTGAAATACTGGCCCTCGTGCAGTTCATTGTTCTATGTTGTCGGTCAAGCAGGGTTCAGAAAGGAAATGAGGCTGGGTTATTAAGATACAAATACACAACATGCAATCATCACGTGCATTACTTCGGATACTTTACTTAAAAACATGAAACAAAGTCATGTCAAGGAAGGTGTTTCAAGGGACTGAAGCTATCTCCTTTCTTTCTATTTTTTCAGTGTTAATAAACCTAAATAAAAATTAAAGCTCTCCAAGGATACTTTAGTTTGTAGCAGAAGCCCTACAACATGAAATAAGGGAAACCCTAAATCTTCATATTCTTTTACCACTTTCCCAGTTTTAGTTAACCGGAAAAAAGAAAAATTGATGTACAAAAGAATTATCTACTGAAAATAGGTATCTAAGGAAGGAGTCTAACGGGTCTGGTCTGAGTCAAGGCCTCGGAGCAGTTTGGCACTAAACAGCCAAGGAGCAAGGTTGTGAGCAGTGCCTAGTTTAGCTATCTTCTTTCTTAAAAAAAAAAAAAAGCCAGATTTGTAGAGGGGAGAGAGCGAAATTAGGCCCTGCGGGGTTCGGGGGAAAGGGTGCTCTAAGGAGGATTTGCAATTCTGGGGTCGTGGCTGGGACAAGAGGGCCCGAGGTAAAAAGCGACGCCAGGAGAAACTCACTTTTGAAAGGCGCCTTCCGGTTACACAGTACTCTCACGTGCTTTACCTCTTCGGACACAGTATCGTTTCTTGGGCCTCCGGACGTGAAAGGCCCACCGTGCAGGCCCGCTTCCACCTCAAGCCTCGGAGGCGGGCCTCGCTGCCCCACGGCCGCCCGCGCCCCTTCGGCTCCGCGGGCGCGCGCGTCACCGGCCCGCTGCCAATCGGCGCCGGGCAGCTCACCTCTCCGCGCTGGGCCCCAGCCCCGCCCCGGCCTGGGCCCCGGAGAGCGCCGCCCGGCCGCTTCCGCTCTGGGCGCAGGCGCGGCAGCTCCGCCGGGGAGCCGCGGAGTCGGGCGAGGAGCGGACGCCGCCCGCCAGGATGGTGCTGGAGAGCGTGGCCCGCATCGTAAAGGTGCAGCTCCCCGCGTATCTGAAGCGGCTTCCAGTGCCCGAGAGTATTACCGGGTTCGCCCGACTCACAGGTAATCCGAGCCTTCAGCCAGTCCCCATCCTTGCAAGCTTCCCCAGGCGGAGGGTGGGGGCGGGCATCGGAAAGTCTCCGGCCGAGGGGCGGGGCGGAGCCCGGCGGGCGGCGCGTGACCTGGGATCCCACTCCAGCGTTCTTGCCTGGAGAATCCCGTGGACAGAGGCGGCTGGTGAGCTACAGTCCGTGGTTTCGCAAGGAGTCGGACAGGACTGAGCACAGCACCCCCACTACCATTCTCACTGCAGTCGCGGAGTAGGTGGGCACGCGCCGGCCCTGCATCCTCGGAGTGTATGTGAGGCCGCATCTTGGGACTTGGCGGCCCCCTCAGCTTATCTTCATGTCTGTCTGCAGTGTCTTCCATGTTGAGAGACCAGGTTTTTGCAGAGAAGGTGCTGAGTTGGGGACAGGCCCATTTTTTTCATCTCCGTCGCTCCCTGCAACGTTGTTGGCTTATTTTAAAGCAGGAAAAGTCGTTGTCCAAGGCTCAAAGGCTCTGTGTATCAGGCCGTCCCAGCTTTCGGCTAAGTTTGACCCACATAGTGTGGGTGTGTCTGTGTGAGAGAGAAACACACATACACATGTATTTGGTGGTTTTATTTACTAACGAAATTAGACAATTCCAGTTCCATGGGGGAGTGTCAACCTGTTATAGGGTCATTTGAGGTCATCACCGTATCTACGAGCCTGGAAGCAAATTAGTTTACTCGAGTTGGAGGAAAGATACTTTTGCTGGTATGACTGACCAAAAATTAGAAAGTGAAATTTACTGATGACATGTAACATTTGCACTTAAGTTCCCTCCTTTACAAAATAGAACCCACAGCGCGGGATTTCATATCTAAAAGATGAACATTTCCAGAATGCTGCCAAAACTTGGAAGATTTTGTTGGGTTCTGAGCTTTACAATGCAAGTGAGATATGGGTAAACCAGACTCAGGGACTGATTAGGATAATGGGGGGAGGAGGGTGGGGAAGCCGGTTATTGATAAAGCAGACATTGAACTCATATGTTCTGACTGATTACCAGGGAATGTAAGCGTGAATTAAGATAATTTTGAGGTAAATAGGGTTGCTTCTGGAGCGGTTTAGACCTCCTATGGTAGCTGACTTAAAATGCAGTATTTGGAAGGCTGACAGGTAGAAGAAATATAAGATGTATTTTGTGTAGACCAGAAGACAACTAGGGCCAGTTAGTGATAGTTATTTGAACATGGATTTTAGTTACATGTTAAAGGAATTCTTATTTTTTTTTAATTAGAGAATACTTTACCATAATCACAGACGTTTGCTTTGTTGACAAATAGATTGTGAAAATTTAACATTTTTAGGTGTTAAAAGTTTGACAGAAAGCGTGTAATTGAATAGAAAGAGTGGTAACTGAGTAATAAACACTAAAAAAAAATCTACACATAAGGAGTTACATAAAAGTAACANTAGTTATTTGAACATGGATTTTAGTTACATGTTAAAGGAATTCTTATTTTTTTTTAATTAGAGAATACTTTACCATAATCACAGACGTTTGCTTTGTTGACAAATGGATTGTGAAAATTTAACATTTTTAGGTGTTAAAAGGTTTGACAGAAAGCGTGTAATTGAATAGAAAGAGTGGTAACTGAGTAATAAACACTAAAAAAAAAATCTACACATAAGGAGTTACATAAAAGTAACATAAGATGAAAAAGCTTTCAGATCAAGTGTTTGTAAACATCTTAGTTCTCTTTTGATTTTACTAGTTTATTCTGATGGATTACAGCAATTATGTAAAATTTTGACTTTTTCTCCCCTTATTTTTTTTACATCACGGTAGGCCTAACCATTTCCCTGCAGCTGGAAGTTTTGAATGTTTTTAATATATATATTTTATTCATAATGTTCAGTGGGTAAGTAGCCCTATACCAATTGTTTTTTCCCTCTTTAAGTTACACCTTTAAATGTATTCATTAAATGGTAATAATACATCAAAAGGATACAATCATTTTGTGACATTTATTCCCAGTTGCCAACTTACTTTCTTAATAATTTGTGTAAATTAACTGATGAGTTTTTAGTAGTCAAGAAAGAAAAAAAAAATCCCCTTACTCCCATGCCAACCTGTGTGTGCTAAGTCAGCTCTTTGCCACCCTATATACTGTAGTCTGCCAGGCTTCTCTGTCCGTGGGGTTCTCCAGGCAAGAGCGGGTTGCCATTTCCTTCTCCAGGGGCTCTTTCCAACCCAGGGATCAAACCCAGGTCTCCTGCAGCTCCTGCAGTGCAGGTAGATTCTTTACCCTGAGCCACCAGGGTGAACCCGGTTTAACCTTAATTATGTGTGTTGATTCTGATTGTGGCTGGTTTTATATTAAAGTTTTCCATAAATAGAGTGTAGATGAAGAAGCCTGGAAGGTATGATATTTGACTTAATGACTAGAAGACTTTCAAACTTTTTTTTTCCCCTCTCAAGAAATTCTGTCAACAATTTAATTCCTATTAAGGCATTAAGGAAACTCAACCTAAACCTTTTCCCTCTTGAATAAATAATATATAGTAGTTTCTTCTTTGACGCTCTTAAATACTTAATGTGAAGAATGATTCTTAGAAATAATGACAACTCTGATAAATATAGTGCATATTTAACCTGTCACATTACAGTGTGTCTACATTTTAGTTCTCATTGTAATGTCCATTTGTTTAGGAAATGATGTTTGTAATAATTACTTTACAAAAAATGAGACAGTCTGCTTTGCACTGGACAATGATAATATAACGGTTGCAGAATCTATTTTGGAGCCCTATGGAAGAAAAACTTCAATGACCAATTTCCTCTCTGAGCTGCGTCTCTTGATTAGATTGTATTAGCTAATGACATTTGGATGTCTTGAATGAACTACTTTTAGAATCCATCTTAGACCTTTCTTTTTTTTGTTGAAATAAAAACCTGGAAGATAACTTTTCAAAATAAATTGTTTAAAATGTCTACCAGATCAAAAATATTTTCATTTCTTCTCTATGATAATTAGAGCAAAAAAAAAGTTACAGTTCACATTATTGTTGCCTGTTTTTCCGTCCCTATTTAGATCCAGTGGTGTTTTAAAGCAATTGACTCTCTCATGATGACTCTGCATTCTTAGTATACACTTGGAGATCCTTAATTACTGTACAGTATTTATAGACAGCCCTTATCTGTCAAAACAACTTTGTCAAAAACCTATCTTTGTTTAGGTTACATTGTTAACAGTGAGGCTTTTAAGGTAAATTAGTATAATTCCCTCTTTGAAAGTATATTGTATTCAAATATATTAACCTTTAAAAAAGCTTTCCGTCATACAACCTTTTAAAATAGAATAACAAAAAGCTTCCCATTCAAAAGTCAAAAAAGTTTACTTATAGATTGAAAAGCTAGTTGTGAAACTTTGAATATACTAGTTCTTCCCCACTTAAAAAGCTAGTTTCTTTGAAATGTAATGGTTTACTCTTAAAGCAATGAGTCCTTGGACTGTNAATTAGTATAATTCCCTCTTTGAAAGTATATTGTATTCAAATATATTAACCTTTAAAAAAGCTTTCCGTCATACAACCTTTTAAAATAGAATAACAAAAAGCTTCCCATTCAAAAGTCAAAAAAGTTTACTTATAGATTGAAAAGCTAGTTGTGAAACTTTGAATATACTAGTTCTTCCCCACTTAAAAAGCTAGTTTCTTTGAAATGTAATGGTTTACTCTTAAAGCAATGAGTCCTTGGACTGTAATATTTTTCCCAGAGTAACACAAATATGTCAGAGCTGACACTTTCAAGAGGATTAGCTCTAGAAAGGACCAGTTTTGAGTAAAGAATTAAAGAAGTGGAACAGAATTGAAAACATATATCCACCGAAAGACTTATACAAGCATGTTCATAGCAGCCTTATTCATAATAATCCCAAGTTGGAAGCAGCCCAGGTACCCACCATCAGGAGAGTGGATACACAAATTATGGTATATTCATGGAATGGATACTGATTAGTAATAAAAAAGAATGATTTACTGATTTATTGCATGAATCTCAAAAATTTTATAAAAAGGCTTTGTCTATAGGAATCAGTGGTGGGGAGATAGACTGGAAGGGGGCTGTGTGCTGTGCTTAGTCACTCAGTTGTGTCTGACCCTTTGTAACCCCATGGACTGGGGCCTGCCAGGCTCCTCTATTCATGGGGATTCTCCAGGCAAGAATACTGGAGTGGGTTGCCATTTCCTCCTCCAGGGGATCTTCCCGACCCAGGGATCAAACCCAGGTCTCCTGCATGGTGGGTGAATTCTTTACTGTCTGAGCCACCAGGGAACCCAAGAAAACTTGAGTAGAGTGGGTAGCCTACCCCTTCTCCAGGGGAACTTCCCAACCCAGAAATTGAACTGGGGTCTCCAGCATTGGAGGCGGAGTCTTTACCAGCTGAGCTACCCCAGAAACCCAAACCCACTCCAGTATTCTTGCCTGGAGAATCCCATTGACAGAGGAGCCTGGCAAGCTACAGTCCATAAGGTCCCAAAGAGTTGGACATGATTGAAGCAACTAGTTGGGATCAAATGCTTATGTCTCCTGCATTGGCAGACGGGTTCTTTACCACTAGTGCCACTTTGGAAGCCACTCAGTGGAGGCTACAATAGTGTCTTTAGTTGTCACAGCTCAGAGCTAAACACCTGAGATCTGTTTGTTTTATTGTATGTAAATTTACCTCATTTTTTTTTTTTAAGAAATGGAACAAAAGATGAATTTTCTTAATAGGAAAGTATAATAAATGATTAAGTTCAAGCTAAAGGGTTGCATTTATTAACATATAAATAATAAAGTTTATTTTTTAAAGATTAAAGAATTTTATTTCAGAAAACATTTTTGAGATTTGGAAAAAAATATTTACATACTGTAAGTTGTAAAAGTTTTTTCCCCTCTTCCGAGGTAGATCAACTAAATTTAAAAGTTAGTGTAATTAAAAAGCTTTTATGGAGACCAATTTTGATGTCATTTAAAACATTTTCTTCCATGTAACCTCTCTGCAATTTAGAATTCCTCGTGTCATCTAGTATTTGTTGAGCACTTACTGTGGGACAGGCAATGTTCTAGATACTGGGACACTGTTCTATTTATAGCAGTGGAAAAATTGATTATTAATTTCATTTTATTGGCCCTTTGGTCCTAAGTAGTCTTTAAGTGGTAATAGTAAAGCCATCCGTTAAAAATATTTTATTTTCATTTTTCTATAGTTCAGAAGTGAAGTCATTTCTATGTTTTACCCACTTTGATACATTAGAAAAGATTTATGAAATTATCAGCAATCAAGTTACCAGTGTTATTTTTATGGGATCATTATATGCAACCTTTTGAAAAGGAAGAAAAAACAGAGCAAAATAGAAATGAACAGTGTTACCAACTCTTGACTGGTGGGATTATAAGTTATTTTATTTTTTATACTTTTAAAAATTTTCAGATTTTATAAATTAAATGCTATTTCTGGTAATCCTTAAACAATTTTAGAATGTACTGTACAAAATACACATTAAACCTAACAATTAGTAGGTAGTAGATTTCCCTTTACAGTACCTAATATATCTGCTGTAGCTCAATATATATCAAACAGGTTCATAAGAAATAGCCAACCTTAAATTTAAAAAAAAAATTTCTTGTTTATTCTGTATTTCATATTTACCAAAAATCAGTTCTAACATATAATTTAAATGATTTAATTTAGCTTTATAGGCTGTATTATTTTCCTTTATAATTTTTCCTANTTTGGACTGAAACTGAAGCGCACGCGGCGCTACACCGTCTCCAGCAAGAGCTGCCTGGTTGCCCGGATCCAGCTGCTCAACAATGAGTTTGTGGAGTTCACGCTGTCGGTGGAGAGCACTGGCCAGGAGAGCCTGGAGGCCGTGGCCCAAAGACTGGAGCTGCGGGAGGTAAGCCACCCCTCACCTCCCCGACCCCCAAAGGAAAACAGAACTGCAGGCTTCTCTGGCCGAATTTTGCTCCTTCCTTCCAGGCTACTATAAATGCACGCTGGCTGTGTCTTCTCAAAGTACCTCCCTGGCCAGGATAATCTGGGGCTTCCCTGCTGGCTCAGATGGTAAAGAATCTGCCTGCAATGCAGGAGACCCAGGTTCCAGCCTTGGGTGGGAAAGATCCCCTGGAGGAGGGCATGGCAACCCACTCCAGTGTTCTTGCCTGGAGAATCTCATGGAGAGAGGAGGCTGGAGGGCTACAGTCCATGGGTCGAAAAGAGTCAGACACCACTGAAGTGATTTGCCACACAGGCGCTAGGATAACCTGAGTTGAGCCTGTGAGCCCCTATCCTTTCGAGGAAGGAATGAAACAGAGCAAAGAGGACTTTTCTTGGGGATGCCCCTTAAAAGAACTGGAGAGGGTGGATGGCATCACCGACTCAATGGACGTGAGTTTGAGTAGCGCTAGGAGTTGGTGATGGACAGGGAGGCCTGGCGTGCTGCGGTTCATGGGGTCGCAAAGGGTCGGACACGACTGAGCGACTGAACTGAGATTAGGTTTGTTTTTTTCCTTCCACATTTATTTATTTATTTGGCTGTGCCAGGTCCTAGTTGTGGAGAAGGCAGTGGCACCCCACTGCAGTGCTCTTGCCTGGAAAATCTCATGGATGGAGGAGCCTGGTGGGCTGCAGTCCATGGGGTCGCTAAGAGTCGGACATGACTGAGCGACTTCACTTTCACTTTCATGCACCAGAGAAGGAAATGGCACCCCACTCCAGTGCTCTTGCCTGGAGAATCCCAGGGACGGGGGAGCCTGGTGGGCTGCCATCTCTGGGGCTGCACAGAGTCGGACACGACTGAAGCGACTCAGCAGCAGCAGCAGCGGGTCCTACTCGCGGCATGCACCATCTTTTAGCTGCCATGTGTGGGATCTAGTTCCCTGACTAGGGATGGAACTCCAGACCCCTGGGTTGGGAGCGTGGAGTCTTAGCCACTGGACCACCAGGGATATCCTCACAATGCCTGAGTTTTGAAACTGTTTCTATGTTCTCCCAAAATGTAAACCAAAATGAAACAGCAATGCGTGTTGGCGTCGGCGTGAAGAAGCCATCTTGGAAATGGGTCCTTTCAGCCCCCAGGCATCCGGCAGACACCTAGGCAAGTCTTACCCAAATTCTTGACCCACAGAACTGTGAGCAAGATAAAATAGTTGTTTTAAGCCACTTTAAAAAAAGAAGAAGGAATGCATTTTGGAGTGTCCAAGTAGTTCTGACCTTCTAGTATTGATCCCACATGGGTCATCCTGATTTAGTAGAGTTTACTGACTTCGTTCATTTGTTCAGCATTCAGTGACTCTTTTGCACGTGCGTGCCTGCGTGCTTAGTCACTTCAGTAGTGTCCAACTCTTTGTGACCGTGACCTTTTGGACTGTAGCCAGCTAGGTTCCTCTGTCCATGAGATTCTCCAGGCAAGAAGACTGGAGTGGGTTGCCATGCCCTCCTCTAGGGGATCTTCCCAACCCCGGGATCGAGCCCAAGTCTCTAACGTCTCCTGCATTGGCAGACAGGATCTTTACCATCTGAGCCACCAAGGGAAGCCCTTTGTTTTCCACAGGTCAAGTCAAATTTTGAGAGACATGTTTCGGTTTGAATTCTGGTTTCTGCATCAGTTTAGTTGTTTAACCTTAGGTGAGGAATGTGCTCTGTCTGAGCTCTGGTTCCCTCATCTGAACCACAGGGTATCAGTGATGCCTAACACTCGGAATGACTGTGTGATTTAATGTGCATGTAAAGCCATAGCTCCGATAACTATAGTCTGTTACAGTAATCATAGGATTTTCCTGGAAAAGCCCTAACCCAGTCTGAAGGAAGTTGTGGCGTCCTCAAGCATCCGCATAATGTCCTGCATTTAAAATGCTGTGTAAGGCCTGTGAAGAAAAGGGCTCTAATTTAACCCAGGCCCCTTTGGTCTTTGGCTGCCTGCTTCTGGGGTAAGAGAGAGATGGAAAAGCTAGTTATTTCACTTAAGTGCCTATGTTATAGTCTTGACTGGGAAATCCTGCTGATTTATAGTTTATGAAAAGTCAAGAATAGATAAGCCCCTGGTGAGCACGCCAGCATTGCGTCAGTCAGCATTAAAGACATATTAAGGGCCAAGCACACTGAAAAAGACCCTGATGCTGGGAAAGATGGAGGGCAGAAGAAGGGGACAACAGAGGAGGGGGCGGTTGGATGGCATCACTGACTCGATGGACACGAAAGGGAGGGGAAAGTCGCTCAGTCACGTCTAACTCTTTGTGACCCCATGGACTGTAGCCCTCTAGGCTCCTCTGTCCATGGAATTCTCCAAGCCAAAATGCCGGAGTGGGTAGCGTTCCCTTCTCCAGGGGATCTTCCCAACCCAGGGATCGAACCCAGGTCTCCTGAATTGCAGGCAGATTCTTCACCAGCTGAACCAGTAGGGAAGCCCAATGGACATGAGTCTGAGCAAACTCTGGGAGGTGGTGGACAGGGAAGCCTGCCCTGCTGCAGTCCATGGGGTCACAAAGAGTCGGACACGACTGAGTGACTGAACAGCTCATATAGGTACCGGGAGCTCAGCCTGGGGTTGATACCGATAAGAAATAGACACAAAGCGCGCGATGATGAGGGAAACAGGAGGCGCTGTAGACATTAGGGAGAGGCAGCGGAGGGAAGGCTTCCTGGGGCGAGTGATGTCTGAGCCAGGACCCGAAGGCTGGGGCGGGGTGGTCAGTCGGGCTGAAAAAGACTGGCGCCACATGGCTAGAGACACGAGGCAGGTGATCTCCCTGGTACCTGGGGAGGGAGAGGCAAGGCTGCAGACCAAGGGCCACCCAGTGCAGGGTTCTGACGGTTTGGGGCTTGTCCTGCAGATTAGGAAGTTAGTGAAGAGTTTTTATTTTTTTAACTGTATTTTAAAAATTTGTTTTTTCTTTTTTGGCCATACTGTGAGGCATGCAGGATCTTGGTTCCCAGACCAGGAGTCAAACCCGTGCCCCCCTGCAGTAGAAGCATAGAGTCTTCACCCCTGGACTGCCAGGGAAGTCCCAGTAAAGAGTTTTTTAAACATGTAGGTGGTGTGATTGTTTTTACGAAGCCGTGCCACCTCTGGAGAAAATGATTAGAAAAGAGCGGTGGTGGTGCAGATAGCAGTCACTTGGATCTGGACGGGCTGAGGAGGAGTGAGCTGAGTCTGGAGATCTTGGGGATCTACCTGTCAGGTGATGCGGAGGGACTGGCCAGGGTCCAGGTGGATCCTAAGGTTTCCGGTAAATGGGGGGGATCGCCCCCGAGGGAAGAAACAGAAGAAGAGCAGGCTGGAGGGGAGTTGGCGGGGGTGTGTGGGCCGCTCACCTCCGACGTGCTGAGCTTCAGGTGCCAGTTGGAGATGCCGAGCAGGCAGAGCATACGCGGGTCCGGAGCTCAGATGAGAGGAACGTTAGAAGGGAAGGAAGTGCAGCGGCCCAAGAAGGGGAAAGAGAACCGGAAGAGCCCGCCTCACGGCCTGGTCCTGCCTGCTTGCGTTTATTTAGTCCTGTCTCTTTTGTTCCCCTCACCCATTTTTCCTTTTTTCCTATTTTTTTTTTTCCTGTGATTTCTTCCTCATGCACCTGGTCTGCCTGTAACCACTAGAGTCAATTTCTTGAAGAACTGTGGTTAATTTATTAATTACAATAAATTAACTATGGTTAATATGTTAAGACGTGAAAAGTCCTTTATAAGCACAGGTTGAACTGAACCCACAGGCATTGCTTTGCATCTCTGGTAGCCAAGAAGCCCAGAGAAGTTGCCATCCCTTGTGTGCGATGATCAGACTCAGAAACGAGCAGCTTCATCCAGCTGTGGGTATATGATGAGAGTGATTTTTTAACAGAAAGGAAGAGTGCTCTAGGTGGGAACAGGTGTGACCCCTAGAAGATGTCTCGCCCCTGGACAGGCTGTCCCACCATTTCCAACATTTTAGCACAGTCACGGTCAGAAAGTTCGTTTGTATAGCGGACTTTTCCAAGCTTCAGAAGCCCTGCTCTGTAGGATATGGACAGGTGGCTCAGGCCCGGGCCTAGTCCTACCCAATGACTGTTCAGAAATCACCTGAGTCAGGGCGGCGGCTGTTCTTACTTTGTGTCCATACGTCACTCATGAGATTCAGTCCAGAGGTGGTGGTTTGTTATCTTGCACTAGTCTCCGTCAAGAAAGCTCAGAATCACAGCATGTAGATTTGGCTGATAAGATTTTGCTACTGCCCAAATTTAAGCTGGTAGCATAAATCTTTACTTTCTTTGAAGGTTGAATATCTTTTCACTTCTATTGTGAATCCGCCTGCAATGTAGGAGGAGACCCAGTTCGATTCCTGGGTCAGGAAGATCCGCTGGAGAAGGGATGGGCTACCCACTCCAGTATCCTTGGGCTTCCCTGGTGGCTCAGCTGGTAAAGAATCCGCCTGCAGTGTGGGAGACCTGAGTTTGTTCCCTGGGTTGGGAAGATCCCCGGGAGAAGGGAATGGCTACCCACTCCAGTATTCTGGCCTGGAGAA
>SJYS01015772.1:74238-85440 GCA_006410695.1 Philantomba maxwellii
TGGTGGGCTACAGTTCATGGGGTCGCAAAGAGTCGGACACGACTGAGCAACTTCACTTCACTAAGGAACTAGAAACTAAAAGGTTAGTATATTTATATCCAATATAGTTAGCGTGCATTGTCAGCTTTTTTCTGAACCCACTGTATTTGAGCTGTGAAAAGTGGCTTTTTAAAATGGGGGTGCGGGGGGGTTGCTGCAGGAAGACATTCCTGTTGGTGGAAGCAACAGCCTCTCAGAGCTGCTGAAACTCCTTGCATGTCGTTGAGTTTCATAACGCTGTTTCAAGAGAGGCTGTCAAAGTCTTTATCGAATTTAACGGGAATTAGAAAAACTTTCTAATTGTGAAAGTGTGTGTTACCGAGGTCTGATGGAGGTGGTGAGACAAGAGTGTGTCACCCACGGGGCAGTGTGTCTGAAAGAATGTTACAGTCTAGAGTGAGATGGTCAGACCTAAAGACCTGTTTCGGAGAGTAAGCCCTGTGTTACCCCAGCTCATTGGAAATTTGTGAAACCAGGATGCAAGTGTAGTCATGTACGATGAGATACAGAATTCCGGTATCTCATCGTAAATTATGATGAGGGCTCTGAGTGTGTTTGCCCTCTGGCTAGGCCGGGATCTCCCCGTAGGCAGGCTGTTTGGGAGTCAGAGCAAGCCGGACATTGCGTGGTGAGCGTGGAGTCGGAGAAGGGAAGTTGCCCGGAAAGCCTTCCGTGTATCTTCCCCCGGGGAGCGGCCGTGCCTCCAGGACAGTCGCGGCGTCCTGTCTGGGCCGCCCAGGCCGGCGCTGCCTCTGTGGGCCTCTTGAGAAGGCCAGCCTGCTCAGCCACTGGTTGAGACGTGTGCCAGCTGGGTTGGAAACGCCTGGGTTTGGGTCCCAGTGTTGCCACCTACCAGTTGTGTGCTCTTGGGCCAGTTACTTAATTCCCAAGCCCAGTGGCTTTGCATCTGTGAGCTGGGGATGAAACTGTTGCCTCTTTGACAGAGGTTGTGAGGGTACCTGGCATTTGGGAAACTCTCAGTAAGCGTTACTCTTCAGCACTGTCGCTGGTGTTTGTGACTCCCATTTCCAGGCTATGCTCACTGACCTCTTCAAATGAACTCCTTTCTTTCTTTTATAAGTATCTTTGCTTCTTCCTTTTACTAAGAGAATGCATGTCTTTTTATAAAATGTTCTTATATCAATAGTACAAATAAGTAGAGTGGCCCCTGGTAATGGCACTTCTTACCTCACTAAACAGAATTTTAGTATACCACTGTAATATAGCAGTTATATTGGAACCTCTGTTTTCATGCCAGGGATAATTAATTTGTACAGCATCACTGCCCACAAACAGAGCTTCGGTAGGTCTTTACTTCTCTGTTTCTTCCCTCTTGCTCTCAAACTAACCTCTAGGATTTAACAAACAAACAAAAAATAACGAAATTTTGACTTAAGGTTTATATTTTTTCTCTAAAGCATGTCTTTCTCAGGAATTCTTTTAAATCTTATATTACATTTGATAATCACATTTTAATTGTGCTCTCCTGGGTTTTAATTAGATTCATTGCAAAATATTATTTATTTTCTTAAAAATTAAATTGATTTATTATCTCGGCTGTGCTAGGTCATCGTTCCTGCGTGTGGGTTTGTTTTTTTCTCTAGTTGTGGTGAGTAGGGCCTCCCCTCCAGCTGGTCCAGGCTTCTCGCCGCTTGCGGTGGCTTCTCCTGCTGCGGAGCGCGGGCTCCGGGCCGTGCGGGCTCCGTGGTTGCGGCTCCTGGGCTCGGGAGGTCAGGCCCGAGGGCTGTGGCGCGCGGCTCAGCTGCCCTGCGGTGCGCAGTCTCCCCGGATCGGGTGTCTTCCCGTGTCTGCTGCACCGGCACGCGGATTCTCGATCGCCGAGCCACCAGGGAAGCTCCCTTCCTGCAGCTTCTTGCTCAGTAGACTACCCTTGCCCCATATGCTTTTAATCGTTTTTTTGTGTGTTTTCATTCATTGATACACATTCATCGAAACTTACTAGGCGCCCTGTGCTGGGGCCTGTGCCTGGGGTGCAGGTTACGGAGCTTCGGAGGACCCAGCGGCACTGGTTTCTACCTCCCACCCGCCACCCCCCTCACGGTACCTCACGCTCATATGATCCAGCTAGTCTCCTTCTCGGCGTATGTCTTAGTCCACTCAGGCTGCTCTAACGAAGTGTCACAGATGGCGTGACCCATAAACCACAGAGAGGGGTCTCTCACCCTTCTGGAGGCTGGGGGTCAAAGGCCAACTGTCGCCGTGGTCCGGCTCTGCTGAGAGCCCGCCTCTCCTCTGGCTGGGGCTTGCCGGTGTTTCACTGTGTGCTCACCCGGCAGAGAGCAGGGGAGATGTAATTTCTTTTATAGCATGCCTGTCTTTATCTTAATGTTCTTATTCAGGTTAAATTTGCATTTGGTTGGAGATTTTAAGTTTTTAGATCTCCAGTTAGGAAACCAGGACATTTAAAAAATCCTGGAAGCCTTCTGGGAACTTCCCGATGGTCCAGTGGTTAAGACTCTCACTGCCGGGTCTGGATTGGATCCTGGTCAGGGAGCTAGGATCCCGCAAGCCCCGTGGCACAGCCGAAAAAGAAAAAAAAGCAAACCTGGAAAGCTTTTGAAGATAAGGTTTTCATGCTTCTGCTGTGATACATTATGTGTTAGTTTTATAACTTAAGTTTTAGAGGGCAGTTTTCTTTCAGCTGTTTGTGAATGTTTTGTGTAGTGGGAACAAGGATCCCCATTGTTTTCTGCGTGTATAGTATACATACATAATTTTTCCAAATAAACAGTTTTCAAATGGCTACTAAGCACCCCTAAGGTTACCTCTGAAGCATTTTATTGAAAAAGTTGAAAAGTCTAGCAAAACTTAGACGTTCTCACTATGGCCTCTCATTTTAAAATTATGATTTGATATTTGGTTACTTTGTTCTGATTTATCACAGATATTCAGAAAGTGTTTTTAAAATTGTATTTGAAATGCATCCCACACATGCCAAGTTTTGACTCCTTGGTTCGTAACCTCCGCGTAGTAGGACTGTTGTATCACCGGTGTCTGAAGTGGTGGTTGCGCCTCCTAGGGTGGGCTTCCCCAGTGGCTCAGCGGTAGAGGACCCACCTGCAGTGCAGGAGACAGCGGGTTCCATCCCTGGGTTGGAAACATCCCCTGGAGAAGGGAATGGCAGCCCATTCTAGAATTGTTGCCTGGGAGATCCCACGGACAGAGGAGCTTGGCGGGCTACGGTCAGTGGGGTCACAGAGAGTCAGACGGGCCCGAGGGAAGAACACGACCACCACCACCTTACAGTGCGTGGTTGTGGAATCGGTGTCCTCTGAGTTTAAAAGTTAAGGTTCTTGCTTTGAATTTAGACTGATAAGCAGAGACCACAGTTCAGTCAAGTCAGCCTTTATTTGCTGTATGGTTTTACTTCCTGGAGAGAGTTGAACATTTACAGAGTTTGAGCGGAGGTAGCAGAGAACCTCTTTTCTTTAGACTTTTTTCTCTTCATTTTGGGATTCTTCTGAAATACTTAGTGTGTTTCAGAGGCTGTCTGCGGTGAGATTGCTCTGTCGGGAATGGCAGCTTCTTTGCTGAACTTTAAACCTATTCTTCTCACAGTGTTTTCAGGCAAATGGGGACATTTTTTGGCTGCGGAATTTGTTGGAATCAAAGAGGAATCGCGCATTTAATACAAACCATTGCTCTCAAGCACTACTTTAGAAAGTGTTCTTGGCCATCAGAGTGTTTCATTTTAAATTAGCGTCTGAGGTATTCCAAATATCCACTGACCTTATCTTGACTGTTATCTGAGTAGGCCTCAAGAATTTCATGCGCATTTCCGTCTGTACTAGCTATTTTCATTTGGACTCTAAAAATAGCTGAAATATATGTAAGGTAAGAGTATAGTACCTGCAAACTTTTTGGCCTTTGGGCTGAGCATTTACTCATTCAGGTATGTATGTTATAAAACAGGTAAGGTAAGGTTGACTTATATATAGACAAGGATCAGTAAATATTTTAGTTTGATCTTTTGGACCATCTGAAGCAGATTTAAATCTTAGATTGGCCTCTCTATCTAAATAAAGCTTTCCAAAGTCCAAACTTGATTATAAATGAGCAAGGATTTTTCTTGATTCTTAGATTTTTCAGTTACTTCTCTTACTTGGTCTAAATAATTAAAACTAGTCATATCAGTAAGTAGAGGGATTTTATATACAAACATGGTGATATTATGCACTTTACAATAATGCATCACACAAGTTATTACAGACTTTGGACACCTGTTTACTCAAAGAAACGGAGGGTTCAACCTTCACTGAATTTCTGGTAAATTTCAGGGCTCACGGTCTGAGCCGTTCTTCTGCCAGTGCTGGACGTTTCACCTGAGAGACGTTGGCGATGTCCTTGAACGTCTCTCGCAGTGGTCTGTCCCTGCAGTGTGGTTTCGTGACCGTATGGAATCGAGAGTGGATCTGCTCGTATACAGAGGTTTGTGAGTTGGTAACAAAATGGCTGACAGGGGAGCTGATGGTGTTTCAGGGGAGCCCTCTAAGTTCTTCATTATCCTTGGTGCTTATGGCTTCAGATCTCATTCCTTGTGATACTAGATGCTGTTAACAGCTTTCTGCCGTCCTCCTTGTGAGTGGATGAACGTTGTTGCTGGAAGCTTGGTGGTGAAGTCGCTCAGTCGTGTCCGACTCTTTGCAACCCCGTGGACTGTAGCCTACCAGGCTCCTCCGTCCATGGGATTCTCCAGGCAAGAATACTGGAGTGGGTTGCTGGAAGCTTAGCATCGCTTATTTAATCCTCACGGTGAGTTGGGCATTCTCTCTTCCATTTTAAAAGGAGGAAACTGAAGTTCTGAAAAATAGGGTGCTTTGCAGTGCTCACCTGGGCAATCATACAGCTAATAGGCAGAGGAGCCAGAATTTGAGTTTGTATGTGTCAGACTTCTGCTTGAACTTTGACTTGTGAAGTTGTTTTTTTTTTAATGAGTTTTAAAATCTTAAGTGTCATGGACCCTTTGGAGAATCTGATCAAAATGCAGAATCTTGCATACAATTTCAGGTGAGTCTAGGATCTAGCCCTCTTTCCATTCATCGATGAGCTCAGGTGGTGGGCCTCAAAGCCTCTTGGATGAGGCAGTCTTTCCCCTTCTCTCGGCTAAACAGGGTCTCTTTCTTCCCTACTCTTTCTTTTCCCAGAGGGAAGGTGGTGGTAGTGAACGTTTGTGAAAAATTCAAGACCTTCATATTTTTAAGAAAACAATTTGCCTCTGAAGTATCACTCCTTACCCCCTTCCCCAACCAATGCCTGTTTTGAATGGCCTTTAGATTTTAGGAAAGGGCATTTGGGGTATTCATTTCCTCTCTTGGATAACTTACGGTTACAGAAAAAAAGAAAATCTCCTTTCAAGGAGGAAAGGGAGCAGATTGTGAATGGTAGCTCCTTCATCGCGCCTCCGAGGGTGGATCCTCGTCTTTCTCCCACCAGGCAGCGCCTTGGGGCCCACCTAGGCAGGGTGTTCTCCCCGATGGGATGGGTTACTCATATTTCCTTCACGCATTAACCAACACCCGCACCCCACCGCCGCTTGTTGAGCAGTCTACTCTACTCTTCTTGTCAGAATACACACCCTGTCTGAACTTGGCTTTTGCTTTTCTGTTAACAAAGCTTTTGCTCATATCACTGTTTTAAACAGTATGTTGCTTTAGCAAATATTTTTCTATTTGATTCTCTAAGCAGTTTGTTCATACATAAATGTCACTTAGATTTATCTTTCTGTGAACTGACAGGATATCCAAAGGCAATTTAAATTCCTAAGAATCATCTTAAGATGTTAATTTCACTAGAATAACCATGCATGACCCAAATCCTATATGAGAAAGAGCGGCTTGCTGTAGAAATAACTCTTGTCAAGTGTTTGTGCCACTTCATCTAGATTATCCAAATGAAATCACTACAAGGTGTGCAGGGTTTTTATTTATGAGTAGGACACTGTAATTGTATTATTTTGAACAAGTTTTAACTGAGCAGGCTAAGAAAATATACAAGTAATTCCATGCTGGGTGGCGGCAGCTCATTTCTCCATGAATCGAAAAACAGCTTGTCTTTGCTCAGTCATGTTATAATTATTTAGACGGCTCAGTCTTTGACTTGAGAAATTAGTTTCCGTGTCCAGTGACTTTTTAGCAGACGTCAGATTCCAGCATTACGGCGACTAGGCGGGGATCCGGGGGGTGAACGTGAGCACTCGCCGTGTGGCCGAAGGAGAGCGGCTCCTCTGGCTCCTGTGTCTTCACGCGTGACTGTCGCATGTAGCAGCCCCAGTGGCTTTCTGCTGGATGCTGACAATGCACCTAGCCGCTGCTCTAGACGCATTACACATTCTCAGTCTCATCCTGCGTGTAATGGAGTTCCTTCCTCCTCCCACCGTCTCAGAGATGGAGTCGACCAGAGACGGGCAGCGTCCAGGCCACGGGGTCCTGATGCAGGACACGTGTGTTGTGTGTGTGTTGAGTTGCTCAGTTGTGCCTGACTCTTTGAGACCCTGTGGACTGTAGTCCCCCAGGTTCCTCTGTCCATGGGATTTTTTCAGGCAAAAATACTGAAATGGGTTACCATTTCCTTCTCTAGGGGATCTTCCCAACCTAGGGGTCACACCTGAGCTCAAACCTGCGACTCCCGCCGTAGCAGGCGGATTCTTTACCACTGAGCCGCCTGGGAGGCCACTGCTTGTTTGCTGAGTCACTTCAGTCGTGTCTGACTCTGTGCGACCCATAGACAGCAGCCCACCAGGCTCCCCCGTCCCTGGGATTCTCCAGGCAAGAACACTGGAGTGGGTTGCCATTTCCTTCTCCAATGCATGAAAGTGAAAAGTGAAAGGGAAGTCGCTCAGTCGTGTCCGACTTCGCGACCCCATGGACTGCAGCCCTCCAGGCTCCCCCGTCCATGGGATTTGCCAGGCAGGAGAACTGGAGTGGGGGGCCATCGCCTTCTCCGGCTACTTGTTTAGTGTAGAGTTATTTTTCTTTAGCCATTTCCGTTTTCTTTTTTCATCATGTAAATTTGTTCATTGGTTAGAATAATTTACAGAGAAAAATGACTCGAGATGTTGTTCTTAAGTCAGCCAGTTAAGCTCAAGAACTATACCACTGAGAATGAAAATATTCCAAATGATGTCCTTTCTTCCTTCCAGAGTTTGGAGTGGATTATCTAGAAAATAACCTTAATTCTCACCCATATTTTGTAAATGCTTGTTTGTATTTTTGTTAACTGGCATGCATTTTGAAGTCAGATTTACGTCTGAATGGTGACTTAAGGAAAAGAAGCATGTTTGATAATGAAACATATGTCTAAGACGACGAATCGGTGTTTGTACAATATCTGTCCCCCTTTGCTGGCGTGCAGACATCAGTGTCCACCACAGTGCTGCCTGGCCTGCCTGGGGCAGCCAGCGAGCGGCACCCCGGCTAGAGCTGAGGTCTTCCCGCTGCAGGCGGTGCCCCGGCTAGAGCTGAGGCCTTCCCGCGGCAGGCTTAGCGCTTTTCTCTCAGCAGCACATTGCTTTTTCTTTGAGCCATTGCCGTTTTCCTAAAGAAAAACAATCCAGTCATTATATATTTTTAAATAATTTATTTTAAAAGGAAAGAAAGAGAAAGACAAGGAAAAGTTGCCAGAGAGAGCCCTGTTACTGAAGGGCTAGCATTTAAGTGTAGAATTTTCTATGCTACAGAAGGCGTAATGAGAAATTTTATACTATTTCAGGGGGCTTAAACTCTGATAACCGGAGCTAATGTTACTTGAGGACTTCCTCTTGCGAGTTCTAAACCCTTTAAATGTTTCTGTTTATTTCGATCCCTCCCAGCCCTGTGAGAGAGGCAGTCTCATACTCATTTTGTAGGTGGGGTAAACTGAGGCCAAAAGGAGTCGAGTAACTTGCTCACGGTTAAGAAACCACAGCAGGACTGGTGCTTCCGCCCCCCCTGACCAGCGCCTCTACCCCCAGTAGTTAGCCTGGGGCCAGCGGCAGGCGGCCTGCGCTGAGCTCATGCCCTTAAGGGCCATTTGTCAGAGTTGCAGCCTCCCAAATCTGATGGAGATTGTTTTAAGTACTTTATTTGTTATCTTTTATTTTAATTACTACAATCTATTTTGCTTAAAATATGATGTTGAAGTTGCATCAGGCAAGGGAAGATAAAGCCCGAGAAGGAGCGTGAATCACGGTCAGGCCTCGAGGCATGGTTCCGAACGTCTGAAATGCTGAGCACAGAACCGTTTGCTAGGAAGCCTCTTGCGAGCTTGTTCCCTGGCAGAGTTGGAAGTGCAGTCTGCTGAAATACAGCCCAGGAGAGTTGCCGTTGAGACTTTCCAAAGCAAGGTCTGGTTGCAGTGCTGTTGGGTGGACTTGGGGGCTTCTAGAGTCAGAGTCTGCCTCCAGGCAAGAAAAAGTGGTGGAGCCAGGGAGCCTGTTGAAGTTCTTGCTGCCTTTATTGTTGAAGCCGGTCACTGAGATTCAGCTGCTCTGTACACAGGTGTCTTTCAATCTGTTACAGCAGTTCCTCCCACCACCCAAGTGTAACCATTCTGCCGTCTGTGAACTGCGGGCCTGGGGACAGGGCCACTGTACACTGTTATTCCATCTTTGATTCTTCTGCAAGTCATGTTTCTATCGTTTAAACTTTGGTTTTTAGCCACATCATGCGGCGTGTGGGGCCTTAGTTCCCTGGTCTGGGATCACACCTGAGTCCCCTGCGCTGGAAGAGCAGAATCCTAACCACTGGACTGCCAGGGAAGTCCGTGTTTGTTTTTTGCTGTTGTTGTTGAGACTTTTATCATTATATTCCCTTTTTATAACCATTCTATTCCTTGAATATACGTTAGTTGGATATAGGAATAGAGAACAATTCCTGTTATCCTTAGTAGCAGATACATGCTAGTGGCTCGTTCATTCTCTTCTGCTTCTGAGTAAAATGAAAATATTGTATATATTAAAAAGAAAATCTATTTATTTATATTTATTTATTTGACTGCACCAGGTCTTAGTTGCGGCATGTTGCGATCCTTGATCAGGGGTCGGACCTGGGCCCCCTGCGTTGGGAGCTCTGAGTCTTAGCCACTGGACCCCCAGGGAAATCCCTTGTATGTATAAGTAGCACTTGTTGGAATAAAATATAACTGGCATTATGGTACTTAAACAATTAAAAAATATTGAGTGTGTGTTTCTGAGTTAAGTACTCCCCATCCCCTACCCCGTTCCTTGATCCTCTATGAACAGCTTCGATTAAAAGGAAATCCATTAGACCCTTGAGTGTGGCCTTTATTACATGGAACTTTATATTATTGATAAAAAAGGGGAAATAGCTTTTTTACATTAGAAAGGGACACACTTTTCTTCTTTTCTTGGAGTATTTGTGTATATGGAAGAAGTATTTGTTAAAAGTAGAAAAAACACCTAATAAATATGCAAGGGAAAAAATTAGTTCTTGTATGATGAAACCATGGTTTTCAAACTCCCTCGACTAATGAAGAAGCAACACAGCTTGTTGCAACAGAAATCTGAGATTCTTCACATATATAATTAGGATTTTAACCAGGAAAGTAATTTTCCTGATTTTTTTTTTAATCTTCAGACCTTTCGTGGTAATACTAGTCTGATGGCAGTGGAGCGGTTGTATTTTTTTTTTTAAGACAGTGGAAAATACGTGGGGCAATGTTCTTTTAGACAATAGATGTTAACCGTGACCGTATTCATGGATAGTTTTAAAGTCCTCATTCTCATTCCCTTTCTCTCTCTGTGGCCTTGCCCCACATCATCAGCATTTCTTTGTCTTTTGGCCATGATCGCCTGGGATGTGGGACCTTAGTTCCCTGATCAGGGACTGAATGCATGCCGCCTGCAGTGGGAGCCCGGAGTCCTAACCCCTCGACCACCAGGGAAGTCCCCATAACCCTTTCAGTATAACATGAAACAGCTGTAACTTTTAAAAAACTTTTTATTTTGTATTAGGGTGCAGCCAGTTAACAAGCAGCTTGGGATAGTTTCAGGTGAATAGCGAAGGGCTTCAGCCATACATAGACTTGCCTCCATTCTCCCACAGACCCCCTCCCACCCAGGCTGCCACATGGCGTCGAGCAGAGCTCCCTGCGCCACATAGTAGGACCTGTAAACACAGCCTGTGCACACTGCCACGTTCAAAACAGTGTGTCCCTAACTGTCCCACCCCCGCTCTTGCCCCCGCTCCAGTAACCAGAAGTTTGTTCTCTAAGTGAAACAGCTATGAATGAATTAACCTGACAGAAGCGAATGTCAGGAAAATAAGCAGCTGTTCCTAAACAAGCCCGTTTCAGCCCTTCTTTTCTTTTTTACATTACATGGTTACAACTAAAATGATTGCTCATGGTGAGACAAGAGAGAAGGAGTAACTTAATACTTCAAGAAAACGTGAAAAAAATTTTTCCTGTGACTTAATTGAAAAATAAAGACTGTAATATGGCCAAATTAGACTGAGGTTATCTGTCTTTTTCACTCTCCTCTCAATAAGAAGAGAACAGCTACCATTTATCCGTTGCCCTAAAACACGGGCATTTGTGAATTAAGCTAATAAGCAAGCCCCCAAAGGCCCAAATTCTGGAGATTTGAACAAAGAGAATTTTCAAACTATTGCACAATTGCACTCATCTCACACGCAAGCAAAGTAATGCTGAAAATTCTCCAAGCGAGGCTTCAACAACATGTGAACCAAGAAATCCCACATGTTCAGGCTGGGTTTAGAAAAGGCTGAGGAACCAGAGATCAAATTACCAACATCCACTGGATCATAGAAAAAGCAAGAGAGTTCCAGAAGAAACATCTACTTCTGCTTTATTGACTATGCCAAAGCCTTTGACTGTGTGGATCACAATAAACTGTGGAAAATTCTGAAAGAGATGGGAATACCAGACCACCTTACCTGCCTCCTGAGAAATCTGTATGCAGGTCAAGAAGCAACAGTTAGAACTGGATATGGAACAACAGACTGATTCCAAA
Source organism: Philantomba maxwellii (assembly GCA_006410695.1). Lineage (NCBI taxonomy): Eukaryota > Metazoa > Chordata > Mammalia > Artiodactyla > Bovidae > Philantomba > Philantomba maxwellii. Next base: position 85,268 of record SJYS01015772.1, read on the forward strand.
TAGGAAAAGGAGTGCATCAAGGCTGTATATTGTCACCCTGCTTATTTAACTTCTGTGCAGAGTACATCATGTGAAATGCTGGGCTGGAAGAAGTGCAAGCTGAAATCAAGATTGCCAGGAGAAATATCAATAACCTCAGATATGCAGATGACACCACCCTTATGGCCAAAAGT
>SJYS01015772.1:104933-123176 GCA_006410695.1 Philantomba maxwellii
GGTCATGAGAATGTTAAGGAGTATGTCCTTACTAGTTATCTTTTATATATATATATATATATATAAGATATAATCATGTATATGTCAATTCCAATCTCCCAGTTTACCCCTCCCCCTTGCCCCCCATTAACTGTAAGTTTCCCACGTCTGTGACTCTGTCTCTGTCTTGTGGATGAGTTCATTTTACTGTTTTTTGTTTTTTAGATTCCGTGTGCTAGCAGCATCCTATGATGCTCTGTCTTTCTCTGATACAGTTCCTCAGGATGGTGATTTCCGGGCCCACTGATGCTGCTGTGTGCGGCATTACTTCTTTTTTATGGCTGAGTAATAGTCCATGGTGTATGTGTGTCACACCCTCTTTATCTGCTCCTGTCAGTGGATGTTTAGGTTTCTCCCATGTCTTGTCTATTGTAAACAGTGCTGCAGCGAACTTGGGGGACATGTGTCATTTTGAATTTTGGTTCTCTCTGGGTATAGGCCCAGGAATGGGATTGCTGGGTCATATGATAGTTCCAGATATTTTCTCTCACCCTGTGGGTTGTCTTTTCTTTTTGCTTATAGTTTTTTTGTTGTGCAAAAGCTTTTATGTTTCAGTAGGTACCATTTATTTTTGTTGGGAGGTGAATCAAAAAAGATGTTGCTGCTATTTATAGCAGAGTGTTCTGCCCATGTTTTCAGCTAAGAGTTATAGTGTCCAGCCTTAGATTTACATGTCTAATCCATTTTGAGTTTATTTTTATGTATGGTATTAGAGAGTGTTTAAATTTCATTCTTTTACGTGTAACTGTTCAGTGTTCTCAGCATCACTTATTGGGGAGACTGTCTTTTCTCCACTGTGTACTCTTGCCCTCTTTGTCATAGATTAGTTGACCATAGGTGCATGGGTTTATCTCTGGGCTTTCTGTTCCACTGAGGTGTATTTCTGCTTTTGTGCCAGTACCAAACTGTTTTGATGAGTGTAGCTTTTGTAGTATAGCATGAAGTCAGGGAGTCTGATTCCTCCAGCTCCATTTTTCTTTCTCAAGATTGCTTTGGCTATTGCAATTGCATCTTTACTACTAGAATTTACAGTATTTACATGAAATTATTTATTTATAGATGCCAAATTTGAATATAGGGACAAGTTGGATTAATACTGTCTGGTCAAAATTTAGGAAGAACCCCAGTTCTTCTTATTAGCATAACTCCAGTTATGCTTATTATAAAATATTAATTATAATACATTTAATATTTTGATATTTAAAAGCTAAACTTTTTTTTTTCTTGGCCGTACAATGCAGGATCTCAGTTCCCCAACCAGACGCTGAACCCAGGCCACAGCAGTGAAAGCCCTGAATCGTAACCACTAGACCACCAGGAAACTCACTGAAAACTAAATATTTTTTCAGTATTTTTGTGTTGTTGTTGAACTTACGTAAGATTGTGTAGTATCTGATGAATTCTGATTTCTAGACATTTTCTGTTCAGGGTTCAAGAAATAGCGTGCAAGTGTAATTGACTTTTCCTCTATTTTTTTTTTTCCCCGACTGTGTGGCATGTGGGATCTTCCTTCCTCAGCCAGGGCCTGAACCCATGCCCACTGCGGGGAAGCACGGAGTCTTAACCACGGGACCAGCGAGGAGGTCGGCGCCTCTGTTTCCTGAATGAGTATCTGAACAGAGATAGAGCTTGCCTCTGTTGTTTCTGCCCCCTTTGGGTGTTGCCGTGGTCCCTTACTGAGAAGAGAAGCAATGGGAGACTGGCCTCTTGGTCCAGGTCATGGATGTGTTGCTGTTGCTCAGTCACTGGGTTGTGCCCAGCTCTTTGAGACCCCATGGCCCTGCAGCACGCCAGGCTCCTCTGACCTCCACTGTCTCCGGGAGTTGGCTCGAATCCACGTCCACTGAGTCGGTGATGCCATCTAACCGTCTCACCCTCTGCCCGCTCCCCCACCCCATGAACAGTGTGAAAATGTAACGGACAAGAGCAGGCGAATTCTTCTGTATGTTTCTGCCTCCTTCAGTGACTCTCCCTCTTTCCAGATCACTTACTTCAGCCTCTGGTATTACAACAAGCAAAATCAGCGCCGGTGGGTGGATTTGGAAAAACCTCTGAAGAAGCAGCTGGATAAATACGCGTTGGAACCTACCGTCTATTTTGGAGTGGTGTTTTACGTGCCTTCAGTCTCACAGCTGCAGCAGGAGATTACCAGGTAAGAAAGAAGGTGCTGCTTGTTTTCAGGGAATCCAGTGAGATTAGAAAAGCGAAACTAAGGTTGGAGGAGTCAGGAGGTAAAACTGACCTTTGCCCGCTCTCCATGCATTTTAGCCACAGCGCTGCCCGGAGGTTCTGGTATGCGGTGTGTCAGATGCTTTATGGCACGTTGCCTGCGTTATGGGTTCACTGGGCACGAAGGAACGATTACGGGGGAAAATGATGTTTTTACCCCGCTGTGAACTCCTCTTGAAGTGATGTCACCCTTAATGTTTTTATGGACTTGTTTCTGACCTTAGTAACAATGAAATGAGAGAGGAGATTTTTCAGAAATAGCCACAAAATCTGTGTTTACTCCTCAAGAAATCGTGTACAAGTTCTGACCCCAGTAGCCATGTTCTGTACATAGGTGTGGAAGGAGAGAGACGTGGGGGAAAGGTTTGAGATCAGAAAATATTGGCCAGTAAATGCACTTAAAAGGACCGAAGGCAGAAAACGTAGAATGTATTAAGGCGTGGGATAGAGGAACTAAAAGTTTTTTTTTTCCTTGAAGATAACAAAATGAAGAAACAAGGAATCAAGTTTGCATTCTTTTTTTTTTTTTTAATTGAAGTATAGTTGATGGTTCAGATGGTAAAGAATCTGCCTACAATGTGGGAGACCCAGGTTCCATCCCTGGGTCGGGAAGATCCCTTGGAGAAGGAAATGGCAACCCACTCCAGGATTCTGCCTGGAGAATCCCAAGGACAGAGGAGCTGGCGGGCTACAGTCCATGGAGTCACAAAGAGTCGGACACGACTGAGCGACTCACACTTTCACATAGTTGATTTATAGTGTTGTGTTAATTCCTACTGTACAGCTTAGTGATTCAGTTATACATATAGATACACACACACACATTCCTTTTAGAATATTATTTTCCATTATGGTTTTTCACGGGATGTTACATATGGTTTTCTGTGCTGAACAATAGGACCTTGTTGCTTATCCCAAATTTGGATTCTTAAGCCTGCCTTTTACATTCTCCAAAATCCAGCACTTTTTAACCCTGTTTAACCTCACTGTCAAGCCAAGCTGGATTACTTCCAGTGTCCTGAACATGCTGTGTGCATTTTCACCTTTGTGTCCTAGACCTTTCCTTTAGATATAGGTAACTGGAATCCTGTTCATCCAATGTTAGTTCCAAAGGCACCTCCTCCATAAAGCTTCTGTGACCCCCGAGGCTGGGTGAACTTTCCCTTCTCCAGACTGTTCTAGAATTCACCTGCACTCAGGCTAAGATGGCAGCTGTCATAGCCTCTCACTACAGTTGTTTGTGTACAGATCTTTTTCTTAGATTTTAAACCCATGTTTTCTATAATTTCGCCTTTCAAATCATTTCTAACACAATGGCTTGCGGATAGTAAAAACCTGATACTGCCCTGTGTTTGTGGAATGTTCTTTTTAAGTACTGAGTTTGCAGTTAATTATTGGAAGATGATGGATAGCCAAAGGAGCTAGAATCAGGTTCTAGGGATTGGCGTGAACTGACTACAGAGCAGCTCTGAGCTATAAAAATTACAGAGAGTAGAAGCAAGGAGGAGAAAGCAGTAACTGACCACTTTGTCTCATTTCTTGGAACATTTATTGAAGCTATAATATGGTCTGTAAGAGTTATGTTGGTTACTGTGGGAGATGAATATACAAGTAGATATGCTTTATTCTTACTCCGGAGGAGCTATCACAGTCTGGTGGAACTGGTAGTCCGTGTACATGAACCATTACAGTGTATTAGGATAATACCTCCTTTAATTACAGCACAGCCTTCCCTGGGGCTCAGCAGGTAGAGAATCCGCCTGCAATGCGGGAGACCTGGGTTCAATCCCTGGGTTGGGAAGATCCGCTGGAGGAGGGAAAGGTGAAGTCAAGTGGAATGCCAAGTCAGGTGGGCCTTAGGAAGCATCACTACGAGCAAAGCTAGTGGAGGTGATGGAATTCCAGTTGAGCTATTTCGAATCCTAAAAGATGATCTGTGAAAGTGCTGCACTCAATATGCCAGAAANCCAAGCTGCTAGGGTTACTGCCCAGGAAGGAGAATGCTGCAGGGAGCTGGGAGATGGGACTGGCGCCTTGCTGGGCTCAGCTCCATTCCTGCCTTGCACTTAGGTCTAGGCCCCAGTGCTTCATAGGCAGGTCTACTTTGCAGGTGCTCTCCACACTGGCAAGGACTCCAGCAGCAAGCGCTCTGGCAGGCAGCAGGCAAGCTTCTGTCTCTTATACACATCTCAAGCTGGAATCAAGATTGCTGGGAGAAATATCAATAACCTCAGATATGCAGATGGTACCACCCTTATGACAGAAAGTGAAAAGGAACTAAAGAGCCTCTTGATGAAAGTGAAAGAGGAGAGTGAAAAAGTTGGCTTAAAGCTCAACATTCAGAAAACGAAGATCATGGCATCTGGTCCCATCACTTAATGGGAAATAGATGGGAAAACAGTGGAAACAGTGACAGACTTTATTTTGGGGGGGATCTCCAAAATCACTGCAGATGGTGACTGTGGCCATGAAATTAAAAGATGCTTACTCCTTGGAAGAAAAGCTATGACCAACCTAGATAGCATATTAAAAAGCAGAGACATTACTCTGTCAACAAAGGTCCGTCCAGTCAAGGCTATGGTTTTTCCAGTAGTCACATATGGATTTGAGAGTTGGACTATAAAGAAAGCTGAGCGCTGAAGAATTGATGCTTTTGAACTGTGGTGTTGGAGAAGACTCTTGAGAGTCCCTTGGACTGCAAGGACATCCAACCAGTCCATTCTGAAGGAGATCCGCCCTGAATATTCATCGAAAGGACTGATGCTGAAACTGAAACTCCCAATACTTTGGCCACCTGATGTGCAGAACTTAAACTCATTAGAAAAGACCCTGATTCTGGGAAAGATTGAAGTCAGGAGAAGGGAACGACAGAAGATGAGATGGTTGGATGGCATCACTGACTCAATGGACATGAATTTGAGCAAGCTTCAGGAATTGGAGATGGACAGGGAAGCCTGGCGTGCTGCAGTCCATGGGGTCACAACGAGTTGGAAACGACTGAGTGACTGGACTGGACTGAACTGAATTATAGCGCTGGATTCCTAGGAGTGGGTTGCAGGGAACAAGAATAGGGAAGGTAAAGATGGTGACTTTTCACTTGACTTTACAAGGAATTTTCTAGTTAGAGGGAGTAGCTTGTGCAAAGCAAGGGGATAATAAAAACAACGGATTATTGTTTTCAGGAAATTTCAGATATTACCTCGAGAGGAGAACAGAGGCTTGGAAAGAGAAATGCCCGAGTCATAAAGTCATAGACCAATAGGGACAGGCATTTTTGAGTTTTAATGGAAGGGAATGATGAAGTGTGTATTCTACAAAGATCACCCATCTTGGAAGGTAGATTAGAGGTTACAAAGCTACAGGCGACCAGGTAGGAAAGTATATGCCATAATCAGGCCTGAGTCTAGAATGTGCACCTGCTGACCAGTGATTTGATTAAGAAAAAGACCAAGAACATTCAGAGTGGAATATGTGGATAGCATATTCGACAGAGACTACTTTAGATGCTTGAAAGGAGCTTCCTGGGAGAAAGTTACAAGATTTCCTCATTGAGAAGACCCAGTGCTGCCAGCATGCTCTTTGCTGATGGAGGGAAATTCATTCAGCACTGTATCCCCAGCCTCTAGAACAGTGCTTGGTGCATAGAAGGCCCCAGTAATTACCATAGTGAGTAAATAAAAGGAAGGCAGAACAGATCTTCACTGTAGAGCTTTATCAAATGGGAGAAGTCAGCCAGGTGAAATCCTGCCGCCTGGCTGCAAGTGGGTGCCTGCTGCTAGCCATGAGGGGAGCTGTTTATTAAGTTCAGCTACGTTGTGGTTTTATGCTAAGAGCTTTACATATATTCCTTGGTGTGTTCAGCCTTGTGAGGGGTGATAGTACCCACCTTTTGCTGGAGTTAATTTAAACCCACAGATTATGACTTTCCCAAGTTCCTGCAAAATGCTAAATTGGAGATCTGAAATTTAACCGAAGTTTGCTTGACTAGAGGTTGTGCTGGTAACTAATACCCTGTATACTGAAAACATAAACAGAAGTCAGCCCACATTAAAAGACTATTATAAAGTATTTTAGCAACTATCCTTTTTGGTATTTCAATAAAGACTATTTTGTTATGCGCCTGGTCTGAAATGTCAGGAACCATTTTTCTTCTGACTTTACTGTCCAGGGCTAGGAAAGTCTTACATCACCAAGTTGCTCCAAAGAGTTTTTAAAGTATGGGTTGGCCACTGATTCTGTTTCTCCAACTAAAACAACAAAACTTAGAGACTGTTTTACAGGGTATAAGATAGATGACCCGCTGGTTCCTAGGTGGCTATAGTTTGTGGCTTTCAAATAACTACAGTTAAGAATAAGTGACTCAATAAATTGTTGAATCTGTCTGTGTGTTTGTCAGTATAGATATGATCAAGGAACGTTCCTGCCATTCTTTGAAATCATCTGAACTTAATTTTGGCTAGTTGATGCTTCTCTACCAAATTATGATAAAATGCCTTGTGTCCAGATTGGAGGTAATACCAACACTGACTTTTAAAAACTGACCTTTTTTTTTTTTTTTTTTTTTTAATAGGTATCAGTATTATCTGCAGCTGAAGAAAGATATCTTGGAAGGAAACATTCCTTGTACATTGGAACAAGCAATTCAGCTTGCAGGCTTAGCTGTTCAAGGTAAAGAATGGCAATTGATAATATAATAGGTCAATCAGATTAAAATGCATGTTAAACAAAAACAGCAAGGAATTCTTAAAGTAACTGACTATAGAAAGTAACTGCTATAGAGTAGTTTTCTGTGTTAGTGGAATATTATTCCTGTTATCTAAGGGGCTTCCTTGTGGAGGAGGAATGGGTTTGAATTACTTGAATGAAATATGAGACTTCTGGAAGGCTAAGCATGTTATCACGTCAGCAGAGCCCAGACCAACAGTAGAGAGGAAATACACACCTATGCACTCATGCACGCGCGCACACACACACACACACACACACACACACACACAGCATTTAATATGCCATGTATTCCACACACACCACACACACACACAGCATTTAATATGCCATGTATTCCTCTAGTGCAGGGACTTGATCTGCTGCTCGCTCGTATTTTCAGATCAGCCAAACAGTGGGGTTGATAAGGTTACATTCGCTTATACTTTAAGCATATGTCATTGGTTTGGTTTCTTAAATAGCTGCCCTAGATTAGAACATTGCCAGTCATAATATTATTAGATAGTTTTGTATTTCACAAGTATTTTTGAGTTGTTTGACATTTGTCATATGGTTAATCCATATGTGTTTACATGTGTAATATACTTTGGAAAGACTTTAATGGAACTTTATTTCAAATGATAACTGGCATTTAATCTTGGAAATTGAAATTTAATGAGAAGAATCATTAATAAAATTCCTTTAGATGTTAGCAGACATGGAGATATATATCCTTCCTAGATGAAAAAAATTCCCTGTACTCATGAAGCCATATTCCTTTTCAAAGTACTTTGAATCTTAAGTGTTATCTTTGGCTTTAAGAGTTAGTTTTTCATAAGCTTTTTGCTGAACTATCAGTTTATTTTTAACAATTAAAAATTTCTAAACAAATACATTGTACTGTAACATATTCAGATGATCTAATTCCATTCCCTAGAGGTAATCACTACTATGAACGCTTTGGTTTGTTCTTAACATTTTTTCTGTACATAAGTAGGCATATATGATTATAGGGTAGATTTTTGTTTTCTAATGACAAAAAAATGAGATGATTTGTATACAATTTGTAATGTGGTTTTTTTTTTTCCACTTTATTAAAAGGCATTTTTTTTCAAGTCCAGACATGTGAATCTGTCTGGTTAGAGTCTGCCTGCAATGTGGGAGACCTGGGTTTGATCCCTGGGTCGGGAAGATCCCCTGGAGAAGGAAATGGCAACCCACTCCAGTATTCTTGCCTGGAGAATCCCCATGGACAGAGGAGCCTGGTGGGCTACAGTCCATAGGGTTACAAAGAGTTGGACACTTTAAAAGGAATTTTTAAAATATACATTTTATAAGCTATAAGGCAGATTTGACTTCTAAATCATAAGCACACCATCTGTATACTTGATATTGAATTTAGTTGTGTATATGTTTTGCTTCCAATTAAACATAATTGACATGTGAATACTTGTGATTTTATGTAGCTGATTTTGGTGACTTTGATCAGTATGAATCCCAGGATTTTCTTCAGAAATTTGCCTTGCTTCCTGTGGTAAGAATTCTTTTGACATTGAACATTTTTATCAATAGTGCATTTCTAGACCCTTAATAATCCCTGAAATGAAGTCCATATGTTAGACTTACTAGGTAGGGACAGAGTTGAAAAAAATCAGCTCCTTCTTATAAACCACTTAAGTTGCTGCTTTCCTTGGGATAGACTTCTAGTCCTTGTAAAAGCAGAGGAGCAGAAGGGTCTGCGGCCTTGGGGCTGCAGCCAGAGACACTCATTTTGAGTTTGAATGTGAGTCTAAAGAGCGGCACTCATTTCAGCTTTTGAGGAACCACAGAAGTTTTGATTGTAACCGAAAACTTGAGGCCTCACAGAATTATGTTGAAGTGAATATCGTTTCTCATCAACAATTTAAACAGTAGATGACAAAAAGACCCTGCTTTCTACTTTTTAAAGTCAGCACTGGCGGAATTGACGGGGAAGCTGTGTGGCAGTCCCCGTGGGAGGTGGTGCGCTGCCCTGACTGTGGAGCCAGCGGGGAGTGCACGAGGAGCTGCTGCGTGCTGGGCTTGGAACTGGCTGATGAGTGTTAACAACCTGAAATAACCCGTCTAGAACTCTCTCTGAGGGCTTCTCAGGGGGCCCAGTGGTAAAGAATCCACCTGCCAAGCCAGAGACGCGGGCTTGACCCCTGCATTGGGAAGATCCCCTGGAGAAGGAAATGGCAGCCCACTCCAGTGTTCTTGCCTGGGAAATCCCATGGAGAGTGGAGCCTGGTGAGCTACATTCCGTGGGGCTGAAAAGAGTTGGACATGACTCCGCAACTAGACAACAGCAAGTGTCTCTAGGATGAACTGAGAAGGCAGGGCAAGTGTTTTGGCTTTCGAGCAGAAGCCACTTAATTCTTAGAAAGGTCGTGATCATGTCCTTTAGTGAAGCTCTCAGATATTGATTCTAGCCCTAGTTTTGCCTGCTGGGGACAAGAGTCAATAACAGTAGCATAGATTCCTCCTAAGAAATTTGAGTGATTTGTTTCCATACTTACTGTCGTGTGTTTTTCCCAGGAGTGGTTACAGGATGAAAAAGTGTTGGAAGAAGCAACCCAAAAAGTGGCCTTACTGCATCAGAAATACAGGTAGCGCTGAGCAGTGGGGACTGGGCCTGTCTGAGTTGGAGCCGTGCGTTGGCAACATTGAATGTGGGCCTTTCTGCTGCTGCTGCGCCTGCCACTAGTTGCCCAGCTCTCCCCTCCTGGGCAGGGCTCGCCCCGCCTGCCACGCGCTCTTGCGAGCACTTCCCCCCGTTAACCCGTCTGTTATTCACGTTGTGTCACTGATGAAGCTGAGAAGGCTGAAAGCGGCCAGCCCCTGCAGGCTGCTCGTCCTTCCTCCCACATACTGAAGGTTTGGGCGGTGGCCCGGCCCTGTGTAGGTTAAGGCAAGGTTAGAGAGAGCTTTTTTCCTCTGTGGCAGATGTAATGTCCTGGGTCTGCCCCCCAGCCTCACCGCTGCCTTTGGAAGCCGTCTCCCTGTCCTCTGGGCACGCTGTGCTGGGAGCAGCGGGCTTGCTGTTCTGGCCCCTGCTTCTGGGCAGATCCTGGTCTTTGAGAGTGAAGCTGAATGTGTTGTCTGAAAACACTGTCCTTGAGAACGCTAGGTTTTACGCTAACCAAGTGCCACTCAGTCCCAAGTACTGTATGTATCATCAAATTCTTAATAACCACTCTTTAAGGTAAATGTTATTATCTCCTTACAGATTGGGAAAATCAAGTTCACAAAGACTATAAATAACTTGCCCAAAGTTACATGTGGTAGAGGTGGGATGTGAACCCAGGTCTGTCTGATTATAACCTATTGTTCTTTCACCCCTTCCTGTTAAAAATAACCTTTTGCCTTTAGTCTGTCCCCACTCAAATCCAGACAGTCACTCACAAAAGATTAATTCTCCTAAAATAGCTCTTTCCACTTGTCTCCCCTCCTCTCCTCAAGTGTTCATGAATCTTCTTGCTTTCCACCAGCCTCAGTTCATCACCCCTGGGATTAAAGGCTTCTCACAAGTTGGTTCAATCCTGCCATTCCAGCTCTATCTTCTGCTACCCAAATGAACCCGTTTTTTTTTCAGCATAATTAATCCTTCGGGCACACCTTGCTCTCTATTGTTTGTTATTTTTATTCATTCATCTGTGCATCTCCTTAAAAGATAATTTAGTGCTCTATTCTGTTATGAGGCAGAGTGCTCAATGCTGTGGCACAAGGATAAATAGAACCGTGACCTGCGAGAGTCTTCAAGGGTAGGCAGTACAGCCCCCTGTGATAGTAGTTAATAGTTCTCATCATGAGTGCGGGGGAGAGGCGTGCACAGAAGGTGGTGGGTCTGCGGAGAGCAGGGCAATCCCAGAAGGTGAACAAGAGGGTGTGCGGGCTGAGTCTTGATGGGGGTCAGGGGTTGACCAGGTGCACACGTGGGTGATAGTTAGACCAGGAAGCACGATTAGCGCGTGCAAAGGCTCGCAGGCACGAGGGGGCGTGGAATGTTCAAAGACACAGAGAGTCTGGCGTGGTCATGGTGGGGGCTACCTTGCGGGTGTGTGGAGCAGCAGAAGGTGAGGTTGGAAAGGAGGTGTCCATGGAGTGGGCGCCTTCTCTGCCCACACTGCCTTCCCGCCTACCTGCCCACCCTCGTCACGCTGTCACCGAAGCCAGCTGCTAACCATTACTCGCCCTGCTCAACCGTGTGGCGTTCAGCACACAGTGCTTAGCACTGTCTGACCCTTCGGTGGTTTGGAGAGAAGTCTGGCTCTCACTGAAGTCTTAGGAGGTTGTTTTACATCCTGCATTCCCCCTGGCCTGCCCCGAGGCCAAGGGTCGGACCTGACATAACCAGCCCTCAGCATTCAGCACAGTGCTCTTGCATGTAGTTGATTCTCAGTAAAAATTGGTGGATTGATAAACTAATCACCGACACTTAGAAACTTGAAATGTTTCTAACGCTTTATACCCGATTGAGACATAGTTTTTCGCAAACAAGCTCTTAAATTTTTTTAGTTTGTGAACAGTCTGTCTGACAGATCTCTCGGGTTGCAGGGGCCTCGCAGCTCCTGACGCGGAAACGCTGTACATGCAGGAGGTGGAGAGGATGGACGGCTACGGGGAAGAGAGCCACCCTGCCAAGGTAGGTGGGGCCCGAGGCCGGGGCCCCTGAAGGGCAAGAGAACCACCCTGCCAAGGTAGGCGGGGCCCGAGGCCGGGGCCCAGCAGGTTAGCAGGGACGGCAGGGGCGCGGTGCTGGCCCAAGGCCCGACGTGTGCAGACGTTTGGAAGTGTGAAAGCTGAGGTCCTCATGGCCGAAGTTTTCTCTGTCTTTTGTTCTTGGAATTGCTCTTGGAGTGGAATTCCTTAAGGAGCCCATGTATTTCCATATGTGTTTCCAAGGTGACACATGTATACCTTGCAGACTGTCCCCCTGAGGGGAGGTCTCCCAAGCCTTTTCCATGTGGGACACAGGAGTGGGGGTAGGCGGGCCCCGGGGCCCCGTGCCCCTGCCGCCTGTGTTTCCTTGTCCGCTTTCTCCTCCTAGGACAGCCAGGGCTGCGACATATCGGTCGGCGCGTGTCTCGAAGGCGTCTTTGTGAAGCACAGGCGTGGGCGGCCCCCCGTGGTGTTCAGGTACTCTGCTCTCTGCGCGCTTTCCGTGGCTCCTGCGGTGCTCGTGCTTTAGTCCCTGTGCTAACTGTATCGCTCACAAGTAAGTGTCTCCCAAGGCCTCACTAGGAGGTGGAAGCATGCCCTTCTCAGAAGAAAACTGCACCTGACTGCAACAGTTATAAGATACTTACTTCAAAACTAAATTGCAGAAAACAGTGTGTATAATGGTGGCCTGCTTAGGAAATGTTTAAAGACGTGTGACCCTTTTCTTGCCATATGGAGGCCATTCTTTGTCTTGGTGTGTGAATTTTTCTTTTCTTTCTTTTCTATGTAAAGTATGAGTGTTTATTTCAGGGTTTAGATCCCAGTCGATTTCAAAAACAAAATCAGATTTTTCTCCTCAGTAGCTGAGGCTTGCATGTTAGGATGAGTTCCTGGAGTCTGAAGGGCTCTGTGCCCTTAGAAACACGTTTCATCAGGTTCAGAATAAAGTCCCCAATGCCCACTGTACCCCAGCCTTAGGGGAAAAAAACAAAATTCAGCCGTGGGGCTGAACAAACGCCCACACACTGATGTAGAGGAGCAGTGCGTTTTCCATTTGAGCTCTGGTTTCCCGGCTGCTTCTCACGGGAAATCTAGGCTCTCCCTGTTCTAGTTGGTACCAAAATTCCTAAAATACCAACATCTAAATTACTTTTTGTAATGTAGATTTTTCTTTTCTTGATTATAAAAAGAGTGGTACTCTTCATCTGTGGAAATCTTAGAATGTAGTCTAGTGAGGAGGACAGAGGACAGATGGCAGTGTGCGAAGCGCGGCTGGCTTGCAGCAGCGAGCTTTCAGGCGAAGGCACTTCCCTTTTCAGTATTCTGTGTCCCTTCACCTCCTTGGCTGTCCTGCCTTTGGGGGCCTGAATCCTCCCTGGTGACTGTGACCGTGGAGTGTGTGCCGGCTTGGGGAACCGGTCCCCGCCCCTGGACCATCCTGTCCTGGCTCAGGCGGCTCCCGAGGGCAGTTGCTCTCAGGTCCCCAGGCTGCTCACTGTCTCCCCAACACGCTCAGTTGCAGGGCAGGGGGCAGAGATGGGTCTGGCTGGCACCGAAGGGAAGGACCCTGACATTGCTCGAAAGGTCACAGGAACACGGGAGACATCCCCGCGGGCTTCCTTTATCTCACTGGATAGGAAGTTCTAAAATGCCTTCTTTAATGTGACACTCATAGTCTTCCGGTTTAGCAGTTAGAGACTTCCCTAAAGGTCCAGTGGTCAAGACTCGGCGCTTCCAACACGTGGGGCTTGGGTTTGACCCTTGGTCAGGGAACTAAGATCCCACATGCTCTGTCCACAGGTCATCCAGAAAATTAAAACACAAAAGCAACCAAGTAGCAAGTTATTGTGAATGAATTTTATTTATTTCAATAAATGTAAATCTAATAAGATGGAGAAAGATAAAGGTAAAAATTTTTCTTCCAGACCTGTTTTTCCCTTTGTAAAAATTATGCAGTGTGTAATAAAATATTAATATATAAAAGCTTAACATGCTGAACTACAGTTAGAAAGTTCAGAATTGGCGTTTGAACCCTAGTGAACACCCCCAGAAGAGTTTGCCCTTTGGGCTCCCAGCGTCTGAACTTTCTGTGGCCCTGCCTCACCAGCTTTGTAGGCATCTCAGCCCTACCTCTCGGTCGTATTTTGCCCTGGGAACCAGAAGAGACCAGAAGGGACCAGTGCTTGNCAAGCACTGGTCCCTTCTGGTCTCTTCTGGTTCCCAGGGCAAAATACGACCGAGAGGTAGGGCTGAGATGCCTACAAAGCTGGTGAGGCAGGGCCACAGAAAGTTCAGACGCTGGGAGCCCAAAGGGCAAACTCTTCTGGGGGTGTTCACTAGGGTTCAAACGCCAATTCTGAACTTTCTAACTGTAGTTCAGCATGTTAAGCTTTTATATATTAATATTTTATTACACACTGCATAATTTTTACAAAGGGAAAAACAGGTCTGGAAGAAAAATTTTTACCTTTATCTTTCTCCATCTTATTAGATTTACATTTATTGAAATAAATAAAATTCATTCACAATAACTTGCTACTTGGTTGCTTTTGTGTTTTAATTTTCTGGATGACCTGTGGACAGAGCATGTGGGATCTTAGTTCCCTGACCAAGGGTCAAACCCAAGCCCCACGTGTCTGTCTCTTATACACATGATGGCGGTGCTGCCCCGCGCCCATCTTTGTGCCCCCGGACCAAACACAGGATGCCTGGTATCGTCACAGTGGGTGCCCGCTAAAGCGTTTGTTGAATGAACAAAGGAGCATTGACAGCTGAGAGTGGGATATTTGATCAGCAAACGAGGATGAGTAGAGTTTACATTTTTATGTGTTTATTTTGGCCTAGCCGTGCGGCATGTGGGATCTTAGTTTCCTGACTGGGGATCACACCCTCGCCCCCTGCATTGGAAGCGTGGGGCAACCACGGGGCCCCCAGGGAAGTCCCCGAGTTGACAGTTCTGAATACATGCGTTAGTATACATGCGTTACTTTTTGTACCTCCCTGTTGTCACTTCAGTTATAAAATGCATGCTCACCAATTAAAGCCCTGTTTTCTTCCTAAAATGATAACAAATAATAGGTTATACATTAAGCTCAAAAAGGAAACAAATCTTATCTTCTGTCTTTTAGTAAAAATCTGAGTACTTATATGACCATTTTCTGCTTGCTGTTCTCCAGGTGGCATGATATTGCTAACATGTCCCACAATAAGTCCTTTTTTGCATTAGAGCTGGCAAATAAAGAGGAGACCATCCAGTTTCAAACTGTGAGTAAACATTAGGAATTTGCATGGACTGTTTTTCCTAAAAGTTAACATTTCTGTGTGTATGTTTGGGGGAGTAGCTTTAAAATGATAGTTTTTCATAGTTTATAAAACATAAAATTTTATTCTTTATAACATTTTGCATAATTGCACTTAGCAGAGTTGCTCAGTAAATACTGTTGAATGAACTGAGTCTTTGGATAAATACTGTCTGATTAAGATGACCTTTAAATTACGTACATAGGCTCAGCTATAAAGAATCTGCCTGCAGTGCAGGATACGGGGTTCGATCCCTGGGTCGGAATGATCCCCTGGAGAAGGGCATAGTGACCCACGCCAGTATTCTTGCCTGGGGAATCCCATGGACAGAGGAGCCTGTACGGTCCATGGGGTCACACAGAGTCGGACACAACTGAAGCGACTAAGCACGCATGAGCACAAGTAGGGAAGAAAGGAAACGCCGTATCTTGGCTCCCACTGATAAGTGAATGGTCTGTAGAAATACTGTCTCACAGTTACCTTTACTGTCTTGACAAAAGCCATGAGTCTGAGTTACTTCTTTTAAAACTGTCTTTGAGTGTCTATTTGTCAATAATAAAATGTTTTGTTTAGTCACATCTTTGAGTAATAATAAAAGATGACATTTTCATAATTTAAAGATTTCTGGAAACTGTTAATATAAGAATCATACTATTGAGAGTTTTTTGTTAGTCTTCATGATTTTTTTTTAAGGTACTAAAACTTTATTAAACCCTTGTTAGACACCACACTGTGAGCCAAGCATCCTATGTACACTTCCCCCAAAAGTGTGAAAGTGAAGTCACTCAATTGTGTCTGACTCTTTGTGACCCCACGGACTGTAGCCTTCCAGGCTTCTCAGTCCATGGGATTTTCCAGGCAAGAATGCTGGAGTGGGTTGCCATTCCCTTCTCCAGGTGGTCTTCATAATTTGAATCTGAATTACAACATTCATATGTGGGGTGCAGTGGTAGACAATGCAAGAATCGCAGTGTGTTAGAAGCGACTTTGATGCACCACGTCCCCATGTCTGTCCTGTTCTTACATAAGGTCTGTATCAAGTTGCGGATGTACTTTGCTTTACTTTGTGCATCTTTTGTTTACTAGGAAGACATGGAAACAGCAAAATACGTCTGGAGACTCTGTGTTGCGCGACATAAATTTTACAGACTAAATCAGTGCAGCCTGTAAGTATACCCTGCCCGTGGATACTGGAAAATGACCTTAGAAGTTTTCATCTTGAGCTATAGGGTATCATCTATAGAGGCAATTTTTTTTAAGAAGATAACTTTGAATGACATTTTTATAATAATCTCTTTGCTTTTGTATGTTGAAATTTTATTTCTCAGTTATTTTTCATTTTAGCTTTGGACCAACCTCTAGTATCTACAAATAGGCCTCTAAGATTTCTTTCAACTAGTAACAGAATTATTCTAATTCTTGAAAGCTAAAAGGAAAAAAAAAATTTTTTTTAATCAACACTTTGAGTCATAAAAGCTCCTTCAGCTCTTCCAGCCATGTGAAGAATTTACACCCCTTCTTAATGTACATTTTTCCTCGCCCCGGGGGTTTACCCCTTTCTGCTGGGTCATGCCTGTCAGGACGCAAACATGCTGTCTCATTTCACGTCTAAACATTTCCTCCGTTCGCACGTCCCCGCAGCCACGGTGCTGCACCTTCTTTTCTCCTGGAAAGAGTGCCTTCCTCCTCCTCTCTCGCCCCTCCCCCGCCCAGCGGCCCCTTAAGCCGCGTGCTCACTGGCGCCCCCTGTCAGAGTGACGGCGACTCACCGGCGGGCGTCGGACAGCGCTGCGCTGCCCGCCCCTCCCTCCCCGCGCGGCCCCGCGCCCCTCCGTGGCTGCCGGGCCCCCTTCTCCTGCGCTTTCTCTTTCTGAGGCGGTTTCTTCTCCGTCACCTTGGCTGCTTTCACTCCCGGACCTCTTCTCGTCTACACTCGCTCCGTAGGGGATTCGGCTTGACCCGGTTCGTAGCAGCATCTCTGCCTGCAGCGCACCTGTCTCTAGCCTGCCTTCCCGCGAGCTCTGGACTCGCGCCCCCGGCCGCCTCCATGGCATCTCCACTTGGGTGCCTCACAGGCCGGTCCCATTCGGTACCGCGCCTCAAGCCAGACTCGGCCCACGGCTCGCCTTCCTGCCCGAGTGCTGCTCCCGCTCCTGCCCGTCTCCCCAGGCGGCGGCACGGCGCGGCCCGGCCCCGGCCCCGGAGCCCCCCAGGCGGCGGCACGGCGCAGGCCCAGGCCTGGCCCCGGCCCCGGAGCCCCCCAGGCGGCGGCATGGCGCGGCCCGGCCCCGGAGCCGGAGCGCCTCCGCCGTTCCTGCTTCTCGGTCCTCCCAGCGCAGTCCGTCCGTGCGCCCCGCGAGCTCTGCACCCTCGGAATCTCGCGCAGCCGGGCCATCTTGACCGCTCCTTCAGCGGGTGACTTGGTGCCGGCTGCGCTGGCCTCACCTGGAACACTGCCGCAGCTCTCTGGCCGTTTCTGGGCCTCCCTGCCTGTAGCCGACTCGGCATCGTCAGCCGGAATCCTCTCACTCTGCCTAAGGCCCTGCACTGACTCGGCCTCGTCTTGGAAGCGCAAAGCCGCGCGTGCCCTGTGCTTGCCCGGTTCCACGGTTCCCTCTGCCCTCCTTGCTCACCCGACTCCAGCCACACTGGTATCCTTTCTGGTCTGTGAGCGTGCCCTCCGTCCGTCCGACCCCCTCTCCTCCCCAGTCTTTGCGTACTGGCCCCTCATTGCATCGGGGCCTCTTCATCAGCGGTTTTTCATCAGAGGTGCCCTTCATCAGCGGTTTTTTTGTTTGTTTGTTTTAAATATTTATCTGGCTGTGCCGGGTCGTTGTGGCATGTGGGATCTAGTTCTGACCGGGGATCGAACCCAAGCGCCCTGCATTGTAAGTGCAGGTCTTAGCCAGGGGCCCCCAGGGAAGGCCCAGAGAGGCGGTTCTTGACCGCCCCGTGCACCCGTCTCCATCTGCTTGCTGCCTGTTTCCCCTTCGTGGCCCGCAGCCCCTGGATCTGGGTGTCCGCTCCCAGCCATGCCCCCTCGGCGCTGGCTGTAGAGCCCAGACCGCTCCCTCTTGTTAACCCTGTATTCCCGGTGCCGAGCACGGGCCTCGCGCCCCGGAGGCCTTGACGGGTTTGCCGAGTGGACCTGGAGAAGCGGGTGTTAGGCGCCCTGCCCCGGGATGTCTGTGGTGCTGTCGGAGCCCTTGGGAGAAGGGTACCTAACCGGAGGCACAGGCTCGGAGAGGCTTCCCGGCAGAAGGCCCTGTGAACCGGAGCGGTCCCGCTCCT
>SJYS01015772.1:129729-139729 GCA_006410695.1 Philantomba maxwellii
GATCCCCGGTGAAGAGAAATGAATTCTTTTTTGGGGGCGGGGGGTGGGGGGGGGCTGTGCTTGGCCTTGTTGCAGCCCTGGGACTTAGTTGGCCTCTGACATGTGGGATCTTAGTTCCCTGACCAGGGATTGAACCTGGCCCTCCTGCGTGCGAGTCTTAGCCACTGGACCACCAGGGAAATCCCTCTCTTTGCTTTTTTAATTTATAGCGTGAGGATAATGTGTTTTATTTAGCATTTCTTTAGAGTTGGAATAGGAATTAAATGAGGTAGTGACAGTTTCTTAGGTCAAATGACTTCTCTCCCCTTCTTGCCACCCCAAGCCCCAGACCCAGTCATGCATGAGAAGAATCAGAGGGAAAAGGAATCTTGAGAGTGTTCTTGGTGTGTGGGAGGCTCTTTCTCTCCTCTCTGGGGAGAGAGGGGAAAGGGGAGCCTGGTGTCTCCAAACCTGCAAAGCTAAGTGGCAGAAGTTTCCACGGGCTTTCTCTAGAGGGGGAGGTTGAATTTCTGTCGCCAGTGGGCTTGTTGCTCAGCCTTGTCAGCATTGGTGAGTGTTCTGCAGTTTAGGGCTGCTGGCAAATACAGCAGCCAGTCTGTTCTGGAGACTTCTGTGATCAGGAGATGCACTGGCCCTCCCCGCAGGGAGCTGGGGCTGTCCCCCTTCTTGGTCTGCTGCAGGGTTTTTGAAGACACTGTGAGAATCCTGGAAGAAGAGAAAGCCCCTGTCCCATTAAAGGAAGGTCACTGAGGTCAATATTTTCTGGGTATTTCCACTAGCCAATGTATTTTTTGTGCATCAAAATCTCACTCCTCTATAGCTTGAAATATACAAGAAAGAAAGCTCACAAAGCAAAAGTCAGCTCTTGGAAATTTACTGTCTTTACAGCTCAAGTGTAAGTTGTAAGTGAAAGTTCGTTGCACAGTCATGTCCAACTCTGGGAGTCCATGGACTGCAGCCTGTGCTGCTCTTCTGCCCATGGAATTGTCCAGGCGAGAGTACTGGAGCGGGTTGCCATTTCCTTCTCCATGGGATCTTCCTGACTTGGGGATTGCACCCAGGTCTTCTGCATTACAGGCAGATTCTTTACCAACTGAGTCACTAGTTGCTCAGTCGTGTCTGACTCTTTGTGACTATACAGCCCATGGAATTCTCCAGGCCAGAATACTGGAGTGGGTAGCCATTCCCTTCTCCAGTGGATCTTCCCAACCCAGGAATGGAACCCAGGTCTCCTGCATTGCACGCGGATTCTTTACCAGCTGAGCCACAAGGGAAGCCCAAGAATACCGGAGTAGGTAGCCTTTACCTTCTCCAGTGGATCTTCCTGACCCAGGGATTGAGCCAGGGTCTCTTGCATTGCAGACGGATTCTTTACCAGCTGAGCATCAGGGAAGCCCAAATTGTAAGTGCTTAGAACTGAACTGAACTGAACTGAGCCATAAGCATCCGTTGTCATCCTCACTCGCTGTTCCATTCACTTGTTCAGCATACATCCGGCAGCTTCCTTGTGTGCCAGGCACCAGTGGTGCCATGGTGTGTCCTTTGCCTCAGTGGAGCCCATGTATCTGTTGGAGTGGGGAGGGGGCGTCAGATAATCAGCGGTTAGGAGCGTGTGCTCAGGAATCTGATAGACCCACCCGGTTCTAATGCCAGTTCTGCTTATTTGCCATGTGACCAGGAGCAATTTACTTAATCTAAGTATCCGTTTCCTTATCTGTAAAATCAGGATAATAACCAGCCTCCTTCTCAGGATTGGTGTTTGCATTCCCTGAAATGATCATGTATAGCCTTTCGCACTGTTTCAGTGAGTAATGTAGTTTGTTTTACTTGGGCTGGCAACCTTTTCTTATTGTGTCTTCACCAGTACCCACATTCCAGTGATTTCCAGCCCCCCCAAGATCTTTAGCTGTCTCATTTTTAGAAGCACCCACCAGCATAGTAACTGCCCCCAAACACTACCAACTGTTAACCGTTCTCTCTTGTGTACTAAGTTTAGCTGGTCTCTTTGAAGACTGCATTCTCAAGGATTTTGGCAAGAAGAAAGAGGAGGTTAGAATATGTAGATCCGATGGAGAGGCTGCCTACGTCAGCTGGGCAGAAGGAAGACGTGCTGGTTTGTTTTTAGCAGAAGTGGTCTCTGCAGTGCCACCTCCACCCTGGGGGCCGCCAGCAGGTGCCAGAATAGACCCCCGTGTGGGGGCGCCGCCCCTGCTCCGAAGCTCCTGTCCCTGGGCTTCGTGTTTAACAGCCTTTGTTTTCGTGTCTGGCTGGGCAACTCTGGCCACCTCGTTGGAAGATCCTATCGATGGCCTTTTTCCTCATCTCTGCATTTTGAATTTGTAGTCCTTTAAAGGTTTAGTCAATTTGGTGAGTCTCTGGACCAAATATAAACTTCAAAGGCCAACTAGGATGGCCTCAACCCAGGCCTGACGATGGAGAATAAAGAGAAAGTGAACCTCGAGGCTGCAAGATGCAGTGTCTTCAAATCCTAGATGCTAAGTTGAGGACTATAGTAACGTGCAGTTAAGGAGTGTGCCTGTTTGTTCGGTGGCAAAGGATCCAGCCTGCCAGTGCAGCAGGGCTTGGTGTCTGTACCTGGAGGGCTGCAGTCCAGGGGCAAAGTGTCAGATACAACTTAGCAACTGAACAACAACAGCGTACAGTTAGGGCGCATTTTAAAAGAGAACAGACATATACTAACATGTAGAATAGATAGTGGGGATCTGCTGTGACTCAGGGGACTCAGACCTGGGCTCTGTGACAACCTAGAGGGGCGGGAGCCGGGAGGAAGGCTCGAGCGAGGGGACGTGTGTATACCTGTGTCTGATCCATGTTGATGTATGGCGGAAACCAACGCAATTCTGTAATTGCTCTTCAATTAAAAATAAATAAGGGGGGAAAAACACTCAATACACCCTCCTGACTTTACTAATGTTTTACCAACTGATGTGGGTATGTTTGCAATCTAATGGAATTGACATCCATTTTATTTTTGTTGCGAAATAATTACTGGCAGAATGGGAGCATCCTTTGGGAAAAAGACATCTATTCTTCATCAGCAATCTTAATATATTCCAATGATAAACAAGTTATTTTAAAAAGTGTTTAATCAAAAAAAGTCAACTCATAAAAGCAGTTGCAGCTACGTGACAGCTCCTATTAGGAATAATTTTCTTTTACCTCAAAAATCTTATAAAAATTAACTAATATTTAGGGATTTAATATAAGAAATTTGTTGTTACAGTGCTGAGAATAATTTTTGAGACTTAAGCTTGAGATGGTAAATTTACTGATTAAATGGAACTAATGTTCACTTTGTGATTATGGATTTTCAAGTTAGTCCTTAGGAACACTGTAACCAAGGATGACATTTTTTGTAATCTGTAATTACATGTCACATAAGCTTATGGGCCAGGAATAGATGCTCAAAGGTTTTTCAAAAAGTGCTTTGACAAAATTACATCATGAACAAACCCAGGAATCCTATGTGTATAGATTCCTAGATCTTATTTGCAATAAAACTGACCACACACAGGAACAACAAAAATGCCTGCCTTTATCTTCAAAAGATAGATTCTGACAAAAGGAATTTTCTTTTGCTTATTTGTGACCTATGTTTATTCAAAGATGGAGCTTGCTCTGAATAGCTTAAAATCTCAAATTATCTGATAAATGTTAGCCAGGACTCCTGAATACTCTTCATTTCTTTTTTAAAAGTATACTTAGAACCAGAGAGAAGTTTCTTGCAAAGGATCGTAAATGGAGTTACCACCAGCCCACTGAACCAATGTTCCTACTCTTCTGCTCTCCCTACCTTAGTTTCTTAGAGGAAATATATGTTCTTACAGGGAAGGGAGTGGCCACCCACTCCAGTATTCTTGCCTGGAGAATCCCATCAGTGGAGAAGCCTGGTAGGCTACGGTCCAGGGGGTCACAAAGAGTCAGACACGACTGAGCAGCTAACACACATACTCCTAAGTTTCCCAAGTTCCCAGCTTGTCTCTTGATCATGTGTGTGGCCCGCGGCTCACAGGCTCTCCATCAGAGGCACTTCATTGCTTCTGGCTCTGAGGCTGGCAGCTGGCGGTCCATCCTGAGCTCTGAGCCCGGCCCGCAGGAGAAGCGCATTTGCGCCGACTCTGCCCTGGGGATGAGTCTGGCCCTCTCGCCTGGCACCCATTCCGCTCTGCGGCCGGTCGCTCCGGAGGGCCTGCCTGCGTGGACCCGGGACAGCTCCTCCTGCCCAGCCCTGGGCTCAGCCAGGCGACCGACAGCTGCTCCGCGAGGCTCAGACCCTGGAGTCTGGCCGGGGGACCGCCTGCCTTTTCTCTGATTGATGACTGGATGAGTTTGTCGCTTGGGAAGATTTATCTTTTTACTTTCTTATTAGCATGTTTAGGAAGATTGTGTGCACATGAGCATGTGTATATGTGTTTCTCAAAGACATGTCTTATTTTTACAGGCAAACTCAGCCCGTCATAGTGAACCCACTTAGGAGGAGGTCTTCTTCGAGGA
This sequence comes from Philantomba maxwellii, assembly GCA_006410695.1. NCBI lineage: Eukaryota > Metazoa > Chordata > Mammalia > Artiodactyla > Bovidae > Philantomba > Philantomba maxwellii. The sequence continues at coordinate 134,245 of SJYS01015772.1, forward strand.
TGTCTCTGGTAAGAAGGAAGGAAAATTACAGTTGCCTTTTTTTGTTTTAGTTCTGTCGCTTTCCTTAATAAAATACGCTTTTAGCAGTGTTGGTTTTTAGTTTGAATTGTTAAAGTATGCTGACATTTGACCAAAGAAATGGTGATTTTGTACAACTTAAGCCTAATATTTATATATGTAACATTTATTGTGTTATATATTTTAAAATATTAGGTCCAACCTAATACTAAAGATATTGACTGTTAGCCAAGAGTAATCAGAAGTTAGTAGATTATTTAAAATACTAGATGGTTTTGCTAATAAGATTAAATATAGTACGTATAAGTTTCTTCTAATCGATTGTTTATATAAGAATTCAGGAAATCTCTGTCTGTTCCTGCTTTCTTGTGCTGTCTGCTGTCTGATAATAGAGCATAGCGCTTAGCATTGCCTTTTCTGGAAAACCCTGAAAAGGATACATAGGGTAAGAGCTACAGGGTGTTGATATTTATTTTTCATATATAATACTTCAGGCTCCTTCAGAAGCTTCTCAGTGAAGAGAAAGAAGCCAGAAAAGAACTGTTTACACATATTTTCCTGGTGGCGCAGAGGTTAAAGCGTCTGCCTACAATGTGGGAGACCTGGGTTCGATTCCTGGGTCGGGAAGATTCCCTGGAGAAGGAAATGGCAACCCACTCCAGTACTCTTGCCTAGAGAATCCCATGGACAGAGGAGCTTGGTGGGCTATAGTCCACGGGTCGCAAAGAGTCAGACACGACTGAGTGAGTGACTTCACTTCCACAGACGATGTGTTTTAATCCTGTTTCCGACTTTCCGATTCTTAGCCCAAGCTGCAACCCTACGCGATGGCCGCCCCACCTCAGCTGCACTATAATGGACATTACACAGAACCGTACGCCTCTTCCCTAGGTAAAGTACACCGCTTCTGAAATGCCTTACAAAATTACTATAATTTGAATAAATTGTGAAGGCTTGGAGATCTTGAAGCCAGGTTTTTTGGCTGAAGTTATTACACAAAAAACTTAAAAATTTAACTTCACAGAATTATTGTCATGATGATAGCCAGCCTGGATTCACAAAAGAGGCTGCTGTTAGAGTCAGATTTTTTTTGGATGTGGGTAGCATACATGTAGTATCAGATTCTGATGCTCAGATTTGACCCTGAATCTGGCCCATGGACACTCCTTCAAATCGGCCCCCAAGCCCTGTTAACATGTGCCCGTGGGCTCTGAGCGCGTCTGTGATTTCTGGCCCCGGAGGTCCCAGGCTTGTTCCATGTGGTTTCCTGCCTGAGACCTTCCCATTGTCAAGGATTATTTTCCTCTATTTATGTTTATCTTTCAAATGATGGGCACATTGAGCTGTGTGAAGACAGGGCCTCTGAAGCTGTATCTCCAGCATTCATTTTACAAGCATTATTACTTTACTCTGTCCACAAGGCTCTGCTATAAAGGTGGGGAGATGGATGCAGAGAGGTAATTCCACATCTTAAGAAGCTTAGAACCTAATAGAGGAGGATACCACAAGTACGCAGATGACGTAGGTACAAAGGGAGCAGGCGTGTTGTGACGAGAGTGAGCTGGGCAGTCTGAGAAAGGCTTTCTGGAAAGAGGGGTGACTTTGAAAGGTGGGGAGTGGCGAGCTCCTGGGTGGGGCTGCTGCCCCTGCTTTTGTTGGGGGGATAGTGACTGCCCCGGCAGAGATGGCGAAGCGGGAGCTTGGACTCAGGCCTGTAGGGGGCTGTGGAGGGCGGCGTGGGGGGACCAGGAGGCGGGTGGTGGCGCGTTGTTGGTGCCGTGCCGAGTGTGTTGGGTGAGATTCTCCGGGCGGGGGGGACGGAGTCGACTGCGGAGTCCCAGAGTGTGCACCTCGGGTGTTGCTGTTCCCTTCCTCACTGGCTTCTCCTCTTCCCACACTGCCCTCCTGTGGCTTTGACACCCGCCCCCCACCCCGAAAAGTCTCTCTCCGCTGCAGTGTGTTTCCTCCCCGGTCCTCCCTTTTTCTCCATCTGCGAGCCTCCTAATGTCTTTCCTCTCCCTCCAGACTGCAGCGTGAACTATCTTTTTTTTCATTTTCTCCCCACTTCTGAGGGTGCCACTGTGTGCCCCTTCTGCTTGCTGGTTCCCCCTTCCCCTCCCGTCTGTGCTGCTCCGCCAAGCTGCTCTCGTGCTCCCTCCTTCCCGGCGGACCCCGGCGTTCCAGCCTCTTCCGCGCGCTGGATGCTCTCGGCTCCTGCCGCCTCGGTGCTCCCTGCCCCCTCGGTGCTCCCTGCCCCCTCGGTGCTCCCTGCCCCGAAGGTCTGCCCAGGGCCCGCTCCCTCCGCAGGCATCCGGTTGATCTCTGGCATCCGGTTGATCTCTCTCATCCGCAGTTGGGGTCTCAGTGAAGAGGACTTTCTGTGTTCCCCAGCCCACCTTTGTTCCTGAGCTCTGGCTCCATGTGCCCCCTAACCAACAGCCTGGGGGCCGTTCAGGGGGCCCCCAGGACCGCTTGCTGCAGTGGCATCCTGGTGTTGAGCTCATCACCCTGCTCCGCGAGTCCCTTTCCCAGGTTCCCTCCTCCTTTACGGTGAAGTCACCCCCTGGTTCCTGGGGCTGCAAACTGCTTATAACGTTTCTTTTCTTTTTTTTGCCCTCAGTACCCAGACAGTTGCAAATCCTCTTGCCTCTGATTAACTTCATGGAACATCTGTTCCGTGTCTCTTCCTCCCTATCCCTTTGCTCCTGCCAGTGCAGTCTTATTTTTTTTTTTGAGACCTGTCATGAGTCGCAGCATCACAGGCGCTGACGTCCTCAGTTCCCACCCTCCCTGGTTCATCTGACACCCAGCGGCTGGGCTCGTCCTGTTTGCCTGATGATCGTCCGTGTCTAGTGTTCAGCGTCCTCTGAGATGCCCCTCCGTGCTCCTGTTCCAGGCCTCACCCCCCGCGCCCGCTCTGAGCCCTCTCCAGCCACGCTGTCTCTGCCGAGTCTCCCGCTGCCCGCCCCGCTGTCACCCTCAGCGCCCTTTCCCTGCCTACCCCCTGCCCTGGCAGGAGGGCTCTGGGCCAGAGCCCCTTCTTCCTGGAAGGTTGGCCAGGGTGGTCGGCGGAGGAGGCAGGGGACTACCTTTGTACCCTCTGCTCACATTCCCTTGACTGTGATTCCACAGGGAGGAGGGTACCCCGAGAGCACTCAGAGCCAGGGGGCCCAACTGGCGAAACTGCAGCCGCCGCTCTCCAGGCCCGAGTGCCGTGTGTCCTGGAGGCGTCCCTGACCCCTCCCCCAGCTCCTGGGCGCTCGGCTCCTTCACTCGCCGCTCGTCCCTCCTCCAGCTGCAACACTTCTTCCTTGGGTTCCCGTGATTTTTGTGCTTACCTTTCCCTTTTCCTTTGGATCCTAATCATTCCCTACACCCCCCCTGCCCCGTTAGTTCTTAGCAGAGTCTTCTTCACTCGCAGACTCGTAATTGGATAGTCTGCGGGGCGCGCAGAGCAGGACTAGCAGGTATTATGCTGGTCCAGGTGGGCGGGGGTGAGGCTGAGTGAGCTTTGGCAGCTGTGAGGAGAGGGGCGCCACAGACGCAGACCTCAGGGTGCTCTCGAGGCGGGAGAAGCGCAGTGCATCCGCAGGGAGAGCATGAGCTGCCTCTGAGGCCCGTGTCTCCGTGGTTGTGTGTGCCGCCGGAATAGAAACCAGCATGAGCTGCTGGCCTGCTGTTTTCTTGGATAAAACCATCAGGAGGCTTTTGAGTCAGAAGAAGAATGTTTTTATCAATGGCAACTGTTCTCTGGTGGTCTTTCCGCTGAAGTGTTAAAAGTCACCCTGGAGAGTTTTCCAGGTGAACTACAGGCTGGACTGAAGAAGCAGGCCTCCTTCCAGTCCAAGCAGGCGCACACGCAGCCTCCGTGGACACATGAGGCTCCTGACTCTGCTCACTGTCACCCCAGTCTTCCTCAGGCAGGGGCGGAGCTGGGGGTCTTTGCGGGGGTCTTCGTGGCTTCCTGCCCCTGCTGAGCTGTGCAGCTGCCAGTGGCACTCAAGGACCTCGTGAGGCTCAGATCCTGCTGAGCTCGTGGCCCTGTTATCGTCATTCTGGGGGCATCTGCACAATCCGCCGTGAGTTTCATTTCAGGAAATGTTTGCAGACAGTCGGTGCTGGAACTCACTCAGCATCAGCAGGGCCACACACTTAGGGGTATTTCTGCTCTCAGCTCCCCGGAGTTGTGGAAAGCCTGCTTTGTCTCTAGTAAAACACATGCTCTTGACTTGCAGAAGAGGGCAGTGTTTTGTGGTATAGTCGTACTCAATGCTGAGCATAGATTTGGCTGTTCTTTTCTGGGTGTGAGGTCCTGAATCCCACTCTTGGAGCAGGCAGAGCCACCCCATTCTGGAGGTGAGGAGGTGAGGCGCCCAGAAACTGCGTGTGCAGGGTCTGGCGGTGTGATAGAGCCAGGTCCCTTCAGCCTGGAGTTTCATCAACGTCATCAGCGTTCAGGCCATCTCAGTGTCTTGAGTAATTGGTCTAATTAAGTACATTCAGAAAAAGAAATCTCCTCATAACTGCATGCTGACTGTTTTGTCCCGCCCGCCCCACAGACAACCTCTTCGTGACCAACCAGAACGGCTTCTACTGCCACTCTCAGACCAGCCTGGATCGCGCGCAGGTGGAGCTCGGCGGGCGCGTCCGCAACGGCAGCGTGTACAGCGCGCACAGCACCAGCTCCTTGAATAGCCCGCAGCCCTACCTGCAGCCCTCGCCCGGGTCCTCGAACCCCAGCATCACGGGCAGCGACGTCCTGAGGCCCGACTACGTGCCCTCGCACCGGCACAGCGCCCTGATCCCGCCGTCCTACCGCCCGACCCCCGACTACGAGACGGTCATGAAGCAGCTGCAGCGCGGCCTGGCGCCGGCCGAGCGGCAGAGCCGCTCGCTGCGGAACCTCAGCCTGGTGTACAGCCAGCCCGAGATCCGCGAGCACGCGCGCCCGGGCTCGCCGCCTGCGGCCCCCGGCGCCTTCAGCCTCAGCCACAGCTTCCACAGCCCGGCCCCCTACCCCTACGCCTCGGCGGCCGGGCGGCGCCCGGGGTTGGGCGCCGTGAGCGTGCCCGAGCTGACCAACGCGCAGCTGCAGGCGCGTGACTGCCCGGCGCCCAGCATCCTGAGGACGCAGGTGTACCGCCCGCCGCCCCCCTACCCGCACCCGCGGCCGGCCAACAGCACCCCGGACCTGTCCCGCCAGCCGCCCATCAGCAGCAGCAACCCCGACCTCATCACGCGCCGCGTGCACCACTCGGTGCAGACCTTCCAGGAGGACAGCTCGCCGGTGGCGCACTCGCTGCAGGAGGTGAGCGAGCCGCTGACGGCCGCCCGGCGCGCGCGCCTGCAGAAGCGCAACAGCGTCGAGCTGGCCGGCCTGGCGCACGGCCTCGAGGGCTTGCGGCTGCAGGAGAGAGCCGCGCCGGCCCCGGCGGCGGGGGAGCGGGCGCCGCGGGCGGAGGACGGC